>JAJJWX010005292.1:0-204493 GCA_023529315.1 Papaver bracteatum
ATTATAAGATATTGACCTTTCTTACTTGAATGATTATTAGGTTGTTTCTCTAGACTAACTTGTGGATATTTTGACTGCAAGAATCATCTTTTTGACGAGCAGTTCGGAGCATTTTCAAAATCAAGGAGATGAATTTTCAAAAGAACGTGCAACATCTGTCAAAGCCTCCGGAAAAAAGAAAGAGTGTGAGTATGCTCCCCTTAAATTGTGCTTTTGAAACTAAGGAGATTAGTTATGTGTATGGTCTTGTGGGTTTTGCCAAGAACCATATATAATTGTCATTTTAACTTTTTCTCTCGATCGGAAAGTCTTCAATTTTGTTGGATGTGAAACCATGGGATGACGAGACAGAGATATGGCAAAGCTTGAGGAAACCGTGAGGAGTGTCCAGATGGAAGGCCTCACATGGGGAAAGTCTTATATCAAATAACTGATCATGTCAAAACATCTTACCTTCGTCTTAGCGTACTTATGTTTCTCTCGTATTTCTATCACAGCCAAACTTGTCGTAGTTGTATATGGTATCAAGAAGTTGCAAATTATGATGACAATTGTGGATGACTTGGTATCCATCGATTCCCTTATTGGATTTTGTTTAAGTGGTTTATGCTTATCATGGGGAGAAAGTGAGTGATGTTGGTGAGATGAATTGAATGGTTAGATGGGAAGTTAGTGAAGGCTACGAGGAAGATCTTTGTGGTGTTAAGTATTGCAAGCAGAGTGTTGAAATTGAAGTCCCGGTAATGAAGAGATTGAGGCCAAAAAATCAGTTGTAGTGGTTTTGTGGAGTGTGAGATTGAATGGTTTGAGTGAGAATTACATTGCAGCTGCAGACCAAGTGCCGTGTTGACGAGCTATATGGCTTGAGGCAGAGCTGAAGGAGATGGTTGTTCAATAAAGGTTGAACAAAGTGTGAGTCTGATGAGCTGAAAGGTGATATGAGCAGCAATAAATAGAGCAAGAGCTGAAATGAATGTATTAGATGATTGTTAGGAAAACATTGCAGGGGAGGAATTGGTTGGAGTAATGGGTGATATGAGATACAACAAATAGAGCAAGAGATGAAATGAATGTATTAGATGAATGATAGGAAAACATTGCAGGGGAGGAATTGGTGAGTAATAAAATTATATTCAGGCAAGTTGAATAGTTTGGAGAAATCCAAGGAAGTGTATGATACTGCCATATTTGTAGGGGAGGAAATATCTGCGTTTTACGATTTATATATTTTTGGTCATGTTCAATTTTTTTATCATTTTCTTTTCTTTTGTTGCGCAACACACTTTCATACTAGGTGATTTGATTTGAAGTTAGCTAGGTAATGCAATTGGAGTGTCATGTTAACTTGAATGAATGTAAATGTGTTACACTGGCACCTTAATGTGAATGTGAAATACTTTCGGCAATTCGGTTTCAGCTATAATTTTTTTTTTTTCAAAATAGTTTTATGCACACAATGTCTAATAAGAGTTGTATTCAATATTTCAACTACACAAACTAGTGGTTGTGAAAGAATATCTACTCAAATTAGGTATTGTCCAAGATAGTTGTACAACTCTAGGAAGTGTTATGACAGTAGTATTCACAATACTAATAAATGTTGTCTTCCAGTTTTCAACTACACAACCCAGATATTGTGAAATACTTTCTTTACAACATAACTATGTGTTGTGCAAGATAGTTCCACAGCTCACACAAGTGACGTGCAAATCTTATTCGTAATACCGATTTGTTGTTACATATGTTTCCACAATACCCTACTTGTGTTGTCCAAGATATTCCTACAACACAAGCAAGGGTTGTGTTAGGCTTTCAAAAAAAAATCGAAAGAGAATCACAACTTTGGGAAAATATTGTCGAACCATGAATCACAACACTATTTACAACGCTTAGTCAAGTATTGTAGAAAAGCTTGGACTTTCTACAATACCCCACCTACACAATGCATAAAAAAGCGTTGTCGTAGGGGTACTACAACGCTAATAAAGTGTCGTCAATGATGATTTTTCCCGTAGTGGTTGTTGTTCATTTGATGATGATCTATATTCTTCATCATTCCTACAATTCCTAGAATGAGGTAGTTTTTCATGTGATATAGGGACATGGGCTAACAGCTGCTCATAAATTATGCGATTCCTTCCCAATTTTTTTTTTTGCAGCTGCCTTCGGCCGCTTTGGTTACTTTTAGTGCTTCACCGTAATTTTTTTAGCCCCCCTATATTGAAAAGCTGTCTCCGCCACTGGGGATAGTATATATATATATATATATATATATATATATATATATATATATATATATATATATAGTAGTGAAAAGGAACGTGGATTGCAAGTAAGATATTGCCGACCTTTGCTAAGAGTACCTTGGGGTTTCCATATTAAATGAATATGCAATTAGGAATACGTCTCAACCTTTAATAGGTTTAAGATTTTGTATATTAAGAAAAGGGGAAACTTATTTCTATAATTACCTGGAAAAATATTTAAAGAGAATTAAATTGGTCAGTTCAATCATCAAAAACCTCAACTGTGAAGGTCATAGAACCACAGTTATCATTGGCTACTAAGAATTTCTAAAGAATCCTGAGAGTAAAATAATCAGATGCACAGGTTGACAGCAAAAGACGGACCCTAAAACCCACAGGGGGAACAAACACAAAAAAACTTAGCGTTGTGAAACCGAATTACAGTACATCTTAACTGATTCAGTCGGAAAGTTCACTACTTGAACGAAGAAATAGGTAAAATCACGTGACAAAAAAATTATACGAATGAATATGGGCTACAATAATAACTTTATGATAAAATAGTAAACACAAAAAAGAGGTGGAAATATATATGGAACCTAAGTTTGGTTCCTCTCTCTTCCAGAAACCCATCATTAAGATGGTATATATGTGTACCCCATGAGATATAATCTGCGGTTAAGATTAGCAGTTTTAAATTAGATTTATAATTTCACATTTTCAGATGAACATAAATAACCTTATTATTAAGAAAATTATTTTTATTAATCGTTGATTTGGATTATGGTCAATGGTGGCCTTCTTTTGTGGGCGTTTTTTACGGACATGATGGCTTGGATTATAATGAAACTTTCAGTCTTGTTGCTAAACCCCACAACTATTAAATTGATTTTTTCGTTGGAAGTTCATTTTAATTGGCGACTGACTCAATTGGATGTCAGTAATGCATTTCTGTATGGTAATCTTGAAGAAGAGGTTTTTATGATTCAGCTACTAGGTTTTGTGGATAAGGATCATACGGACTATGTCTGCAAACTGCACAAGTCATCACATGGACTGAAGTAGGCTCCAAGGGACATGTATGACAAATTACATGCCCCTTTTCTTGTTTTGGGACTCAAACCTTCATCAACCGACATTTCATTGTTTGTGCATAAGTCTAGTTTCAATCTCACAATTCTCCTTGTGTATGGTGATGATATTTTGATCCCTGGGTCTTGTTAAACTTTCTGCCGGTATGGTATTGACTCTTCGGCGACTCAGTTTCTAGTTAACAACCTTGGTGCACTATATTATTTTTTAGGGATGAAAATTAAAAGGAATGCCTCTGGTTTGTTTGCTTGTCGAAACAAGAATGCTTTGGACCTCTTAGAAAAAACTCAGATGGTTGGTGCAAAGGAATATTCTACTCCATCTTTTTTGCACATTAAACTTTCTGCTATTAATGTTGAACTTCTTTCTAGCCACACAGAGTACATGTCTCTAGTTGGTACCCTCCAATATCTTACTTGAACCCAACTTGATATTAGCTTTTTTCTTAATCATGTCTGTCAATTCATGCATAAATCAAATACTGCTCACTTGATTTTGAGGTACATAAAAGGTACTTTGTATCGTGGTCTATTTTTCTTGAAGGGGTTGCAGGATTTACAAGGATTTAGTGATGTGTATTTGATGGTAGTCTTAATGATAGAAGGTCTACTTCTGGGTTCTGCATATTTTTCGGTCATAATCCTATTTCATAGTGTTTATGGGTAAAAATTGTTTCTGCCGATTTTGGTAAATTCGGTAAGTGAGTGAGAAACTGGTTTAAACCCTAAACAAATGTGATGCACGTGATAAATTTCTAGATTCGAGAGATCAATCTGTACAAGTCCGGCCAAAACCAAGAAATGGACGTTCCAGACTTGCTTCGGTCACAAAGTGGGGGAGAAGGGTTGATTTGGGGAGGATAGCGAAGAAAGGTGATGAGACCAGAGAGTTCTGGTTGGGTAGTGTCTATAGTTGTATCAGAAAAAGTAGAAGCTTAGGAAGCTTGCAAGAGATGGAAGCCTTTTGGGTGAGCTTGCAAAAGTTTCTTTCTGATAGTGTTGTATTTTTCTCCTAACCAAGACTTGTTGTCTGGTATAAAATAGGTGAGACCTATTTATACAAGTTGAGATTGAAACGTCCCATGGCCTCATTACGGAAGGAAATAAAAGGTATTTAAATGGGAGGAGGTGGTAACCGACGTGTTTAAGAGTGAAAACGTTTTTCACTTTTTTTCCCCATTTAATTGACCGCTTTTATTCCTTTTCACACTTTCTTAATACAAGCTTAGTGTACCATGCATGCTGTGACCGCCAAACCAAAACCTTGAGAAAGCATCCCCTAGTTTGTGTTGATGTCTCGAGTGTTGGTTGCACCTTGAGTGCAAGTGGCGCTGCAAGTGGGGCGTGTGGCATGTGTGGAATGCCTTGGTGGTAGGTTGCACGTTGAGTGCAAGTGGCCATGCCAAATATGCTAGTGGCGCGTGTGGCATGTGTGGAATGCCTTGATCGCAAGTTACACTTTGAGTATAAGAGGCAATGCCAAAGATGCTAGGGGAGCGTGTGGCATCTGCGGAATGCCTTGGTCGCGGGTTACACTTTGAGTGCAAGTGGCAATGCCAAAGCTGCTAGGGTAGCATGTGGCATGTGCCGATGGCATAGAGGCTTGGTAAGGAAAACTGCTAGTGGTGCGTGTTGGCATGTGCCAATGGCACGCACGGCCATATTAGCCTAGGTTGCACGGTTTGCAAGCCTAGGGCATGGGCGCTACTTTGGCATGTGCCAATGGCATAGCGTCTTGGAAAGTGGCTAGCGGTGCATGTTGGCATGTGCCAATGGAACGCACGGCCATATTAGCCTAGGTTGCACGGTTTGCAAGCCTAGGGCGTGGGCGCTACTTTGGCATGTGCCAACGGCATAACAGCTTGGAAAGTGGCTAGCGGTGCATGTTGGCATGTGCCAATGGAACGCACGGCCATATTAGCCTAGCTTTCACGGTTTTCAATCAATGGGCGCGGACGCTACTTTGTCCTGTGCCAATGGCATAGCGGCTTGGTAAGGAAAGTGGCTAGCAGAACTAGGGACAAGGCATAGTGCGTTTGGCATGGAGCGGCTAGCTTGGGCTAGGTGTGGCTGGCATGATTTTCCATTGGCACGGAGGTGAGGCTAGCATGGTTGGCATGCTTGGGCGCGTTTGGTGTGACTAGCATAGCTAGGGCCAGGTAGAGTGCTTTTGGCATGGCGCGGCAAGCTTGGGCTAGGTGTGGCTGGCACGATTTGCCATTGGAACGGAGGTGCGGCTAGCATGGTTGGCATGCTTTGGCGCATTTGGTGTGACCATCATAGCTAGGGCCAAGGCAGAGTGCGTTTAGCATAGCGTGACTAGCTTAGGCTAGGTGTGGCTGGCATGATTTTCAATTGGCATGGAGGTGCGGCTAGCATGGTTGGCATGTTTTGCCGCATTTGGTGTGGATGGCTTGATTTTACGTTGGCACAGGGATGCGGCTAGTATGGTTGGCATGCTTTGGCGCGTTTGGTGTAACTAGCATAGCTAGGGCCAAGGAAGAGTGTGTTTGGCATGTCGCGGATAGCTCGGGCAAGGTGTGGCTGACAAGATTTGGCATTGGCACAGAGGTGCGGCTAGCATATGGTTGGCATGCTTTGGCACATTTGGTGTAACTGGCATAGATAGGGCCAAGGAAGAGTGTGTTTGGCATGGCGCGGCTAGCTCGGGCTAGGTGTGGCTGGCATGATTTGCCATTAGCACGGAGGGGAATTAGGGTTTTGCTCGTTTTAACCCTAATTTGAAAAAATACCCCTATTAATTACTGACTACATGCATTAAATGTTCTAATAAATGTGTCACCAGTGACATTATGTTATTCGGGGTTTTAGGATTTTACCCATTGTCTAAGAACCACCATCAAGATTAAGTCCCCAGCTTAGCTCGTAACAGGATCTATGTTGCGAGGTAAGCATAAGATGATGACAAACTATCAGTAGTAAATCGTGAAGGAGATTGAGGAGGCTTGTCTGACCTTTTTATATATAGGATTTGGAATCCTTGCCTCTAGCAGTTTTGTACAAATCGGGAGGCTGACACGATTGGGAAGTCAGCATCATTGAGAGACATAAAGCTGAACGGGATTGAGAAGTTGACGCGAGTTGGGAAAATGAGCATGCTAGCTGGTGGGATCAGCACAAGGTGGGGAAACTAAGCATGCCAGCTTGGCGTGACTTGGGCGGTCATTGGGAAGTTGGCGCAATTGGTTGGACCGGAGAAATTGGGAGACTTGGAAGCTTGGCGCGAGCTTGGTGGGATCGGTGCAAAGAAGGAGGGAGTAGGTGTTTCGACAGATAGCAACGTTTCCTTATTTTTCCTTTATTCACACGCGGCTTCAATTAGGGCATCATCCATGCTAAAAATCTGGAAGCATTATGTCTCTCATTGTTTCCTTTCCTTTTTTAAGGCTCCGTATTCATACCCAGCGCAATTGTACTGTCTCCCTTGTTTGAGAAAAGGTTCTTCTTGTTGAGTTTGTCTCTTTGTCATGCCGCACAGAGACGAATCATCCTGTAACCGGCCAAATTCCCCTGGTGAAGGCGCGAGGTCTGACTCTTGCAAAAGCATCCCGACTAAGGTTGTTTGGGCTAAAAATATCATACCTGTGTGTTTTCTTATTCTTCTCTTTTCATGTTATCCTCGTTTATATGTGTATAAATAGGATGGAACTTGATCATTTTCCCTATTTTTTGTAGTGTATGATGGGATCCTCCAAGGATGATCACACCCTTAACTCTTCGGAGAAGGACTTCAGAATTGGCGGAGATCGATCTTCTTCTCTTGAGGAGACATTGGCTGGGATTGGATCTCTGTTCCATGAAGCTAGCGAAATCATTAAGGAACTTCTTTCCATCTATCCCCATGAAGTATAGGCGCGTGCTCTGACTTTCTTGGGTTCAGGGAATATGGAGGAGGGGCGAGAAAAAGGGGAAGAACCTTGGCATATTGAGAAGTTCCATTGCGGTAAATCTTTTCCTCGGCCCAGGTATGGGGCGGATCGAACTGTTTCTAGGTTGAAGCGACGGAAAAACGAACGTGTGAAGCTCTTGGAGGAAAGCGCCATGGTTCTTGATTTTTATGCGGATGAATCGAAAGATTTTCTCCAAAGTGTCAACGAGAAAACCTTCAAAGGATCATCTGACATAAACGAAGTAGCATTCGAAGTTGACGCTAGAGGTGTCATTGGCGATATCAGAGGGGTCATGGTGGCATATGCTGGACCGGCCGTCGGGGCGGACAATGATGCTGTTGTGGTTTCTTCAGGATGGGATGTTGAGGTTGTTGCTGCTAACACCGTTGAATGGAACCTTTTATGTCCGAGGGATTGCTAGGGGAAGTGCTTGAAGATATCCTTGACCGAGGGGAATTGTGCTCTATCCTTCGAGGGCTAGTTCCTCCTTTTTGTTATTTCTGTTAGCTGCTTAGTTCCCCTGATGTCTCTTTTTTTTTTTCGTAAACTCATCTTTACCTTTTTCTTCATCAGTCAACATTTTGCTTTATATACATATATATTTATTTATATTTTGAAAGAGGTTGTGGTATGATGGCTCTGTAATGGTTTTTATGGGTTAATCTGATGCATTTCTCAGATATCTTGAGAACTTATTTGGAAAGAGATGTATTTATGCTTTTTTTTTTTTTTTTTTTGGACGGGAAAAGGAATCCCCAAGGAAAAATACAAACGATGTATTCATCTTTGGGGGAATACAACTACTAAGAGGAATTGTAAAAGGAAATACTAAAAGGGGAGGGGGGAAGTGACATTTTAGGGATTGGAGGCCTTGAGCCATCACGAGTGAATTATCACGCCTTCAGGTGTGTCTGCGTTGATGAGCTTGCAATATCCTCCCAAAAGGGTCTCCGCCACCAGATACATCTCGTCTTCTTTTCCATTGGGCGAATCAGTCTAAATAGCCATTTTTACTGTCATCCTCCCAACTTGAAACGAACATTCCTTAACCACTACATCTCCGATTGAAAACGGGTTCAGACATCGTGCAAACGTTTGAGTCTTGGATTCGTTGGCTTCAATTGAGGTTTGCAATTTTTTTGCAAAAGTGCTCAAATGGTCTGGAGCCCCATTCACATTTCTTGACAGCGTCTGTGCCAATAATTGCGCCGAGTACCCATGACAGAATTGGGGGAGGAATGACTGGTTGCATAAAAGGTTGCTCGGTCAGACTTACTTGCATTTGAAAACCATGAGCTAGAGCCAGCGGGTCCTCTCCGGATGTCTGGGCTCCTTTGATAGTTCGTCGATGCGATAACCAGTGGGATGATTTGTTGAAAGTTCCTTCGGGCGTGGGCGTCGGCAGAGGGTGCACATATAATTTCGCTTTGTTGTCGAGCACCCATAAGTGTCCCAATATCATGTCATGACCCAGTTCTTTGATAATATGGAGTTTTCTATAAGTTATAGCATCTCCCACCCTGACCTCTAGGTTGATGTAGCCATGTGCGTTCAGAGCTTCTCCTCTCAAGTTTTTAATCACGGACGGGGAATAGGTAGTATCTTTCTTTGTAAATCCTGCTGCCTTTAGTGTCTTGCAAGTAATAATGTTGAGGTCAGAGGCCGCGTCGATGAGCGTGTTGTCAAATTCGTTACCTCTTAAATGGGACGTGGTCAGTAGTCCCCAGTTATCCCTTTTGGTTCTGCCTGTTTAGAAAGATTGGGCCCCTAGCGTGGTTTCCAATGAGAGAAAAAGTCGTTTGCCGGATACAACGCGATTGAGAGATGCGAAAATATCTTGGCACTGCACCTTGGAAAGATAGAGAATTTCGCATATATGCTGCATCATGGATCGTACAGTCTCGTGCACGGAGTCCCTATAGGACCCGCAGTTTCTTATTGGGAGTGGGTCTCGATGCACTCTCTCGTCTCCTAGTTGGAGTTCTCCCGCTTCTATCCTTTCTCCGAAAATATGTTTTAGTCTGTTTCAATCGTTGGTTGGGTGGTGAAAGAACTTGTGGTAATGGCAGTACTTGGGGATCGCCATCTCAGCCTCAGTTGGTGGACGTCTGGGAGGTGGCAATCTGATAACGTCATCTTGAACCCAGACTTCTAGGAGGTCAATCACCTCCTCGATGGGAAATGGGAAACTAAGGGTATATCCTTCAGTCTCATGATGTTGCATGGGAGTTTTAATAACGGTTTTCCGTGGCGGAGGATCCCGTTGCACCGGCGCTTCACATTTTGGCTGGTGGCCCATAGTTGGGGCTTTTCTTTTTCCACTTTCGTTTATTATGTTCACAGAGAAGGAGCCGTCATTAAATTGCTTGCTGATGAGGCGTCTATTCACGCGAGTTTCACGCTTGTCTTCGGTTCGAGTTGGCCTAGTTTTTTCCAGTAATTCAAGTGCTGTCGTTGCGGATCTTATGGCGACTTCATGGAGTTCGGAGACAGTTTGGAAGCGTAAGTTGTCTAGCAAGGCACGATAAATAGGAACCATACCATTGATGCACGCAGCACGCGTTCACCATCTGTTGCTCGGTCACGTTTGGGTCGTGACAGTCGAGTACTTGAACCCTGAACCTTTTGACGAAATCATTCGGATGTTCGTTATCCCACTGGTACATTCTTCCGAGGTCCGAGAAAGAAACTTGTTCAGACACGAAGAAGTATTTCTTGTAAAACGCAGTGACCATGCTACTCCAGTTAGGAATGATGTTTGGCGGGATGCTGTTGTACCGTGTATACGCCCTTCCGGTAAGGGATTTTGAGAATTCCCTTAAACGAAGAATGTGATTATATTCATGTTCACCTAGGGATTCCATGAAACGAGAGACATGCTCATGTGTATTCCCGTTACCATCGTACATGGTAAATTGAGGAGAGAAGTACCCCCTTGGAAGAGGGATTCTCTGCATTTTAGATGGGTAAGGAGGTTGGTGATGATGTATGTCTAATTCATCATTTTTGATTCGGTTGCGGAGAAGTTGTTCCATATCTTCTCGTGTGACGAAATTAGACGGGTGATTTCTTTTCAACGAGATTCTAGCGCGAGTTTCCTCATCCGCGGAGGCGTGCTCTGCCGAGGTGTTGGTGTCGGGGTTATTGGAGACGTTCCTAAGCGGCTCTGGAGGAAGCGACTCACGTGGTAGTCATTCTGTCAGGGTCTTGAGAAAAACAAGTACCTTTTTCTGTGTTGAAACCATATCCGTCTGGGCTCTGGCGAGCATATCCTGTCATTCCATCAAATCAACGATGGTGACATAAGGACGGTTTCCTCTGGTGCCTCCGGTCTCTCGTCCCGTCGGTGGGGTAGTTGGAACCTTAGTTGTGGTCGGAGGTACCATGATAGATGAAGCATTAAGGGCCGCAGCTGCGGCTCTGGCCCTGATGACCGGTGGCGTGACACCCGTAGAGGTATTTTCGTTGTCGTGATTAGAGGGTTGTGTAGAGACACTAGAGGACGTTGCGGCTCTGGACCTGGTGATTGGTGGTGTTACGCTCGAGGGAGTGCATTCAGAGTTATTGTAGTCATTTGGTGATGCTACAACGTCATTGGGAGAGACGTTAACATCAGGTACATGCTCTGTGCTGGTATTCTCGGCAGCCGCTCCAGACCTGAGTTCCACCATGTTGGGATTGGAGTTCGGGAAACGAAATCAGGAGTCGGAGTTGATATTGTAACCGATAGATCAATCCTCCCGCTGTGGTCGCTAATTGTTTATGGGTAAAAATTGTTTCTGCCGATGTTGGTAAATTCGGTAAGTGAGTGAGAAACTGGTTTAAACCCTAAACAAATGTGTTGCACGTGAGAACTTTCTAGATTCAAGAGATCAATTTGTACAAGTCCGTCCTAAACCAAGAAATGGTCGTTCCAGACTTGCTTCGGTCACACAGTGGAGGAGAAGGGTTGATTTGGGGAGGATAGCGAAGAAAGGTGACGAGACCAGAGAGTTCTGTTTGGATAACATCTCGACTTGTATCAGAAAAAATAGAAGCTTAGGAATCTTGCAAGAGATGGAATCCTTTTGTGCGAGCTTGCAAAAGTTGCTTTCTGATAGTGTTGTATTTTTATCCTAACCAAGTTGAGATTGAAATGTACCCTGGCCTCATTACGGAAGGAAATAAAAGGTAGTTAAATGGGAGGAGGTGGTAACCGGCGTGTTTAAGAGTGAAAATGTTTTTCACTTTTATTTCCCCATTTAATTGACCAATTTTATTCCTTTTCACACTTTCTTAATACGAGCGTAGTGTACGCTGCATACTGTGACCGCCAAACCAAAACCCTGAGAAAGCATCCCCCAGTTTGTGTTGATGTCTCGAGTGTTGGTTGCACCTTGAGTGCAAGTGGCGCTGCAAGTGGGGCGTGTGGCATGTGTGGAATTCCTTGAACGCAAGTTACACTTTGAGTATAAGAGGCAATGCCAAAGATGCTAGGGGAGCGTGTGGCATGTGCGGAATGCCTTGGTCGCGGGTTTCACTTTGAGTGAAAGTGGCAATGCCAAAGCTGTTAGGGTAGCATATGGCATGTGCCGATGGCATAGAGGCTTGGTAAGGAAAGATGCTAGCGGTGCGTGTTTGCATGTGCCAATGGCACGCACGTCCATATTAGCCTAGGTTGCACGGTTTGCAAGACTAGGGCGTCGGCGCTACTTTGGCATGTGCCAATGGCATAGCGGCTTGGAAAGTGTCAAGCGGTGCGTGTTGGCATGTGCCAATGGCACGCACGGCCATATTAGCCTAGGTTGCACGGTTTGCAAGCCTAGGGCGTGGGAGCTACTTTGGCATGTGCCAATGGCATAGCGGCTTGGAAAGTGGCTAGCGGTGCGTGTTGGCATGAGCCAATAGCACGCACGGCCATATTAGCCTAGGTTGCACGGTTTGCAAGCCTAGGGCGCGGGCGCTACTTTGGCATGTGCCAATGGCATAGCGTCTTGGTAAGGAAAGTGGCTAGCATAGATAGGGCCAAGGAAGAGTGTGTTTGGCATGGCGTGGCTAGCTTGGGCTAGGTGTGGCTGGCATGATTTTCCATTGGCACGGAGGTGCGGCTAGCATGGTTGGCATTCTTTGGCGCATTTGGTGTGACTAGCATAACTAGGGCCAGGCCAAGTGCGTTTGGCATGGTGCGGCTAGCTTGGGTTAGGTGTGGCTGGCATGATTTTCCATTGGCACGGAGGTGTGGATAGCATGTTTGGTATGCTTTGGCGCGTTTTGGGTGACTAGCATAGATAGGGCCAAGGAAGAGTGCGTTTGGCATGGCGCGGCTAGCTTGGGATAAGTGTGGCTGGCATGATTTTCCATTGGCACAGAGGTGCGGATAGTATGGTTGGCATACTTTGGCGCGTTTGGTGTGGCTGACATGAGTTGTCATTGGCACGGAGGTGCGGCTAGCACGGTTGGCATGCTTTGGCGTATTTTGTGTGACTAGCATAGCTAGGGCCAAGGCAGAGTGTGTTTGGCATGGCGCGGCTAGCTTGGGCTAGGTGTTGCTGGCATGATTTTCCATTTGCATGGAGGTGCGGCTAGCATGGTTGGCATGCTTTGGCGCGTTTTGTGTGACTAGCATAGCTAGGGCCAAGGCAAAGTGCGTTTGGCATGGCGCGGCTAGCTTGGGCTAGGTGTGGCTGGCTTGATTTTCCATAGGCACGGAGGTGCGGCTAGCATGGTTGGCATGCTTTTGCGCGTTTTGTGTGACTAGCATAGCTAGGGCCAAGTCAAAGTGTGTTTGGCATGGCGCGGCTAGCTTGGGCTAGGTGTGGCTGGCTTGATTTTCCATTGGCACGGAGGGGCGGCGCTAGCATGGTTGGCATGCTTTGGCGCGTTTGGTGTGGCTGTCATGATTTGCCATTGGCACAAGGATGCGGCTAGCATGGTTGGCATGCTTTGGCGCGTTTGGTGTAACTAGCATAGCTAGGTCCAAGGCAGAGTGCGTTTGGCATGGCGCGGCTACCTCGGGATAGGTATGGCCGGCATGATTTTCCATTGGCACCGAGATGCGTCTAGCATGGTTGGATTGCTTTGGCACGTTTGGTGTAACTAGCATAGCTAGGGCCAAGGCAGAGTGTGTGTGGCATGGCGCGGCTAGCTCGGTCTAGGTGTGGCTGACATGATTTGCCATTGGCACGGAGGGGAATTAGGGTTTTGCTCGTTGTAACCCAAATTTGAAAAAATACCCCTTATTAATTACTGACTACATGCATTAAATGTTCTAATAAATGCGTCACAGGTGACATTAGTTTATTCGGGGTTTTACGATTTTACCCTTTGTCTAATAACCACCATCAACACATAGATTGCAAAGAAACTAGCGACTGTTGCACGGTCCACTAGTGAAGCTGAATACAGGGTGTTAGCCAGCTCTGCTGCTGAGACTGTTTGGTTGTGCCAGTTACTCAAGGATTTTTTATCTTCCCCCCTGCTCCACCACATTAAAGTGTGACAATGTATGTGCTATATCTCTTGCCTCTAATCTTGTTTTTCACAGCAAATGAAACATATGCCCCCGGATTTTCACTTTGTCAGGGAACTGGTTTAGGCAAAGACTTTGCGGGTTTCCCACATCTCAACGACATATCGATTGACATATATTTTTACTACGGGGTTACATGGGCCTAGATTATCTATGCTGAAGCACAAGAGTTGCACGTTTCCAGTTCTTCTAAGCTTCCCAGACCAGTAGAGTTTGAGGGAGGTAATTGTCATATAATCTTTATATGTTTTTCTTACACTCTAGATACATTAGTATGTTAAGTCCGTTATTTCCTGTTACACGTGTCTGTGTTTCAACCGTCAGCCGGTATTTGTTCCTATCTTTCTTTGGTGTATTAATACACAAAACCATGCCTGTTTGTAGAGTCAAGAGATATTTTTCATTTTGAATAAGAAGTAAGAACGTTAGTTATGCGTTCTTCTTTGTTTAGTTTATACATCTCTTTATTTTGGTTTGTTCTGCCTTTGTATCTTTGTAGTTTTTCATCTTCTTTCTTTCTTATTTAACGACCAAAATGAATTAAAAATGATTTTTGTTAAAGGAAAAACTACGACAATTAGGGGGAAAGGTGACTGTGGTCAAGTAGTTTTGATTTTATGATCAATATGGATGTAAAAATGATCGCATAACCTAGTAGTAGCACTAACCATAACAAAAAAAAAAAAAACAAAAAAAAAATTCTTAAAGATTTCAGCTCTAGCTGTAATAGGGTTTAATCACATACTATCACCTTGTAAACGGAATTCATTTAATTCAAAGCTTTAATTCTCATTGACATTAGAAAAAAGAAAACCATTAATGCTTGGTTTGATTATGAAATATAGGTATATATTGATGGAGCAGTAGATTAGATGGACCCCAAATTTACATACGAACAAATTAACCATGCTCGATTTTTAGGTCAGATTAAGAATGCAATCATGGTGATTCCATAACCTTTATTTACTACATGGATCATATGATGGTGATTCCTAAGTTGTCCCCCTCTTGAAACTGTCCTCCGCCCTTGCCCTAATTTAAGCATGTCGTCTCTCGCTCTCCCGGAGTTGTTCTAGCACTAGCAGTCTTCTACTCGTACCGATTACTGGATCTCCGGCGTAAATTCAAAACAAACAGGTATGTAAAGTTTCCTTTAATCTTTCAGATTCTGTAATTAGAAGTTTCAATTTTGCACAATAAGTAGAAGAACCAATTTTTCCCTAAATTTTGAGATGAAACGCTTTAAATTAAAACACACAATACCCAACTCTCCTTCAATTCCAATACTGAAAGAGACATCTGATACCAGGATTCCTACAAAACAAGAAATCATAGGTTCACTTGGAGCCATTACTATTGCAGTTAGAGTTGCCATTACCTTGACACAAGAAAACCCTTGAGGACCACAAGGATAATCACTTATTTCTCCATTGAAACTTGTTCAGTTTCACTTTTGCTCCCAACATAACAATTACCTATTTGTTTGATTTTCGAACAATGCCCTAGTTTATTTGTAATAGCACAAGATAAATGCCTAGTGCTTGAGGGTGAGACCTAAAATAATTGATCTCCTATTTTAATTTGGATATTCTTTTTTTAATTACAGTTTTGATAAGGGGTTTCTTAGACTTGCTGGGTCTATATATACATACCAGCAGTTTGGTTTGTTAATCATTCCTAGGTGCTCAGCTCATATTCATTTTACTCTTGCTTTTGTTCCTTAGGATTGAAATTATTTGCTGTTACTCGATGGCTAACGGGTTTACATCGTTACGTTCGGAGTGCATGCGTTTTTTAGTACAAGTGGTAACCATTCTTCTAGTAAGATATGGGATGGTGGCTGGTGGTTTTACTACATGTATAAGTAGGAAGTGCCATTGGGGGATACTTTTGATGGTACACTTCCCCTTCTTTCTATTAATAGAATATGGAAGGATTATATTCATCTCAAAACAGATGAAACCATACTTAAGGAAGCTTTTGCACATGAAGTCTCAAGAAGCTTGAAACTGGAGGTGCCTCTTTATACTAGCTCAGCTCCGATTACCTCATGAGATGAATTTTTATGGTAAAAGTTTTTTGGTTAAGTTTTTGTTAGTTCAGAAAATGAGACATTCTGATGGTAAAATTATTTTGGTTTAAGGTTTCGTTAGTTTATAAAAGACCCCGTAAATCAGGATTGTTTTAATCTTAATTGTTGTTGGCTTCAATCTTACATTATGAATGCGCTTTCTAATTTATTTTGTTTCTGCATTAGTATTGTACTTTCATTTTCCTTAGTAGATCTTCATTTGAAATTGTTTGTGTGTTTCGGGGGGAGCTTAGATAGTTGTGGGATAGATTTTAAGTAGGTAACTCATCCTTGATTGTTAAGGTTCTTGAAATCTATTTCAAAGAGCTCTTATAGGGAAAGGATTTTTGAGAGGTTTAGAGTTAGAGGATGTTCATATGATCTTCTTAAGTATTGAGTGAAATTTTGGGAAGAAAAAATATTAGAAGAGGCTTAGTGATAGGAGTATTAACTGATAGGAATCAGTTTCTGGTGCTCGTAAAGTTTGTGGAGATAATTAACCAGGTTGGAAAGTGCCTTTGGTATCTAGTATTGAGTAATTATGGGTTTTGATATGGACAGTTTATCAATCTATGAACAATTTAACATCATGGTTAAGGATTTTTTTCATGGTCTGAAAGTGATTTCTTTTTTATGGTATGATTCTGTTAGGTTACCAGCCTTTGTAATTGTACCATACTTTTTATGTTCTGACGGTCAGAAAACAGCTAAATTTGATGATAGTGAAGTTCTAGAAAATTGTTTCAGAAATATGAATTTTTGATTTCTTTTTTCGCTTCTAGAATGCACCATGGCCCTGTCTAATAGTTCGTGTTTGAGAAGTTCTTGTTTCTTAATTTTATTTATACATCTTTTTTATGTTCACTTCCAAAATTCTTTTTCACTTCTGCAGGACGTCAAACCCCTAGTGGTCAAAAAGGTGCACATATGTACAGTACCACTTCTAAGATGTGCTATCAAGGGCAATCTTAGTAGTAATTTCACTGATGGAATGTAGAGATATTAAGGGTTTCAATAGGATTTTTTTTCTTCTGAAAAAGACCATTACATGTGGAGAGTTCTGCCATATGCAGTTTGCTGAACTATCATCTTGTACTGGTCTCATTCATCTCATAGTCTCAGGAATGTTAGATTCTAGGAGCTGGTCTTCAAACAGTTCTGGCATCGTCTAGTTGGGGAGATTTCTTCAAGTGTTTTTAAGTCATATTGTTATCTGTAAAACAGTGTTGGTTTGTAATTCTTATTCTTTGCACCTATACATAAAATTATTGGCTTGTTGACAGAAAAAAGTGTGGATCTTATCTATGAAATTTTAGTATCAGATTTTCCAGTCTCTTTCAATTTACAGGCCAGGGGCAATTCTCTGCACTTATGAACTGACTTCAATTTTTTCTTGTTCTTAATAATGGCACACGCCAGGTGGCCTAATGGAAAATCAAACAAAACTTGCAATACCATTTTTCTTGTTTCCCGGAAAACTATTCAACAGTCAAGAGTCGCATATATCCAATATTCAGTGCTGAAGTCTTGTAGAGTGTGCTCATTAATGTCTTCAATATTGTCATCGATGACCAAGCTCTGTGTAGAATTCTAACCATCAATCTCTAGACGCGCGTCTCTCTAGTTTCTTTCCATTATGCTTATAAATAGCCCTGTATTGAACTTCCCTTGCTATAACACAATTATACTTTTAGAAATGGCAGACGAAATGGAAGAGCTTTCTTCATCTTCTAAATTCAATTGGAAGATTGTACGCTTTTCAACGTTAAAAGCTTATGAAGAACATGGATCTGATGTTTTCTCTGTTGGTGGTTTCAAATGGTATGGCTATGGAATAATCTACACGAATGTATTAATTTAGTTTCATCATAATTTCTTTTGCTTTTGATTAATTAACCGTCGAACCTTTTCACTGATCAGGCAAGCATCCATTTGTTTAAACGGAGAGGACAACGTGGATGACTATTTAGCTATGCACCTGTACCCTTTGGATTTGACAAAATTAGTCCATGCGGATTTCAGTTTTGCAGTAACAAGTCAAACCGATCCCAGCAACACAGTGAGATATGGTACTTGTGCTACCACAAAATCACAATTGTCATACACATTTGTTGTTATTTTTTCACATTCTAACTTATATGTCCTTGGATTATGCAGGATTAATAACATCCAAATTGAATGAAAGGCGGGACTGCATATGTTGGGAATATTTCATGCGTCTTAGTGAACTCTATGACCCTGCTAAAGGATATATTGTGACTGCTAAAGGATATATTGTAAAAGATGTAAGCATATCCCATGGTGTCATCTTTGATAAAGACCAAGATCTTTTAGTTTAGATGCCAAAATAGGGAAATTTTTTTATCCTAAATTACTTGGTATGTTTCATATTTTTCCACTTTTTTATGCTAATCTACCCTTATATTGAAATCAGGCCCTAAAATGGAAAATTTTGTAGTTCTATTTTCTACACACGATATTAATAGTCTCTCCATATATCCTTTATTCTCTTGACACGATTTTATTTGTTTTGCATTGTTCAAGTAAAAAACAAAAAACTAGACATCTAAAAACTAGGAACCTTAAATACTAGCCTAAGATAATTGTGGAAAAAAAATTACTCTTTTCATTTCTTAATCTTTGTGCACAAAGATTAAGAAATGCAGAATTTTTTTTTTCCACAATTACCCTAGGCTTGTATTTAAGGTTCCTAGTTTTTAGATGTCTAGTTTTTTGTTATTTATTTGAAAAATTCAAAACAAACAAAATCGTGTCAATAGAATTAAGGATATATATAGAGACTATTTAAGATCGTGTATAGAAAATAGAACTATGCAATTCTCCTTTTTAGGATCGATTCTAATGTAGGGGTAGATTAGGATAAAAAGTGGAAAAATATGAATTCTAGTAAGTAATTTAGAACAAAAAAGATCTCCTATTTTAACATCTAAACTAGGACGGAGGGAGTAGTGTTTTTTGAAAAAAAATTAAAACCCTTTTCTCCATGGTTTCTTCTCTAGATATGGAGTAAGATAACTTTTGGGTATGAAGAGTTTATGAGTAATGAAGAATGGAACCGAGTATGTTCTTGGTGATAATTTTTCCATGGTAGTGGTTTTCGTTGTTTTCTTTGTTTCTTAGTGGACTTTGTAAGAATTATGGGCTTTTCTCTCATCCATGGAAAGGTTATTTCTTAAAAGTTGCAGGAATGGGTATTATTGTAGGTGTTCCCTATTTCCTATTGCCTATCCCGTTCACATTTTTAAAATCAAATTATTTATCAATTCTAGTTTTTATTTCTGTGTATCATCTAAAAAAGTCAAATTTATTTTGACCATGACCATTAACATTTTTAGTTGTCTTCTTCTTCGTTAATTAATCCCTCCCTATCATTGGAAAACCCCAAAAAGCTATCAATTTACAAACCCCTAAATTAAGCCAATTAAATATTATAGTACACACCTATTTCTTTATATTTTGTTATTTAATTTGCATAGCCAAAAGTGAATTAATCGTTAAACCATTGTTATGGAAGGTTCCATTATTGAGAAACTAGGAAAAAATATCTCAACCCTAATTCAATTAGATTATATAAATTTGATTGAAAACCTATTTTGCGAGAAGGTTTAGAAGTAACTAATTACATGAGCTAGGTAGCTTTAAAAAATGATCATCCAATTGTTGTAATAGCTCTTTAACCGCAAAACAAGCTAATCAAATCACACTTAAGATGCTCGTGAACCGCTCGTTGTACTAGTCAAATCACAATTGTTGTAGTAATCGCACTTAAGCGTCTCGTCTATATGCCAAAACAAGCTAATCAAATCACCATCTACAGTACGGTTTACTTATACGCCAAAACATGGTAATCAAATCACACGAATACTACTGAACATAAAATTAGTGTATGATCCAATCAGGATCAGGATCAGGTTTAATATTAATATTTAAGAAGATTAACTAGTTGGAATCCTAACAAGCTAAGCTCCAACAGCGTACTACTACTACATTGGTTGAACATGCTACTGTATTAGCCTGCCAGCGAGCCTCATAAGGAACCAACAATGGGAATCAAAGAGGGTATGAGGGATGATGATGTCCTTCTAGCCGGTACTTTATTTTTTCTTGATTGGCCTCATTGTTTTTGTATGTTTTGATCGGTAGAGAAAGTGGGATGTTGATTCCATTAAAGACTTCTCTGGGATAAATTTAAGTTTGTTATGCTATTAAATTTGTTAAATTTTCTCTCTCTCTTTTGGTCAGTAGAGAAGGTGGGAAGGAACCCAAGTTTGAATCCTCTCTCTTCCAAAAATTCATCATTAAGATTGTATATATGTGTAACCCAAAAGATAAGATCTTCAGTTAAGATTAATAGTATTAAATTGAATTTATATTTATATTTTCACATTTTAAGTAGACTAAATTAGCCTTTATCCAAAGAGTATAATTGACAAAAAATAAATAAAAAATAAAAATCCACAGATAACTGGTTGATTTGTCTTGGCCTTTTTGTGGGTTTATAACGTCTGGGACATGTTATTTTTAGTGAAGAAGAAGAATTCAAATGGCAGATATTATTTCAAATGCCATGTTTCAAATATTTGTTTCATTTATGAAACAAGATATATGTATTTTTATCATTGTTTTCATCTTTGATGTACTTTTATTCTTGTTGTATTAATGAAATCAAGGTGTTTCCTTCAAAAGAAAAAGAAAAAAATTTCCTCGTTCTTGATTTTATTTCCATTTTTTCGCTTCCGCACAAAATCAAACGAGTTAGTATTGTCTGTTATTGTGAACTAACTTATCAAGCTTCGAAAAAACGCCACCCTCTCTCTATGTCATCCAAATATACGTAGATTTTCCTTTTTATCATTCAAATTTTAGTAAATAAAAGTTTCATCTGAATTTTACCTGACAATAAGAACCCAATTTTTCCCTAAATTTTTATTTTACAGTGTCTTCTTCTTATTCAACTCTAGAGAAACGCCTAAAATCCAAACATAAAAACCACAATTTTCCTTCATTTCCATTATATTAAATCGACCCTAATTACCAAGTAAACAGGGGCGGAGCCAAGGGTTGACTAACCCTGGCTCCAACCCTTCTAAAATCAGTAAAATCATAAAAAAAACCCTTAGTTTTATCATATATTTTGGATTTAGCCCACCTAATTTTTATGTTCAGTCCACAAATGTCAAAATAAAATAAAAATTAGTCCCCCTCATTTCAAATCTCTGGCTCCGCCACTGCAAGTAAAGTACAATTTTTCTTGCTCTCTTCGAATCCTATTTTGGTCTCCCTTTAATAAAAATCAAAAACAACCGGCTTGTAGATTAGCTGGTTTCATGCCCTCCACAGAGGTTTCATGCGCTCCAGGAGGTCCCAGGTTCGAGTCCCAGATGGCGCAATTTTACAAAGTTTAACATGGGCGATAGAGTTACTTTGCCCCCCTTGCGAAGACATTAGTCACACTATCCGCTTCGGCTCCCCGACTTTGTTCCTCATGAGGCTCGATGGTAGGCTAGCACGGCAACATGTTCAACTTATGTAGTAGTACACTGCTTGGAGCTTAGCTTGTTAGGCTTCCAATTATTCGTTAATTATGTAATAATATTCATAAAAAATTTAAAAGGAAAAAAAAAAGCCTGTACTCGGAGTTGACCGGTTCTTCTACTTGAGGACCTGGACTTGTACCTGTACCGGTAGACCGGTCCGGTTCCACTCCGGCACGGGATTTTTACCCAGTCTAAAAATATTCTCAAAATATATTAAAAATGTTCTCATAATATATTAAAAAATTAAAAAAAAAAAAAAACGGACCGGTTCCACTCCGGGTCCGGGTTTTTACCCACTTTCTCATATGTTAAGTGGACGGTTAGGATAGATTTTAATCTTATAATCTATGGACCGGGTTTTTTGGGTACTATCGGTACTGGGTGACCGAGAATAATGTAAGAACCGGTACCTATCCCGGTCTAGTCCGGGTATCAATTTTCAGAACCGGTACAACTACGGTTCTTTCGGTTCCGGGTCGGTACAACTCCGGTTCTTTCGGTTCCGGCTGGGTACAGGTAATCCGGACCGGGTCTTGTGCAGCTCTAGCCTCTCCCAAGCAAGAGATACAAATATAAACGGGTTAGTATAGTCGGTTACTAAAAACCGACTTGAGCGTTGAAAAAACGCCGGCCTCTTTCCATTTACAGCCCAGCCCAATATATTACTTCAAAACAGTCACGCCATCACAAATCTGGAGCCTTCTTTTTCCTCTCGCCTCTTTCTCTCTGAGCTGCTCACAGTGTTTCTTCTTCGCGGGATTTACTGAATTTCCGGCCTCAAATCAGTGTATTCTGAGCTAAAATCACACAAGGGTATGTAGATTTTCCTTTGAATCATTCAAATTTTATAATTAGAAGTTTCAATTCAATTTTACGGAAGAAGAACCCCCAATTGTTGCCCTAGATTTTGATTTTGAAATGTCGTCTTCTTATTCAACTCCAAAGAAACGCCTAAAATCGAAACATACAAAGCCCAATTCTCCTTCAATTCCATTACTCAAGGAGCCATCACCAGGATTTTTTCCTACAAAACAAGAAATCATAAATTTACTTGGAGTCATTACTATTGCAATCACTGTTGCTGTTACCTGTAATTACATGGTCACCAATTTCAATCGTCAACCAAAACCCTATTGTGATAGCGTTGATAGAGTAGTATCCGATTATGATTCTTTGTTATCAGATGATTTTTATTGTGAGCCGTGTCCTGAACATGGAGAATGTGTTGATGGCAATTTGGAATGTGTTAGTGGGTTTAAGAAGCAGGGGAGGGTATGCGTTGAGGATGGAGAAATTAGCCAAATAGCTAAGGAACTATCTAATTGGATTGAGGTTCGTGTTTGTGTAGCATCTGTTCGGTTTTTGTGTGATGGGGTTGGGACTGTTTGGGTTGAGGAGGCGCAAATGTTTAAAGAAATTGAGGATAAACAAGAGTTGAAAAGGAAGTTCGGGTTGAAGAATGATGACTCTTATGTGCTTACAAGACAAAAGGCAATGGAGTCGGTTGGTAGATTGTTAGAAACAAGGAAGAATTTGCAGGGTAGGGTTAAAGAATTGAAGTGTCCAGACGCATTGGTGGAACATTATAAGCCGCTATCCTGCTATGTGCGTCATTGGGTTATAAAGAATGCATTCTATTTAGTGCCAGTCTGTGCTTTCATTGGAGGATTGATAACTAGTTTTGTTTGTGTACTTCGGAAAATTCGTCGGAGGCGGTATCTGTCAAGCAGAGGTGAAGAGCTTTACGAGCAGATTTGTGACATTCTTGAAGAGAAAGCAATGAATGCAAAGAGTGCTTTTACTGGTGAATGTGAACCCTGGGTTGTTGCGTCTTTGTTACGAGATCACCTCCTCTTGCCAAGGGAAAGGAAGGATGCACTGTTATGGAAAAAGGTTGAGGAGTTGGTCCAAGAAGATTCTCGTTTAGAGCAGTACCCAAAGCTGGTGAGGGGCGAGTCCAAGGTTGTTTGGGAATGGCAAGTTGAAGGTTCGTTAAGCTCTTCAAGGTCAAGAACAAAGATTAAAGGAAGCAAACTGACACCCAATGGAAGACTGCCAAATTCTCCTGCAAGCTTACAGACACCTAATGGAAGACTGCCAAACTCACCCATTGATATAGCTGCCAGCAATTAAGCTCTCTGATTCTGGCTTTCGTAGTTGGTGAACAAAGTGAAATACTCTTCTCCGTGGTTACCGTCTCAAGCAATTTATAGATGGGTCTCATATGTGTCCTTCAGCGACCCTTCCTGATGGAGAAACTGCTAAACCATTTTATGAGGAATGGATTGAACATGATGCTGTTTTTTTCTTCTATGACTGATCCTGTTTTGATTGAAGTTGGCGATCTTGAAACTTACAAGGCTGTTTGGGATGTTCCTAGCTACTGTATGTGCCTCAAAATCTGAAGCTCTGATGCAACTCCAGGTTAACATTTTTTGCTGCTTGAAAACCATATGGATGGGGTTACCCTTTCGCTGCTTAAAAACAAATAGAATGGGGTTACCCTTTTGTACATCTTTTTATGTTTTAGAATTTCTTTGCGATTTGAAGATGTAATACCGTTAACCATAATCTCCTTGATTTTGTTTTCTTAAAATGGAGAAGCAACAATGTTATAAGAAAAGTTACATGAGAACTAAAAGATTTAGAAACATTTGGTGCCATTGTTGGAGAACTTCTTACAGCTATTTGCATTTTTTAGACCTGTAATTTTTCAGGATCAAGAAGTTCCAGTACCAAATTTTAAATGTATGCGGCAATTTTCATTATTCTTTTAACTTAGAGAATCTCCAATGCTAGGGGTCAAGGACCCAAGGTGATCTTATTTGGAGAGATGGTTTTTTTTTTTTTTTTGTGGGTCGATCTTAGAAAATTGCAAGCATTTTTTTGATTAAATGTCGTCATTTTTGTGATGCTGTTAGATCAAAAAATATTTGAATAGCACAAGACAATTTTATTCCATCAAAATTTTGGCCAAAACAATGTATATTTTTCTACCTAAAAGTCCAACTCCAATGTATATTTTTCTCCATACAGTCTTATGCCTACTCAGTACTCACCAAAGGCCCAACACTTTTAAGATGTGCTGTAATCGAAAGAGCGGGTATCTTTAACAAAAACCTCGTAATTTTGTGATATTACAAGGGCAATCTTAATGATCTGAAATTCAATCAAAAATATAGGCTCCGGCGAATCAGAGTCCCTAAAAGGTTCTGGAACAGACTAGCTACTCCGTCTTCAATTCCTGACCAGATCTCCATCATAATCAGGTACATTTCGGCTCTAAACTATTGAAATCTCTTATTATTATCTCAAATTTCGTCTACATATCTTCTTCTTTGATGATTCTACTGTTTTAATTTGAGTTTGTGATTCAACAAATCTGTTATTAGGTTTATGTTGTTTGCTTCTGAAATCGGTGATACGAAGTTGAATTTTGAATTTAGGGAAAACAATTTAGCAATCAAAACATAACTTATAAACCCCAATTCAATTCCATTACTCAAGGAGCCACCATCAGGGTTTTTTTCCTACAAAACAAGAAATCATTAAGTCACTTGGATTCATTTACTATGCAGTTACAGGTTCCATTACTTGTAATTACAGGGCTACCGGTTTCAATTGCCAACCAAAAGGTCCAAAACCACACAAAGGGCAGTTGTTATAACCAAATGTGCTTCAATCCTGTTCTGTTTCACTTTTTGTGCCTAACATTGAAATTTTCATTTTTCTGATTCTAGAACAACATCCCCTAGTTTGCTTCTCGG
This sequence comes from Papaver bracteatum, assembly GCA_023529315.1. Lineage (NCBI taxonomy): Eukaryota > Viridiplantae > Streptophyta > Magnoliopsida > Ranunculales > Papaveraceae > Papaver > Papaver bracteatum. The sequence continues at coordinate 25,153 of JAJJWX010005292.1, forward strand.
AAAAAAGATATTGACCCGAAAATACTCTCCATAGAACAGACTCATTTTAGGGTACACGTAATCTCAACTATTTTCTAAGCTGTGCAGGTTAGAGCCTCCCCATAGGACTACAGACTCTAGTGTTCATGAGCACGAATAGGGCCACGTTTTAACTTTCACATGTGCATGTTTCGTCTTTTTTGTTTTTTTTCTTTTGAAAAGCTAAAATAAAAGTTTCAATTGCGTCTGCCGGGAGCTGAACCATGTTTAGTCTCTATAGTCCTTCTATGCTTTGAATGCTGCGTAGCAGTGAAGGTCTGGCTAGTGCAGGCGTGTAGTAAAGAAACTTGTTGCTTCAGCAAAAATAGATACGAGCTCTTCGAGGTCAACAAAGGAAGCAAACTGATACCCAGTGGAATACTACCAATCTCACCCGCAAGCAAACAGAGACACCCAATGGAAGACTGCCAAACTCATCTGTTCATATAGCTGTTAGCGTGAATGCACTGATTGTAACTATCATATTTGGAGAACACAGTTAAATTCTCTTCTTTGTGGTTACCATCTTAAGCGATTTATTTATGGGTGTTGTCTATGTCCTTCACCATTCCTTCCTGATTGAAAACTACTAATCTAGACTATGAGTAATGAATTCAACAAGATGCTATTATTCTTGGTTGGCATTTTGCTTCGAAGACAAATCATGTTTTAGATTGAAGTTGGCAATCTTGAAACATCCTGCTGTTTGGGATGCTCTAGCTACCTTCTAAGTTGAACTTTCTAACTGACAAAGATACAGAACCCGTATCCTTGCTGTTTGTTTAAATACTTTTGATTTAGCAATCGAAAGGGAAATAGTTTTGTCTTCCCGTTAGAGAAGAAGTTGGTTGTTCATGACAAATTTGATTGGCTTCTAATTTTAACTTTTCAATATATGGTATATGGTATGAGATCATTTAATTTGGTAATTGATACAATGTTAGCATGTGTACCTTGGTAGGGAGTTTTTATTTATTTTTTCGAAATAACCTTTGATAGTTCAATCTCCTTAGCTTGATTTTGTGAATTTTACATTTCTTTGTGGAGACTCTCTCACCTCTGCAGATGAGCAACTTTTTCTGTTAGACTTAGATCTAGGTGACAAAGAAGGTGGTGTGATCCAACCTACATCTTCAATGATGAGAGCTGTGCTTCTTTATCTTTGTTTTAACTTTGATGTTTTGTAATTGTATCTTCAACATTTGACGTTCTGTTGTTTGTCTCTTCAGCTTGATGATGGCTTCAGAAAATGTGGATTTGGAACAAAGACTGAATTCATTTTTGATTCAACTTCAGAATGAGTTTAGAGTTCTTGATAGGATTTTTTACAAAGGAAAAAATCAACATAGAAGATGTTTCTACTTTCAATATATCATGAAGGTCAGGAGGGATGTGAAACTTTTGTTATCGGCTGGGTTACAGGAGATGTGGGATTTCTTGTTTCAAATCATCAATGAAAAGAAACCTACAAGGACAGTCAATCTTGTTGAAAGGTAAAGTTGTTTTTCGTGATTACGTATTAATCTTAATAGTATACATACATTCTTGCAAACACCATTTGTTATATAGCAATTCTAAATTTCCTATGGAAAATACACTGTTGATTTATATAGCAATTCTAAATACTTCTGGCTAAGTCTTGTAAAAGTTGAAAAATTTGACTGAATTGTCCCTCGCCAAGTTAAAGTGATTCCAGAGCAATCAGAATTGAGATGATGCCTGCAAATCTTTCTCTGTGAATGCCAACATAAACAGGAATTTAACTTATGTGCAACATTTAGACTGATCCAAGCCTGCATAAAACTGAACTTCAGGTGTATGGGAATGAACAACTAGAATACTAATATAGCTTCCAGTGTTCATTGCTGTTTAGTATTAAAGATTGTTTTGCTTAGATGTAATGTGAGAGTAGAACGACTTTAAATTGCTCATAGTTCATGACTCAAAAGATGCTGGTCAACAGTAGGTGCAGAACCTACCACTTGAAAAAGTGTATCAGCTGGGTTTCAAAAATTTGTAGCTTTTAAATTAACAGGTGTTGGGGTTGTTACTTGCCTATTTTATTTTGATACCCACGGCCTGAATTTGAAACTCTTAGAGTCGTGGTCATGAATGTCATGACGGGATAAGGTGAGCTTTTCTATGCAGTTAGGCACTATTTGAATAAGAATCATTTTTCTGAAATATCCTGACAATTCTAAATTCTAATCCCACCAACCGATAAAAACAAAGTAGTTTCTCGGATCTCAGACTTTTTTTGGTGTGTGTCTCTGCATAATTGACCTACTTGTTGCTGTGATCTTTTCAGTTTAAAGAGGAGAAAATGTAACACTGAAAAGTATAATTACCAAGAGCGGCTTTTGGGAGTTGCACGTTTATTATCGCAGGTGGACTCTCGTTGATTTTCTGTATTTGATTGATTTTGGTACCTTTGCCCTTACATTTTCATGGGTCTCTTCTTGTGGGACTCTTTTGTGAAGCTTTTCACTTTTTCTGTGAATATGCATATATCTAGTTACGGTATCCTGATAGTCTCTGTTAACTACGGCAGATGGCTGAACCTATGGTGAAGGCAGCTATGTATCCTCTGACTTGTTAGAATGTTTAGCTAACTTAGTTTTGTTTAATTTTGAGACGTTTTGTTGATTTTATCATCTATAAAAAGTTTAAATTTCAGTTACTCTGTACATTTGGTCAGGTTTTCCATCTTATGGGGAGAAACTATGTATCCCAATAAACTAAGCTTAAGTAGAACATAACCAAACTTTTTGGTAAAGTTATATTTTTAGAATTAGAACTTCTTCATCTCACGGGATTTCAGCTGTATTTGATTCAGAAAGTGCTGCATTTTCAGTGTGTTGATGTGGAAGTGAGTCAACCAATTACATCAGTTTTCCTTGACTATTCTATAGTGAGATATCATCTTTACTTGCTCGATCTTTTTTTATGGGATTCTGCATCACAATTCTGGCCATACTTGGACGCCTGCGGGTTCTGGTCCAGCAAGTAAGTACAATACCCAATCTCCTGATATATGATCATTTTTGCAGTTTTAGTTGGAAGGAAGATATGCTTATTGTTTGTGTGGATGCTTGCTTTCTGCTTCATTTTTGGCAGATACTACTTGATGTTGTTTCGGTTTTTAACATGATTTCATCTATCTCTCAAAAGGAGCACTCTGTAAAACTAAATCGACAAGGAATTCAGGTAGATTTACCTTATCCATCGAGTGAACCCTCTAATTTAACAAGTTTGCCTTTGCCCTCTGTTCCCCTAGGGATTTCATCAATTTATGACATTATTTCTGCCGGTGCAGGTCATCTGGGAGTACTATCCCTCGAATGATGAAATTGTAACACTGGAATGTATATGGGAAAATGACAAGTTTGTTTTGCTTGAGAAAGTGAATAAATTTGAGATCAAGAAGCGAGAAACGGGTTTGCAGTCATCAAATATAAAATATCAGACTGTAGAAGCATTCCTGGGACTTGGAGGTGTTTAAAAGAATTGGTGCATGGTCACTATCAAGTCTTGGTAAATGATGTACAGCCGAATTATGGAAAGCAATACACCACTCCGGGTTAGCTAGCACTCTATCCAGACGTTGACGAATAAGATTTTCGAAAGCACGACCATTTGTCCAGGTATATGCCGGTCCTTTGTATCCCAAATCAATAAGATGGTTTTGTTGGATGAAATCCGTGAAGTAAGATATATTTGAGTTCAAAACAGGAACACCCCCAAACTTTTCCTCACCAGAGCAAATTGCATTAAAATCTCCTATGAAGCACTTACAACCAACAAAATTTTGGGTATAGAGAGACATGTTATGCCAGAACGCAGCCCTTTGAGAAGTGATTAGAGGTCCATACATACAGAATAAATGCCATTGATTTCCGCCACCATTTTGGCTAACCATCACATGAATCATATTGCACGAATTAGATATTACTTCAATATTTATACCTTCTTTCCAAAGTAACCACAGTCCACCACTTCTTCCCACAGAAGAGACTATGCAATGGTTTTGAAAATCGAATTGGTGAACTCTTTGTAAAGATAATTGATCTGACATTTTTGTTTCAGAGAGAAATAAAATTGAAGGATCCGTACCTCTGAAACTTAAACTTTTGATCTGGCAGAGTTTGTTTTACCATTTCTTTTTTGTTTATCCTATAAGAATGGTTGTGGTATATGTTTTCTTCGTATTTAATGTCAGTTTATGCTATTTTTTTGCTAGTGAAATCAGTAGGTTCTCGTTAGAGCTGGCAAACGGGCGAGCCGGGGCTGGCCCGTTGCGGGTTACACGGGTTCGGGTTAATACGGGCCAAAACCCGCGGGTTAATTTTCTTCACGGGTGGTCAATTCTTCAACCCGTGCCCGTAACGGGTTAAACTTGCGGGTTCACGGGTTACTTAGCCCGTTTCGGCTACTCAACCGAGTGGATCGAGTCAACACGGCTAAACCGATTTTGACAGAAGTTTCCTCTCGCTTTTTGGTCTATTTCCAAGAAATCGGGCCATCTAAAGCTCCCCGCATGTTTCAATCACATTCATTCACCCTAAACATACATCTACTTCACTTGTGCGATTAATCAGATCCAACAACAACATTTCTTAATTCTCCTTTTTCTCCCTCTAGTCAATCGATCGAACTACCTTTATAGCATAATTCACTGAAATCTCGAGCTCTCTCCAATCTCAATGCCCAATTCCATTAACACCTGAGTTTATAACATGTACAGAGTAACAGAGGCATCAATTTTCACTCATTCATGATGTAATAATTCATATCATGTTTATATCATTCAATTTCAATCTATCAGGGTAGAAATACCCAATTTCAGTATACCCTAATTGAACTAAAATCTTCAATTTCGATTATAAACCATAATTAATATAAAAAACAGAAAACCCCCTAATTCTTATGAACCCTAGAAATAAAATTGCATTTCGAACTCAAAATTAACAAAATTAAAAATGTAATTTTCGCAAAAAGAAGGTGTGGGTTTGATTTTACTTACTTTTTTTGAGTATATATAGATCTGATTCGTCTAATCATTCTTCATTAACTTCCTCTACATCTTCATCGAAATTATCTTCGACTGTTCTTTAAAATTCAAACTCAAAATCATATTCTTCAGCACCGTCGGTTGAAGTCTCGGATCGTGATAACAAGAATAATAATAAGAACCCAGCTACTTCCGCTGCGGCTAGTATAATCATTGACTGTGACATCCGAGGTGCTCATAAACCTTCATCTTCTGTGGCGATTCACATTAGAGGTCACCAGGTGAATGTTTCTTTAAGTAATTCTAAGGCTACTTCACACACTCTGTTATTGTATGCTGCTTTAGATGAGCTTCAAAATCATCAACTTGAACTTGTTCGTTCGACTGCTCCTTCTCAAGCATCTTTCTTCTTTCTACTTCCATTAACTGGTGTTTATTTAAAGAAAAGGAGAGACGAAGAGATAAGTGGGGGTAAGATAAGTGGGGGTATTGGGGGACACGTGTGAAGGGTTTACGGGTTTACAGGTTGAACCCGCGGGTTTACAAGACGGGCCGGGTTAACCCGTTTTCCCACAAGCCGGCATTTCTCCAACCCGAACCCGGCTTGTTTAGACACCAGCCGAGCCGGGTGCGGGTTTTTCACGGGTCGGGCCGGGCAAACCCGCGGGTTTTGGCTTGTTTGCCAGCTCTAGTTCTCGTGGCCCTACTGATCCTTTCTTGGCCATATAACCATTTATGTTGCCATTTTTGTCTCACTAGATGATGAAACTGGTTACAAGAAGATGGGGACAGACAAATCCATTGAAGATCACCCAAACTTCAAAAACATCTGTGGACACGAAGCTAATAAATCTGCAGAACAACCCATGAATATCAGCATAAACGCAAAGGTTGAACTCCAAGAGTCTATCATTGATGAAGGCAGTGAAAGTTATGAAAAGTCATTTAACAAGAGTTCAGACATTGATAAAGACGAATTGAAGAGAAAAGTAGCATTTATTTCAATTGGAAAACCGATATTATCCCAAACAAGTGAAAGCAGCTTGCTTAATATTGTGTCAACTGCTAGTTTGCTTGCTACCAAAACCAGTGAAGAAAAAGATCCCAGTCTGCTCACTGGTGGTACTGTAAAGGATAGTATTTCTTAATTATAACTGGATGTTTGAGCATGATTTTTTTGGGTTTGCCAAATCCAATCTGGTTGCAGTCAATATGCTCTTATTTATCGAAAATTTGCATTGTCTCTTTTTTAATTTTATTTTTAGAACACACCAGCTTGTAGGTAGCTATTGACTCGTTGTTGGCCGAATGGTGCATTTTATACTGTTAGTTAGCCCCCACATTATGGCCAACGGGTTTTAGCCTTCCAAGTGTGGTTAAGATGGACATGTAGGGATTATGCCAACGGTATTACAACTTGCAGGGATAAGCTTATGGTGGTTTTGCCTGATCTTGAAATCATTTAAGCCTCAGAGGCATAATGCTAATGCACATAATTGCCATTACTTATAATCCTGTGAAACCCTTCTCATGGTAAAAAACTGACAGCTGCAAACTCCTATATATGAATAGAACGAGGACTAATGAGAACATACAAATGAGCACTCGTGTAAATGGTTTCGAGAACATACTTGGTCTTCCCAAGTTCGTACTCGTTTACTTCTCTGTATAGCCTTCGAAATGAATCAAAAATCTATATTAATTTGCAAAAAAGGCATATACCGATATGGAGTTTTCGGTTAGTGTCACTGCTATCTTCGCATTTGGTGGGTTATCCTTAGAATTGATGTCAATTTTTGCTTTTCCTTTTTGGGTCAGAAAGAAGAGATTTCCTCCTCATTAATTTACTTCAGATGCAAAGTCATTATTTCCAATAAATTTTCATACGTGTTAAATAAAATCTCAATTTAGGAAAATTTAAAATGGAAATCTGAGGGATTTTCCCCTCCGGTTTGGATTCACCTGAAAACAAATGAAAAATTGGAGGGAAATTTCCCTCCACGTTTTTAAAATTTCTCCCGGAAAAGTCTATACACATACATACCTACCGTTCGTTTCCAAAGCTGCCCGGAGGTGTTTCAGATAGACTTGACTCTACTATCTCATCCATTTGGTAAAATCATTTTTTTTTTATTTTTAAGTCCTGCTCGATTTGATTTTATCTTGCTGAAATTCAGTTTGTCAAGCAAGATTGTTGGCTTACATCAATTGATGATGGGTTTGTTTTTTTATGAATAGGCTATAACGAGGTAGATCATGGATCAATACCCTATGATCACTCAGCAATTTTATGGATTTGGATTATGTTGTCTGAATTCTACGAGGGTTTCCGCATTTTCCCCTTATATTTCTCAAAAAAACAATGCGCCTTCAAATGCATATGGACGATCTTCACAAGGCTGTAAGGAGACTAAAGTAAAAGTGGTTTCTTCTTATTCGTCTGTAACTAAGAAATTTAGCTGGAAGATCGATGAATTCTCAAAGTTGAACGCTCAAGATGGAACTTACTCCGACGTTTTCTCCGTCGGAGATTATAAATGGTATTATCATAATTGTTCTCTCTATTTTTTAGTTTTTTTACTTTCGTGGTAATTAATTACCTACTTTTTTACTGATATAGGAAAGTAAGGATTCATCCCAAGGGTGAGGGAAAAGTATATGATCACCTATCAGTCTTCCTAAAGCCTGTTGAGTTGACAAAATCGGTTGAAACTGAGTTCAGTATTGAAGTAACTTGTCAAACCGATCCAAACAACAGTGTTAGACATGGTATTATACTTGTACCACGTATTTTAATTTCTACTTATAATTTTCTGGATTCTGCAGTTCTTGTGGTGGTGATTTTTTGAGTTTTGCAGGAACGAAACGTAAATTCCTAGAAAGACGAGGTAATAAAAGCTATGGTTGGCCAAGATTCATGCCTCTTAATGAAATTTATGACCCCGATAAAGGATATATAGTGAATGATACTTGTGTCGTTACAATTGAAATAACTTGTAAAATCAAAGGAGAGGAGTTGGAGTTCAATGCAGATGGTGGTACTTCGAATGGAGAGAGCAATCCAGATAAGGTTCCAGTGTTTAAACGCCGCAGAATCAATGATGAGAGGCAATAGGAGATGAGTTGCGAGGACCTGCTCTCAAAATTACATCATGATGAGAGTGACGATCTCTTTTCTTATTTCTTCTATCATTTTAACCCCAAAACCTAAAAAGCCCTAGTTTTTCATTTGAAAAATTAAGGTTTTTTTTTTCTTCCTTCTTCTGATGAAAGACAGGATTTAAAATTTAGGGTTGTTTAGTTGAGAGTGTTCAAAAGGTTTTTTATTTGATCTTGTTGTGATCATCTAGATACTTCTTGATTCTAGTTTGAACCACAAACAACTCAAGGAATTGTTGTTGTTGTTTTTTCATTAGTATTCCATTTTTCATTTCTCTTGTTTTGATGAAACTGTGTATTTGATTTTTGAATAATATAGAATGGTTTGCATTGATTACAGAGATTAGTGTGTGTGAAAACATCCATGAAACTTTTGGAGGATTTGATATTTTCAGGGTAACTTTGTGTAAAATTGATAAGTACAAATTGGTTTTGTTGAATGTTTTACGTTGAATAAGTTAACACAAAGATACTAAACAATTTCAAGGCATGGTTCTGTTGGAAGATATAAACAATGTAGAGCCATAAAAGATTCAAAATGCTACGAATTATTGCGAGGGGATGTTGCTTTCACGGGTTATCTGACATTATGTAATGCAAATCATGGTTCACGGTTGTATTCTGGTAATCCATGGCCTTTGAATTGCATGGAAGTAGCCCTCTGGGGATGAAAAGAAGTTTGTGTAGTACATGAGCAAGGTACGTGGGAGATTATCCCATCCTAACACGGTAAACTCCAAGAATGATCTTGTGAGCACAAATCACGCGGATCCTATAAACACAGTAAAACAAACATGTTTATGGGATGAAAAATAATTCAGTATCTTGCAGTCGATGTATGGTAAGATTGAAGAAAGCTAAGAACCAAAAGTTTCTGGTTGCACAGGGATAGCCAGAACCAAAAGTTAAAATCTTGATGGATAGCTATATGTGACTTTGGCAGTTCAGTTTGGCACCATAGTACCATACCCGAAAAACGAGATTAAGAAAAACCCAGGGCTAAATCACTGTTCCTAAAGTTCGAATTAACCAGTTTATATATGTGAGAGCAACTTGGAACTGCAAATGTAAGTGTCGAGGATTGTAGTCCTCCTCTGGTTCTTTTGTAGTCTTCTGGTTCTTTTGTAGTCCTCCTCTTCAGGGCTTTATGCCCCGAGGATTGTATTCCTTTGTGCTTTCTTGGCACCTTGCTATCTATTTTAAGCTTCTCCTTCTTCTTCTTCTTCAAAAAAAAAAAAAGCAAGTGGCGAACTGACGATCCTTGAATCTGGATATTTTTGTAAACAAAAGCTACACGCTGCTGAAGTTAGATTGGCCAGTATGCCTACTCTTTACAACTAATGATATCAGAGGACTGAAAGAAGCAGTTTATATTTTCTCGGACGTTTGTTTTGCGTATTAGCTAGTGTTTTGGCGAATGTTTTTTGGTATATAAGTATTTTCTTATCGATTGTCTCAAGTAAAATGAGGATAGATTCATTTGATTGTTACTAGGCTGGCTGTTTTAATGGTAGCTTGGGCAACTCAGTTTGTCAAATCCGTAAGAGTTGAAACATTACTTTATTGTCATTTGGAAACTACATACTGTTTTAATTTTTTTATCAATCCAATAAAAATAGTGTATTTCGACGCGAAAGCTGTAAGCATTCGACGCTACAAGTTGGGATGCATATACCAAACAACCAACAAAAGCAACCAGCCTACAGATGCTCATACAAACCTCTGTAAGCATTCAGCCACTTGATTGTGGTAACTCTTCTACGCAAAAGATAGAACAGCTTGGCCATTCAAACCTACGAAGTTTACCCCGACCATTATGATCACACAGAACGTGACCAACAAAATCCTAAATATATTATAATTGTATAGCTCATGTTCTTGATGACAGCAACCAAGTTTTCAATAAACGAAATTATGGAAGCAGCAAGCAAGTAGTCAAGTTTCAAATGAGAAAAATGGAAGCAGCTATTGAGAAATTCAGATCCCTAGGTAAGTATGAGAAAGTATGAAGAACGTCTGCAAAGAAAGGGAGAAAAGAGAGTCAGCAAACAAATAAAACGAGTACAACATGAACTATTGTGGTAGTTGTAAATTTCTTATACAAAAAGTACCGAGAGCAAATTCTGCAAAGACGAGCAGAACATGAACTAATCTATTCTGCAAAGACGAGTAGAACATAAACTATTCTGCAAATTCTGCCATAATTATTTTGTTGCATAAATAGAAAACAAAGCAGTTGCGTACTCCTAGCTAGTTTCCGAACTCTCTTCCTTGATTTTATAACTAACCATCCGTGAAGGGTGCACAAAGTTGCTTACAAATTGGTCTTGTATTGGACGTTTCAAAACCTGACCAAGTCGTATGTCAAACCCATAACAATAATTTTGTGCCGTTACTACGCACCACCTCCATCTCTCTAGTGTTACAGCTCCCTCCACTACCTCCACATCTCTAAAACCAACTCATGTAATTACCCACTCCCCCCTTCATCAAATCATTTCCTATAAATATTCGTATGTACCTCCTCAGAATTCCCTCTGCATAACCCATTCTTAATATACTTCTCTTATACCATGAAGACAAATCTACTTTTCTGTATGATCTTCATTTTTTGTTCTCTTCAGTACTTAACTGTGGTAGTACATTCTTTAGAGTATGATGTTGGTGATACTAAAGGATGGGTTGTTCCGCAACCCAATGCTAGTAATATTTACAACGAATGGGCTTCTAAGAAAAGGTTTCAAATCGACGACTCGATCCGTAAGTATTCTATTTGTAGACACAAATTCTAAGAAGTGTTATGTAATTTATATAATTAATTTTTTTAATGTTGTTTCTATCAGGTTTCAAGTATGGGAAAGATTCAGTAATGGTGGTGAGTGATACTGACTACAAAGCTTGCAACTCAACTCAGCCCATATTTTTCTCCAACAATGGCAACACCATATTCAAACTTGATCGCTCTGGTTACTTTTATTTCATCAGTGGAGTATCTGGTCATTGTGAAAGAGGACAGAAGATGATAATCAAAGTATTGGCAGTTGAGGAAGCATCGCCTTCAGGGGACGGAAACATACCTGGTTCGAGTGGTGCTGCTAGTATTAGTTGTTCTTCTGTTGTTCCAATGGTCTTTTTTGTTGTTGCTGGATCCGCTGGTCTCCTCTAGACAGTATTAGTTTAGGGGTTTCAGTCTATGCATGCTTAATTTACTAGAAAGTCTACTTTGGTATTCTTTATTTATTTATTTTTATTTTTATTATTTGTTTTTCCCATCCTCTTTAGCAGAGAATGACGTGATTTTATACCTCATCTCCGACATGCAGCAATTTGGCTGAGCATATATGTGCTTAAGGGTTGCAGGTGACAAATTAAATTTTTTAATATATGCAAGCTGTGAATTCTTTGATGAGGAGGAAAAATTCAATACATATATCAACATTGTTATTTCACTGCCCACTGCTCGTAATATACGTGCAAATTAAGATCTAGAAAATGTTTCCTTATGTATCCTATCATTTGGGCTATATGCAAAGAACCGAACAGAAAAAGCAGGTTTATATTACTTTATTTGTAATGCCATGACATCCATATCAAATATGATGATACTTTTTATTGCGAAAGATTAATTTCCGTTTTTATGGCTCTCAAAAGGGGTATCATTCTTTGTGAAATTCCTCAAGTAATTATGATTTGAGATGTATAGAGATATCGTAAAGCCATGATGAGCCATAATGTGTCATGGGCTAGGCAGATCATACCCTATAAATTGCATCTCAAACGAAAACTCCTTCCATCAAAATTTTCAGGAAAATTAACCAAACCCGAGAGAAAAAAGATAAGAGCATTTTCAAACTAGAGTTTGTAGCAGCAATGGAGGGGAAAAATATTAAGATGATTTCTTTGATGGTGATAGTGATGTTGGGAATGTTCGTAGGTAAGAGTTCTGCATTCAGCAAGGACTGCTTTGTAGGATGTTTGACGACATGTGCTGTTACTCATCCTGACTTGCATATTCTTGAATACCCATTTACTTGTTTGAAGAAATGTTTATCCGTAGGGGCTCCTTCTAACAAGATTGAGTCTCTTGGTGTTCACTATTGCAAGTTTGGTTGTGCTACCGCAAACTGCATCAGCAAAAGCACTCCTCAGAATCCTCGTGTAGACCAAGTTGAACATTGTTTTAATTCTTACTGCACTAGAAAATGCACAAATTAAATACCTTTCTACTACATATTAATTAATTCGATGTATTAAGGAATTTCATAATCAAATAAGGGTGTTTGAATGTGATTCATTATTCAATTTATTCTACTAATATGATGCAATGATTTTATTAACTTGTGTTTCCGTTTTCTTTATGTCTCTTGAGGATCAATGTTATAATCTTAGCGTAAAAAATGAAGAGATGAAATTCGTCAGTCCGTATTCCAACTTGAAATTCCAGTTCCAGCACTGCTGATAGAGCAGGCTCTTTCAGATGCTTGTTAGTGGTTGATTGAACTGTCTTGAACTGGCAACGACTGATCCAACTGGGACCTAAAACCTCAATGATCCACAGATCATAGTTCATTTTCTGGATATGATATGAATCCAGTCTAACATTTTCTAGGACAAAAATAAAATGTTCAAGTTGGAATTCTGATCGACGACTCGATCCGTAACTAATCTATATACACAAACTATATTACTACAACATTTAAAAAAGTCTCACGTAATTGATATACAATCTTTTATTGTTGTTGTTGATTCGATCAGGTTTCAAGTATGGGAAAGATTCAGTAATGGTAGTTAGAGATACTGACTACAAAGTTTGCAACTCTATTCAGCCCATATTTTTCTCCAACAATGGCAACACCAAATTCAAACTCGACCGCTCTGGTTACTTTTATTTCATCAGTGGAGTATCTGGACATTGTGAAAGAGGACAGAAGATGATAATAAAAGTCTTGGCGGTTGAGGAAGCATCGCCTTCAGGGCATGGAAACACACCTGGTTCGAGTGGAGCTGCTAGTATTAGTTGTTATTCTATGGTTCCAATGGTCCTTTTGGTTGTTGCTAGGTCCGCTGGTCTCCTCTAGACAGTATTAGTTTAGGGGTTTTAGTCTATGCTTAATTTAGGAAGTCTACTGTGTTCTTCTTTATTTTTATTTTTTATTCCCATTCTTTTTAGCATGGGAACGAATGTTAGGGATTGTTTTATTTGATGAAGACATTAATATGATTTTAATTATTATTATATTGGTTTGATTGGCTTAAACTTGGATTTGTGTGTTTCATCCTCAAGTTGTTATGCTGATTTATTTCGACTTATACTAATTAAGTTTGATTTATTTTCATGTCAACTCATTTAGAATGGACTTCAGCAGATGTAAAAAAATGAAGATAAAAATAAGACTTCACAGTATGGATTTATCATAGTTTATCCCAAAAAGTCAATTTGTTTATTGTATGATGCCAATAAAGAAATAATTTGTAACAGCCGAATAATTCGTAAACGCGGAAAAAATCAATTTCTTTATTGTATCATAGTTTATCCCAAAAAATCAATTTCTTTATCATAGCTGAGCCCTGTTACGATGTCCCAGTTGCAAATAATTCGTAACTGCAGAGCCCTGTTACGAAATTCCACGTAGTAACAGCTTCCCTCTGTTACAACCGCTGTTACAACCCTGAATTCGTAACAGGCAGTAGGACGTTACAAAAAAATGTAATGCCTCGTTTCGTAACATTTAATAGCTGTTACAACCCTATTTTGTAACATGTACATTTTGTTTCTAATCGTCCAAAATGGTGTAGTGTTATTGCAGCGACCACTACTTGTAGAACAAGAACATGTACGAATAATTAATTTGACTTTAGTACTCAGATTTTGTCGAACACTGTCATGTCCCTTGTCATGAATTGTTATGGGTTAACCATCTTGTGTAGGTTCCCTTGGTAATTTTAGTGAGTGTCACAAGTCAGGTCTGTTGTAAGCGTGTCTGTCACATGCTGTCCTGACGAATGTTGTCCTTATCATTCTGGTAGGCTGTAGGAAGATTACTGATAACTTTAATCAATTGAATTGTTTCTCTCTCAGTTCATCTCTCTCTTCTAACTCCTCCCTTTTTCGACTAATTCTTCTTCTCTTACAAATCTCCCTTCTTATTCTCCTAAATTAGACCTAATCAGAGTTGTTACTGATCAACCATTGTAGTTTAATCACTACAAGTGGTATCAGAGCACTCGACTCTGAGTGATCGAAATCCATGGTGAGAAAAGCTTAGTTTGAGGCTTTAACCAAACAAATATCTTCAATTCTACAAGCTAATGAAAATCTAGCCAAGAAGTGCTGGAAATTAAAGCTAAATAAGATTCACCCTCTCCATTGCTGCTGAATTGGATGTTGGATGAATATCGAGAGCAAACAACTAGATCTGGAGATGGACTGCTAGAAACTCCGGTAATGAGCAATTTCAATAATCGATCTGGTGGTGGAAGCTACTTTTCTGCAGAAAAATCTAATTTTTCTCAAACACATAAGCTTAAGGTAGATTTTCCTAGATTCGATGGAGTTAATCCAAGATCATGGGTTAGGATGTGCTATAAATATTTTCAACTACATCAAATGAATGAGGAACAAAAAGTACATGTTGCCTCTATGTATTTATTAGAAGGGAAAGATGATATTTGGTTTCAAGATTATGAAGTAGGTAAAAATGTTATTTACTGGGAGGTATTCATGAGAGACATATGTTCACGATTCCAAGAGCTAGGTCATGATGACATAGTTGGAGAATTTAATAAACTGAGTCGGTGTGGTACTGTGTTGGAGTATCAAGAGCTAGTTGAAGAGTTGAAGGAATTAATGTTGGCTAAGAACATGCACCTCACAGAGGAGTACTTCACATCCAATTTCATCAGTGTCTTAAAAGAAGAACTCAGGATTGCAATGCAAATATTCTCTCCTACCACACTTGAGAAGGCAATATACCTGGCAAGAATGCAAGAAACACTGATAGAGAGTACTACAAAGAAAAATAAATCCAACAGACTACCTCCATTATTCATTCCACAAGGTCACAAGAGTGCAGTGACTAGCCCAAAATCCACATATCCTTCTCCAAGACAATCTACAACCACCTGCCCAAAATTGCCTCCTGTTAGAAAACTCACTTATGCTGAAATAAAGGAAAGGAAGGAAAGAGGGTTGTGATATAATTGTGATGAAGAGTGTAACTATGGCCACAAGTGCCTCAAACAATAGTTATTTATGTTGGTGGAAGATGATGAAGAGCAGACTAACTCTGAAAAAGGATGGTAGTTGGAGGTTTTGTGTAGACTATAGGAGGTTAAATGAAATAATTGTCAAGAACAAGTACCCAATACCTGTCATTGATGAGCTGCTAGATGAACTAAAGGTGCTAAAGTTTTCTCCAAAATAGATTTAAGGGATGGGTATCCCCAAATAAGAGTTCATCCAAGTGATATTCACAAGATAGCTTTTAAAACCCACCAACGCCATTATGAATTTCTAGTAATGCCATTTGGGATTATTAATGCACCAGAAAGCGTCCAAGCTCTCATGAATGATATATTTCATCCTTACTTGAGAAAGTACATTTTAGTGTTTTTTGATGACATACTAGTATACATTCCATCTATGGAGACTCACATCCAACACTTAACTGTCACTCTGGAGTTACTCAGAAAGTACTCCGTCTTTGCTAAGCTCAACAAGTTCTCATTTCAACAGTCAAAGATTGATTATCCGGGACACATCATTTCTAGTGAAGGTGTTGCTACTGATCCTGAGAAAGTTGCTTGCATGGCTAAGGAGACAGTACCAGCCACCTTAAAGGACCTCAGGGGATTTTAGGCTTGATTGGATACTATAGGAAGTTTGTTAGAGACTATGGCCTCATCTGTAAGCAATTAAATTAGATACTTAAAAACAATAAATTCTAATGGAGTGAAACAGAACAAGTAGCTTTCCAGCAATTGAAGGAAGCAATAACCCCTACTCCTGTGTTAGCCTTGCCAGATTTCAGCAAACCCTTTGAGGTAGCAACTGATGCTTGTGATGTTGGAGTAGGAGGTGCATTAATGCAAGAAAAGTGGCATATAGCCTTCTTTAGCAAGGGTATGGGAAATATATTTCTATCTCTATCCACTTTTGAGAAAGAAATGATGGCTATTGTATTAGAAGTTTCTAAATGGAGGACTTACCTGTTAAGGAATAAATTCACAATTTACACTCATCATCAAAGTATAAAATATTTTATGGATTAAAGAATTCATTCCATGCTGCAGAATAAATGGCTTGCTAAGATATTAGATTATGATTATGAGTTAATGTATAGGAAGGGATCTGATAACCTAGTTGTTGATGCTTTATCTAGAGTCAAGTATGGAGAAGAGATATCATGTCAGGATATTACTCAAATTCGGCCAACATGGCTCCAAGATATTCAAGACAGCTACAAAAATGACTCTTGTAGTAGAAGGATTTCCTACACTACACCCTTGTCAAGAATCAATGAAAACTAAGTCATAATTGTGAATAAACAACAACACTTTTATTGATTCACTTTCAGGAAGATTTACAAGAGATATTAAAACTTAGAAGTACAACTTTCTTTCTGGAATTTTCTCTCTCCTAAAAATTCTCAGAAGTACACTTGTTATGTCTTCTTTTTAGAGGAAAGATTTCTAACACACAATCTACTACACACAACCCTAATCCTCGCAAAAGACCGACTGAGAAGAGGAAGAAAAGTTCTGCAAATGATAAGGTAGTAAGAAACACCCTTTATTTTTTAAAAACAATATTGTTTCCTCTGTTTCTTATCTGGGTTATTATTCGCAGAATGGCGTGAATCCTGACAAACTTCCCAAAAGGTCTCGCCATTTTAAGACACTCGGGGAAAATCTCATTATGCCCCCGTTAACATCTGTGAAGATTACTCCCACACCATCGCAACCAAATCTTTCTTCTTCTATCCGCGAGAATATTGTTGTTCATACCTCTACCCCTTCTGACACTTTGACAAGCCAAGCTTCTAAAGATGTTGCGACTGAAGTTCCTTATAGTCCTTTACGGCCTTCAACTATTTTTTTTCCACATACTCCTCCTGATAACTCAACCACCACAAATGATCGCCAACTTACTCTCACTACTATTTCACCTTCTAAATCCTTTCCTTCATCAAGCGAAACTTTTGCAGGTGTTGATATTGCTTTTAAAGTCTTATCTAATATTTTAGACAATGCTAGAAAGTCTTCCACTGACCCTCTCCAACAGGAAGCTTGCGAGACTCTGTTTAAGTATTTGGGCTCTGATCGTAATGATTCACAAGCGGCTTTAGAGAATGAGATTGGAGTTCTAAGGAAAACTCTTCAAGCTAAAACTGTTGAGTGTGATACCTTGAATCACATGCTCCGTAACTCTTCTATATATTGCGAGAATCTTCGCAGAAGAAATGATGAGCTGAAAGGTATATTTTTCTTTCCTCTGCTCTTTTTTATTTTCCGTTTCATATACATACTTTCTGTACTTAGACTTCCTTCTTAAATTCTTGATTCATATATTAGTTTCAAATCGGGCTCATTTCATAGAAAGACTCAAATCTGAAACTATTGCTGAAGAAGTTCGCGTTGAAAGAGATTCTTGGATAGATCAACATACTAGACTAGAAAATCTGTACACTTATTCAATCGATCGCATAAATAATCTTACTAATGAGAACAATCAATTATTGCAAAGGCAGAATTTTTTGAGTGGCGAGCTTGATCGCCTCTCATATTTGTTTTTTAAGGCTAATTTAGCAATGGAATTTTTATCAAATGAGAATAAAACCTGTCCCAAGAAAAACATAGATTTTCAAGCTTGATGACGATTTCCTCGCAGCAAATAAGCAATCTTCAAAGTACATGTAATAGTCAAGAGAAATCTCTTCATTCTCTTAAGAAAGAGCTCAAGGAGTTAACTGAATCATCTGCTGCCGAAAAGGATAAGCTTATCAAGGGTAGATTAACTCTTAGTTTAAGATCCAGCGAACTTCAAGACCAATACTCTCAGTTAAAGGAATCTCATTCTTCATTAGCAAAGGAAAATTCATATCTTCGCAACAAAGAAGAAAATATGAAATATCGTCTGAAGGGTATGGTTGGCGATAACTTCGATGATGCCATGAATCAATGGGAGAACTATTTAATTATTTTCTTTAATCCAAAACTTAACCTCGCAAAAATAAGGTAGCCAATTAACTGCCTCTCTTGTTGATCTTCTCATAAAATATTATATTATGTTCCTTGTGAGATCCTTGTCTAACTGATTTTTTATTTTGTTTCTCGCATAATCCGAAAGAAATATTCATTCTACCATCACTGATCTTACTGCTACATTGGATAAAGTTCGCAAAGAAAATACATCTCTTGCTTCTAATTACTTTAGTGCTCAAGACAAAGCATAAAGAAGACTTGATTATCTTGAATACTTTAAGAATATAGAAATTAGGAATCGTGAAAAAGCTCTTCTTCGCCAAGTCCATCTTAGGGCTGAAGTTCTTGTGAACGATATTCTGCTTTCCCGTTATCTTTCTCATGTTTCTGTCCCTCCTCTAGAGGTTGAAGATGATAAAATTCCTCTTCCCATGGATAAAGAGTTAGAGTTTGCTAATGATAAAGAAAACACCACTCAAGAAGGTCAAGAAGGTGGTGAAGAAGAAGAAAAAAATACTCTAAAAGAAGTAATCGCTGATGAAGAATCCAGAGAAGAAGAAGCTCGCGGTGAGAAAGATGATGATGATGTTGATGAACCTGACAAGAATAATAAATCTGGCGAGGCTTGAATTTTTCTTTTGTTTCCTTTTCCTTCTTCTTTCTCAAGTAATGTAATTTTTGAAACCTTTTTGGAATGTTAAATTTTAACTTAGTCCTCTTGGAAGCTTTTCAAGAAAGATAATGAAATGTCACTTCTCCATTCCCTTATCTTCCCCTTTATTATCTTTCTTGAAATGGTGAATGATCTTAAGTATCTTCTGTCTTTATATAAATATTTGTGATAAATATAGCTGTGATGTTCTGAAAGATTATGAAGGAATCTGCGATATTAAGAATTTTGGCTTCTTGTATATAATTCTGTGATGGCTGAATGTTTCCTGCAATCTTAAAGTAGAATAGTTAATTTGTAAGATTATTCTTTTGGTCTTATTTTGCCTTCCTAGTTAAAGGTCTTATTTTGCCAAACTTTTTTTATCTGCGACAAAATCGCAGGATTTCTTAACATTTGCATGTAAAGACCCTTTGATCTTGTCTTATCCATGTTTCTTTCAAAATCTTTGCGACAATATGATAAGCATATATTCTCTCGCAAGAATTTACCCTTATGACATTGCCGTCTTGCGATGAAATCGCAGGACGTCTTTACAATTTCATGTAAAAACCCATTGATCTCATCTTAACATTGCTCTCGTAGCTTGTTGCCTCTGCATCATTTACGTTATGCGATAATATGATATGCCTAAATTTTCTTGCGATCACAAAGCCCCATGACATTGCCGTCTTATGACACTTATCAGCTCCCTAATGGAGGGTGCCGCCCTTATCTTCCCCCTGGTTGCCCCTTCAAGGAGGGCACATCGGCCATACAAGACTAGATCCTCCCATCCGGATCTATCAACAACCAGTTGTGTTCGCATCCTCTTGTCCTTTATGCCTATACGGCTTATAGTTACAAGACTGCACCCTAAGTGGGGTTTTCTTCAGGCCAAGTTCATTGTAGCCAAGACTTACCAAGGATGGAAAGAGAGTTTCGTACGCTCTGGGCACCCTTGGCTCAACCGTGTACCTCGGCGCCTTGGTCATACTTTGCACTTCTTGGAAGAGACTCTTAGTCGTCCGACCAGGGTATAACCATATATAGTTGGAAATCCAAGATCTCTCTCCCGGATAGGTTTTCTTTAACCCCATCGTCTGCATGACTCAGGTTCCAGCAGCGGTATAACCTTATCGCTGATTCATGTCAAGAGATACCCCCTCATATGACGCGCTATTAGGTCTTACATTTGCGTCTTACGAAATTTTATTCGCGAACTAGGGTGCACGCCATAAAGGTTCGTCCCATTCTTTTAATCTCTGCGAAATTTTATTCGCTATTCTTGCGATGATGCTCGCATAAATTTTGATATTGAAAGAAGAATTTTTTAATTTTTTCATCTTACATTTGTATTTCTTACCTCGCAGAAACTGCTACTGATAATACCTTTTCAGAAACAATCTATTCCATGGTCTATCAAGTCTTTGCCCAACATCTCTACCCTCTGGATCCATTAATTTGTATGATCCATTTCCAATTATCTCTTTAATGATGTGTGGTCCATCCCATTTTCTTTCTAATTTTCCACCACTTTCTTCTTGATATTTTGGTGTTTCTCGAAAAACTAGATCACCAGGCTGGAATTGACGTTTCTTGACTCGTTTGTTATACTCGCGAGCTAATCTTCGCTGGTAATTTTCCATATGTTGTAGAGTTTTTTCTCTCTTTTCTTCTAGTTCGTCTAACTCATGTAAAATCATGCCAGCACTTAGATTTTTCTCCCATGCCTCTCTTTTTGTTGTTGGGATAGCAACCTCTGTTGGTAGGACAGCTTCAACTCCATATGTTAAACAGAAAGGTGACATCCCAGTTGCCTCTCGTCTAGTTGTATTATATGCCCATATTGCATTATGTACTTGATCACACCATGATTTGTGATAACCTTCTAACTTCTTTTTCAAGATGTCTGCGATTGACTTATTAGTTGCCTCAGCTTGACCATTTGCTTGTGGATATAAAGGAGTTGACTTTCCACATTTTATCTTAAATGCATTAAGAAGCAATTCGATATTCTTCCCTTCAAATTGTTTTCCATTATCAGACATCAACTGTGCTGGGATCCCAAATCTGAAAATTATATTTTCAAATATGAACGTAAAAATTTCCTTATCGCGGATGTGTTGTACTGCCTTAACTTCTCCCCATTTTATGAAATAATCTGTAGCAATGATTAAATATTGTCTTTGTCCAGAACTAGGCACAAATGGTCCCACAATATCCAATCCCCATTTTCCTAAAGGCCATACACTTGACGAAGATGATAATGGTGCTCCTGCTGCATGTATCTTCTTCCCAAATCGCTGACAATCTTCATAACGCCTTGAAAGTTGTTTTGCATCCTCATGCATATATGGCCAATAATAACCCTGCATCTTTATTTTATATGCCAAAGATCTTCCCCCGCTGTGATTACCATCATCACCATTATGCAACATTTTTAACACCTTTTGTCCTTCTTCTCTCGTCAAACATCTTAGCGATGGTCCATTAAATGATCTGCGATTTAATACCCCATCTCTTAGTTCATAATTGGTTGCTCTACTTTTTAATTTATGTGGTTCTAATCGATTCCTGGGGATTTCTCCTCTAGCCAAATAAGCATGAAGATCTTCTCGCCAATCTATAGCATTATTCCCTATCTCTTCCTCGCCATATTCTACCATAGTTATATCTACTTCTTCTTCTTCTTTGTTTATCGCCGGTTGCAAAAGTGTTTAAATTTTTATGCATCTCGCTAGTGGGTTTGTCATCATACTTGATATGAAAGCAAAAGCATATGCAAGCCTATTATCTTTTCTTGATATGTGTCTCCATTTTATTTTTGGAATTCTTGCAGACAATTCTTCAACAAGTTTTTTGTACTTCTTCAAAGATGGTTCATTTGTGGTATACTCTCCCTTTATCTGGCGAATAACCAATTATGAATCACTAGTGATTCTAGCATTTTCCAACTTCATTTCTATCGCAAACTTCAATGCATGGATTACAGCTTCATATTATGTCTCATTGTTAGTGGATGCAAATTCCAATCTAAATGAAAAAGCTATTTTTTCTCCTTCTGGTGAAATGAAAACAACTCCAATCCCATTTACTTCTGCATTTGACGATCTATCCACTAATATTTCCCATCTGTCAGGTTCTGTTAATAGCTCTTTTGGGTCTCCATGTTCTTCTTCTATTTTTATCATCTCTTCTACAACTTCGTCATCTTCTAAAGGAAATTCAGCTAAGAAATCTGCGATAACTTGTGATTTTTGCGAAGATAGAATTTCATATTGAATATCAAAATGCCCTACTTGTGCATTCCATCTCTCAACTCTACCTGATCTTTTTGAATTTTTCATCACTGATTCAATTGGCACTCTCATTAACACTTTGATCTTATGCGCTTGGAAGTAAATCCGAAGCTTAAAAGTTGCGTGTACCAATGCTAGTATTAGTTTCTCAATCTTTGAATAATTTTTCTCTGTTGAATTAAATGTTTTGCTGATATAATAAATTGGTTTTTCTACTCCTGTGTCTACTCGTAATAACACATCACTTAACGCATATGGAGTCGTTGCGAGATAAATCAATAATTCTTCTCCTGGTTCAGCTTTCTGTAATATAGATATACTCGCCAAATGTTCTTTTATTCCTTGAAAATCTTTTTCGCATTCATATGTCCACTTGAATTTTGTTCCCTTCTTGAGTATATTGAAAAAATGTTTACACTTTTCTGAAGATCGCGAAATGAACCTTCCTAGCGAGGCTAAGAGTCCATTTAGTTTTTTCACATCTTTTACCGTCGCAGGAGTTGGCATATCGCGAATTGCTTGTACCTTTTCTGGATCAACCTGTATTCCCTCTTTTGACATAATATACCCCAAAAACTTCCCTGAAGTTACTCCAAAAGTACACTTATCAGGGTTCACTTTAATATTGAATTGCCGCATTTGATCGAAAATCTCTCTCAAATCTTGCACATGATTCTCAGCTTCTTTTCTTTTGATCAGCATATCATCTACATACACTTCTAATGTTTTATGGATCCACTTTGCAAACACCTTTTCCACCATTCTTTGATATGTTGCACCAGCATTTCATAAGCCAAATGGCATCTTTGTATAACAATATAATCCTCTTGGAGAAAAAATTGCAGTATGTTCTTGATCTTCTTCAGCCAGAGGGATTTGATTATATCCTTTATACCCATCCAATGATGATATTCTTGCGTTTCCTGCTGCTGATTCAACCATTTGTGGAATATCTGGCAATGGAAAACTATCTTTTGGACATGCCTTGTTTAGATCCATAAAATCTATGCAAATTCTTATCCCTTTGTTCTTCTTTGGGACCACCACCATGTTTGCAATCCATTCTGGATATTTTGCTTGTCTTATAATTCCTGCGTCAAGCATCTTCTGTAATTCTTATTTTATTTGAGAATGATATGTTGTTGCGATCTTCCTTATTCTCTGCTTAAATGGTTTTATGTTTTTGTTGATTTCTAATTTATGACATGCTATTGACGGGTCTATCCCTGGCATCTCATCCATGTTCCACGCGAAGATATCTGCATATTCTCGCAAAAGATTTATAGTTCTTTCTTCTTCCTCTATCTCCATTCTAGTCCCAATTTTCAGCAATTTAGGTTCTTCTTTGCTTCCAATATTTATTTCTTTTGTTGGTTCTGCAGCAGTGTAGCTGGATTCAGGTTCTCCCATTGGTGTTGGCGTTTTCATAACTCTCGCGAACTCATCTCCTTCTCGCGAAACTTGGTATCCCTTTTCCTTCTTTTGCCCTTATCATGTAAATTTTAAATTCCTCTTCTTTCTATGCTTCTCTGTTCAATTTTCTGCGAGCTTTTCGCAGCTTTGGACGTTCTTCACAATTTATTACTTCAATTTGGTAGCACAATCTCGCGAAATTCACATCTCCTTTAATTTCTCCAATTCCACTAGGCATAGGAAATTTAACACATTGATGTAATGTTTGACGCCACAGCCTTGATTGCGTGTATCCACGGTCTTCCCAGTATCATATTGTATGGCGATTCCACATCTACCACACATAATGATATTTGTGTTTCAATTTCTCCTAGTGGAATTCGTACCATTATCTCGCCTTTAGGTTTTGTTATAGACTTTCCAAAGCCATGAACATAATACGTTGAATGAGACATTTCTTCATCCTTATATCCCATCTTCTTGAAGGTATGATAAAATATCATGTCTCTACGTAACTTCTGTATCTACTAAAGTTCTATTCATAGCCCATTCTTCTTCAGATTTCATCGATTTCTCCTTTCTCATTGGTATAATGGTTACTGTGACCACCAATGGAGATGTATGACTTGAATCTTCTTCTGGTATTTCTGCTGTTGTAAACGTGATTTCTTGTTTTTCCCAATCTTTCAATGATGATATCTTCTACACCGTCATAATCTTCCTTCCTTCAAAATCCCATTTATGTATCCTTCCTTTAATATTTTCATGAAATTTATCAATCATTTATTTTGTTATTACATCACCTTTCAATTTTCTACAATCCTTTTTGATTCTGATCATTCTTCCTTCAATTTTCTCACCGATTTACTTTATAATTTCCCTAATCTTGAACAATTTTTATCTTCTTCTTCACTTTTTCTTCTATTTTCGTTAATTCGTTCCCTGTTTCTAGCGCCAAAATGTAGTTGCAGGATTTCCTACACTACACCCTTGTCAAGAATCTATGAAAACTAAGTCATAATTGTGAATAAACAACAACACTTTTATTGATTCACTTTCAGGAAGATTTACAAGAGATATTAAAAATCAGAAGTACAACTTTCTTTCTGGAATTTTCTCTCTCCTAAAAATTCTCTCAGCTCTCAAAAATACATCATCCTTTTCTGGATCTATCGTGCCCTTTATATAGGGATTTACATAATGGATGACAGCTAAGTTTTCCTCCTATTTCGGATCTATTCTGCGATCTTATCGCGATCGTTACAATATTTCTCTATTGCAAGTATGATGACCATCGCAGGATCAATCTTATTTTATTTTATTTTTACTTCTTCCATCGTCAGTTTCTTTTAGTTGTTCTGTAACGCTCGTGAAATGTCGTTGAAGAATTGTCAGTGACGCTCGTAGAAATGTTGTTAATATCGCAGGAGTAGTATTATAGCGATATTCTGGTACTACAACTCTACTGCTGAAAAATGGATTCCATTACTGACAATAAAAAACCAAGAGATAGATGGTTTTAGTTACTTGAATGGAAATCTGATCTTCAAACAGAGATTGTACATTGGTCAATCTGGTGATCTGTGGAAGACACTTATTATTGCCTTACATTCTTCACCAGTTATGGGAAACTCGGGAGGACAAGCAACTTATCATAAAGACAAATTATACTATTACTGGAAGGGAATGAAGGAACACATTATTACCTTTTTGAAGGAGTGTAATGTTTGCTAGAAACATAAGGGATTCAACACCTCACCATCTGAATTATTACAACCATTACCCATCCCAAATCAAGCATGGGAGCACATTAGTATGGATTTTATCATAGGGATGCCCAACTCTGAAAGGAGGGAAGTCATCATGGTGGTGGTGGATAGGCTAACAAAGTATATCCATTTCATTGCATTAAGTCATCCATACACTGCTGCTTCAGTTGCTACAAGGTTCATAGATACTATCTTCAAATTACATAGCATGCCAAAATCCATTGTTTCTGACACGGATAATATTTTCATCAGCAATTCCTGGCAAGTATTATTTGCTAAGGTTGGTACTTCCCTACATATCAACTCTGCTTACCATCCATAGACAGATGGGCAGACAATCCACTATCCAGTTAAGAAGAAATCTGAAGGTGGTTGTCAATTATTTTGGCCCTTAACAGATACTTTCCAAGGTAGGTGCTGTGGATTACCAGCTGAAATTACCAACATGCTCAAAAATTCTTCCTACTTTTAATGTGTCGCAACTAAATCCTAAGATTGGTGTTGGAGTGGTATCTCAGACTCAGTTTCCTTGTGCTGACAACAATGGCCAGCATCATATGTCACCAGAGAGAGTTCTAGCTACCAGAACTATTCAAAAGCACTAGCAAGCTATATCCCAAGTTTTGGTGAAATGGAAAAGTTTAACTGATTCTGAAGAAACATAGGAAGACAGCCAGCTCATGAAGACACAATTTCCAAAATTCATCATTGAGGACAAGGATGTTGTGGAGTAGAGGGTATTTTTTATGTCCCTTGCCATGAATTTTTATGGGTTAACCATCTTGTGTAGGTGCCATTAGTAATTATAGTGAGTGTTACAAGTCAGGTCTGTTGTAAGAGTGTCTGTCACACGCTGGCCTGACGAATGTCGTCCTTATCATTATGTTGGATATAGGATTATGGAAGACAACTTTAATCAATTGAATTGTTTCTCTCTCAGTTAGTATCTCTATTCTAACTCCTCCCTTTTTCGAATAATTCTTTTTCTCTTATGAATCTTGCCTTCTTTTTCTTTTAAATTAGACCTAATCAGAGTTGTTACCGATAAATCATTGTAGTTCAATCACTTATCATTATGTTGGATATAGGATTATGGAAGACAACTTTAATACAAAAAAAAAATAAAAAAAATTGAATTGTTTCTCAATTTATCCCATATCTTTGGCATCATCAAATCAATGCCAATGAACATCAATTCAATATTCAATTAACTCCTCCCATTCTGTAACAAAAAAAAATTTCAAACAAGAGACTGAAATTGAAATCACCAATACCCTAATTGAAATTAATTCTCAAATTAAAAATAGAAAATCTTTCCTTCGGGAGATAAAATTATAATTTTCAAATAATTTTAAATTAGACCTAATCAGAACTATAGAAATTATAATGCAAAAATTGCAAACAAAACCGATAAATCATTTTGTGCGTTGCGTTGGTCCTTTGATTTCAATCACTACAAACACGAGAGAGAAAGAATAGGTGAGTGAATGAGTGGTTTGCGATTAGGTTTAGGATAGAAATTAACTTCGTTATATTTGTCCAGGATTAACATTAGGGCTTGGTTGGGTCGGGTGAGGGAAGGTGTGACCCATAATTTATGTTTTGACTTGAATTGATTAGGTTGGAGATATTAACTAACTACAAACACTAGGCTTTGGTATAACATTTGAAACTTTAATTGAATTGATTAGGTTAGATATTAACTTCAGTTAAGAAATTAATTAAAAAGAAAACATAAAAATCAAAAATGAAAATTTTATAAGAGTTACTATCTTGCCCATTCACTTTCCCTACTTATAAGCCATCCAAGAGCTTTAATAGACTCAATTACTCTACTGTCCAGATTTAATCCATAACTCTATCCCTAACTCTTACTCTTTTTCACTTTTATTTTCTCCGTCCACCTCTGTAGAATATTCATTCTTCCCAATTTCATAATCTCCACCTCCATCGTCTTCTTCTAGCATAACATCATCATATCATTGTCACCTTCCCATCATCATAATCCTTTCCTAAACTATATCCCTTTATAGAAAAATTCTCTTCTCAATCAACATTTCAACCTGAAATTCAGAGAAAAAAATTGATTAATGGTACTGATTCTGAAATTGAATATGAAGAACAAGTTAGTATTGATGGATTTTAATGCTTTTCAAGAACAAGAAAATGGTGTTTCTGCAGAGACTAGAGCTAATTGAAGAAAAGATGAAGTTGTTATCAGATTTACAAGGAAGAAGAACGATTGATGCTGATGATTTGAGAGGTTGATGGAGGAAATTTATGGTGATATAAGCTTTAATAGGAGGATGAACATAGATTTTGCATCAATTTTTGGGTCTAATCAAGTTATGAGAAGATTGTGAAATTAGGGTTC
Organism: Papaver bracteatum; assembly: GCA_023529315.1. NCBI lineage: Eukaryota > Viridiplantae > Streptophyta > Magnoliopsida > Ranunculales > Papaveraceae > Papaver > Papaver bracteatum. The sequence continues at coordinate 53,051 of JAJJWX010005292.1, forward strand.
CTAAACAAACAGTAGTAATGGGTTGATTGTTGTTCATGGTAATGGAAGGAAGAAATCTGCCGAGTTGGAGAATTCTCGGATATGCCGTTTGTGGGTGTTGGAATGAGGATGGACACTACACCAAATTCAGGGTTTAGCAACTCAGATTCGCAATAGCTTTCTTCTGTTTCGAAATTTATAACTTCCCATGCTCTGTTGCGACTAGCAACAGCCAAGAGTATAAGCATACGAGTCACATGCGTAGCAGGGAACCCTTTTAATCCTATTTTCACCCATATGTTGGAACGATTTCAGATCGTCTTGTTATTTCACCCATTTGACAAGTTGACTTCTTGACTTTAGAAAACGATTTCATATCATGCTTCTTCAATTCTATTCACAAATTCCTTTTTGTTACTCTCACCTTTATCCTGTCCATTTCACCCCTTCATCTCGATCTGAAGAAACAACTTCCATTAATCTCTTCTGCTACTGTTAAGATAGATGATTCTACCCTAATACCTATTTCGATGGTAATGATGAAAACCCTACACTTTTTTTTATTGCCCACATACAACTTGTCTTCCTCTTTACTCACTTTCTCTTCTTATACGATCCAACTCCACATACATAACCCATTATTCTTAAGTACCACTATCATCTCTGATTCAACCGCGCGCCACTAGTACTATCTTCTTCTTCTTCTTCTTCCTCTTCTTCTTCTTCTTCCTCTTCTTCTTCTTCTTCTTCTTCTTCTTCTTCTTCTTCTTCTTCTTCTTCTTCTTCTTCTTCTTAGAACTCGATCTATTGTTGAATCTCTTTTATTTGAAACCGTTGATCCAGTATTTCTATTTGTCATCTAGGGTTTCAATTATGAAGATGAGCAAGAGATTAGTTTGATTGATCCACAGGAGGATTCAATTTGAAAAACACATGTAACAAACCATTTTCCAATTTAAAGTCGTTCTTAATCAGGTGATGTTTCGTTGTTGTGTTTAATTTTATCTTTGTGCCATTGCTCGGTTCATTTCTAAGTCAGTCACTGAATTTTGGGTTTTCTTTTTAGAGAAGGAAAGATCTGATTTTGATGTTAGGGTTTTAATTTTCATTTGTTTTTTATGTAACTTTCAGGTTCAATGGCTTAAATTTGTGAACAATTTGAAGTCTTGTCCATTGTTCTTATTTTCAATTTTAATTTCAGATGCAAGAACTCCCATAGGTATTTCAATTTGTGAACCTTATCCCTTTGCGTTAGTATTTATTTCACTTAAGTTGGCTCCTTCTTCTGATTGTAGTTATATCATCATCTGTTATCTTAAAAAAAGTTGAATGGACCATAAAACACCAAAAAAATTATTAGCGAGTCAATCTGTATTGAGAATTTTGGTGATTGCATTAATACTAAGTGCAATCTGATTGACATTCACAACTTAGTAAACTGTAGAGTTTTTGATGTTGAGATTTCTGCGGAAGTATAGTTACCCTCATGCCTTCAGGTGAGTGTATGTTGTGTTTGGATGCTTCTTAAGTAATTAATATAGAATATATTAGATTACTATATTACTATATTATGCAATTTGAATGACATGGTTGATTACTAATTTTTACTTTCGATGTTAGGATTCAGAAAAGGACGTAATTTTGTAATAAAACAAAATATTTGGTGCACCTAAAGTGACTAAAGATGGTATCACCGTTGATGAAAGCATTGAGTTTAAGGACAAAGTTAAGAACATTGGTGCGAGCCATGTATAGAAAGTAAAAAATGCCCCCAACAATATAGATGGTGATGGTAAGGCTTTATCATTCATTACTTTGAAATGTTTCATTTAAGAATGTATGATTGTTCGATATAATAAATAATATGAGGAGTTATAGTTGTAAGAAATGGGTACTGGATATGATCTAATTCCAAGATGGTGGTGGTGGTGGATTGTGGTAGTATGGGGATGGTACTGGAGATGGTGGTGGTGATACTGGAGATGGTGGTGGTGACCTGTAGTGGTTCTGGGTTGGTACTAGTGGTGACTTGTAGTAAGAAGTAGATTCTAGAGATGGAGGAAGTTGTGATTTGTAGATGTGGCAGGTGTAGGAGGTGGGGGTGGTGACTTGTAGTACAATAAAGTTAAAACTGCAGATATTATGACCTTTGGGTATCTTGTGAGCATGACAACTATGTATACTGTATTGACATGTAAATTGAATATCTTGATCATTTTCTCCCTTGCTAACTACCTTTCGTAGGGTTAAAAAAAAGATTTTTTATAAATATGGATTATGTTCTTCTCTTATTCCTCTGTAGACTGTGTTATATGTGCAGGTCTATTGTGACCTTCATTACATCACAAAAGACCTGTTGATTTAATGTCTTTGTTAAATTTACAGAGAATAAAAGCTCAAAGAACGCTAGAATCACGAGAAGTTACTTCTGGGAAAGAATGATACGCTTAATCCAGGCTGCAAGTATTACTTGTTTCCTTCATCGTGGCTTACTAAGTGGAGAAGTTACATTAAAACAAGTGGAAAGATGATGTCTTCACCTGCGGATGCCAGACCTGACCCTTTAGAAGGAGTTATCGATTCTCTGATATGTGGAAAGTAAGTGGTAATATTACATGGATATTGTAGAATTTTTATTTTATTTTTGTTGGACAATATGAACCGATCTCCTTTCAGCTAATTTTTTCGAGTAACTTCAACTTTACATGAACGAAAAAAAGAAGGAAACACCTAGTACCTACTAATATATCAAGTGGCACAATTTGAGATTTTTAAATGACAGCCATTTGGTGTTATTAAATCTCACAACTTCATAATATAAATGGTAGGTAGTTAGCTATATATATTTTCTCAAATGTGGCGTAGGTTCTAATTTTGGCTGTAACTTGTTTTTTTGTTCTATATGATAAGTCTCTTTATTTTATTTTTTAATTTTTGCATACTAGCATTCACGGATGTTCAAAAGGCCTCTGGATCTTTCTAGCAATTATGGTTTTATTCTTCATAAGCCATCTACTGTAAGTGTGTAAAATTGTTGCATTATTTTAATTGTGATTTGGTCTTAAAGCAAGATTTTGATAAGAATTAGTCATGTATGATGCTGGTTGCTCATTGCTCATTCTACCTATTCTTCTGATATCAATAGATGTACCATATGTGTATATATATTGGTGAATAGTTTTTCATCTAGAATAATCCCTCATGTACTCGAGGTCGCATAATGCGAAGGTTTTGGTTTGTGTAATTCCAATTTGTGTTCATTGTTAGGAGTTTGATTTTTTCTATCATCTATCTAGAACACCGCTTTCTCTCTATGCGACTATAATTGGAGAGATTATTTTAATGTTTACCTCTTCCATAATACCTTTATTGTTTCCCATTACTAAACTAAGTTCTACTTGAAGGTCTGTCGCTATTTTTCTAATTTAGATTTTCGTTTTCAATTCCAGAGAGATGGATTGACTTTAATCTCAGAGAATGACTGGAAGTTCTTTTGCGAAGATTGGCAAGTTACCAACTCAAAATGTGTATCTGCTAAAATTGAGTTCTCTAATGGTGACGTGAAGAAGTTAGTTGGATCTTCTGAAGAGATTCCAATTTCGGAAGCAAACCTGAATCCTTCAAATGATGAGGTTTATCCAAGGAAACCTACTATTAAGACTTATCCGATGCTAAGATGAGGTTGTGCTCTTTTGAAAGTGAAAGTTAATAAAAACTATACATATCTTAGTCTTATACTTTTTCATGGTTATTCTAACTTCAGTATTATTTGACTATATATGCGAAGAATGCATAGGAGAAAGAGAAAGCGGGGAGCTAACAAAGAAATTATGCTATTTCGATAAAGAGATTTTTGTAGTTCTCGTACGTGGAAAGGAAGCTCCAAGATATTTTCTTGATGCTTCTTATGCAGTTTCTGACCAAGATAGGCGCGTTTCCAAGCGCTCCCGCAAGACTTCAGATGGCTACACAGTAAACTTGAAAGTGTCTGGTTCCATGTCAATTTATCAATTGAAAATGATGATTTGGGAATCATTTGGGGTAAGATTTTGTCTATTTGACGTTTGTAAGAATCTGTTCTGGTAATCTACTAGGAATATATTGTTTTGTTTTGCTGTCTGAAACACATAAATGTGAAAGAAACTAAAATCACAAAGATGTAGCTAATGCTGCACCATGCTCATGTTTAAAAACTATGAATTCCCTCAAGTTTTGGACTGCTTTTTGCCTTCTCAGAAAGAAAAAGTTTTTCAACCCAAGTACTTCTCGTTAGTTTTAAGTTCTACTTTACTCTAGTCTTCTCACTGTTCTCATAGTTCATGGTGGTTCTTTTTGAAATCAGTAAGGACATAGAATTATGTTTGATGTTGTTTCGTAGCTAAGTAATTACTTTTAGCATACATGGCTCTCATATTTGGGAAATTGATCTTGCAAGGTCGTCAAGGAGAATCAGATGCTACATAAACATACCAGGAAAATTGAAGAGGAATCTGCTACTTAGCTCACATGAATATATTCCTATGAGATGTGATCTGCTACTTTATAGGTTGTAGCTGAGAGTGGACTGAAATGGAGGGGTCTGTGGTACCAGTGATTGGGTAAGTGATACACTTATCCAAATCCCTATTTTTTTTAGGTAATAGATGAAGTGACTTTTGTGTCTGAATATGTAATTTCTTCCACCGCCAAAATCTTGCATGATTTATGCCCATTTTTTGTTTTAGAATGAAGCTGTTATGTTCGATTTTCTAGTTACTCATTCCTAGATTATGTGTCGTATTGTGAAACCTAAATTGGGCTGCTTGTAAAAAATTTCAGAGTTTGAAGAATATCGCCGAGATGATCAGTTCAGTTCTGGAAACAGACGAGCTCAACTACTGAGCTTCATATATCAAAAATCCCAACACTTACTCAAGTCTCATTGGTCTCTAGTATCTTTCAGGTATAAGAAAATCATTAGCAATGGAGGATTTACTCTGAATTCTGAAGTATTCTTACTTTCTTTATTTGTTATCTTTAACTATATATATATCTGTGACAGGTTCTTCATCATCTTGTTCGTATTTACAAGACTAGAATTCATCATCCTCGTGTGATCATCCTCTCAAAGCCACAATATTCTGCTGCATTCTGATTACTCACTATAAGAGATTGTAACATTCTGTTTCAATATGCAATCCTTAGAAGCTAAAAAAAACATAGTTGCACCAGCACAATGTAAGAAACAACAACAATTTTACATATTGTAATTCAATCTTTCTTAATGCAACCTGTAACTTTCCTTTGATGTCATGAGTTCCCTTCTTTTATTGTATTTGGTTCCATGTCTTTGTAGAATGTATTTGAGGTTTAAACTTGTGGGAATGTGTGTGTGAATAGAGTATAAGAACTATCATATTGAATTGCTAGATATAAAATGAATCAGGGTTTTGCAGGGAACCGGGGTATTAAATGATAAATTGGGGGGAAATCATTTTTGACTAGGTTAACGAAGACTTGACCTTTTTTTTGTTTGTTGCAAAAAAATTAGCAACGGAAAAAATATGTTGCTAAATATGAACCAGAACAACTATATCTTGTTCTACTAAAATATATCCCGGAATAACTCTAAAATTAGAAACTGAGTAGCAACAGTTTGTTTCTGTTTCTATATTTTAATTTTGCAACAGCTTATTTCTGTTCCTACTGTCGTTGCTGACTGGAATTAGCAACAGAGCTAGAGCTGTTGCGAAAAACTGCGACAGGCTATTTATCAAGGGCAAAATTCTGTTGCAAGCCCGGTTAGCAACAGATCCAAGCTATTGCTAAACGTTAAATTTGGTGTAGTGGGAGGTTTAATTGGTGTGCGGATATGAACCCTAGAAATCGAAGAGATTTGAAGGGAATTGAAAATTTTAAAAACGAAGGAATATGAGATGGGTCTGTTCGTGTTTGATACATGGATTTGAATGAGTTTGTGTTGCTTTCGCATTGTTTTGGATTGGTTTATTGCCGGGAAACCAGTCAAGAAATTCTTTTATTGCGTTAGTTTTTGGTCATGGTATAAAATTCTTTGCAAATAATTATTTTGTAAATACTAAGAAAACTAAAGGGTATGATAGTACACCTTTTAGTAATTAGATTTTATATAAATTTTATAATAATTACTAAATAGAAGTTAGTACTTAACCTAGTCAGCTCCGGTCAACGTCCAGTCGAGGTACCAAGCCCTAACATTGGACAAATGTTAGACCAACGCCTAATATTGGTCAAAACCTGAATACTAAAGTCCGATTATCTCGAAAATGTAACAAGAAAGAAGTGAAGTGTATTAGCAAGCAATGTTAGCCGTAACAATAATTTATGATGAAATTGGTGCTGCTAAGATTTCATACATTATTGTTATGACTATAACTATTTTGTTTTTTGAGATTTAACTGAAGTTGATTAACCTTCTTCTAGTTTGCCAAATATTTTGAAAATTTAATTAACGTATTGTTTTGGCCTGAAGTTTCATTAGGGGTTTCTCAGCTATTTTATTGTTTTAAATTTCCATACAATTTTTGTACGTGTTAAATAAAAATGGAATGTTATAAATACATTAAAGTGCATTAAATAATAAGATCTCACTTGATGAAAAAGTACATTAATGTTTTCCCTCCACTAAAAATGGTTTTCAAAAAATTTCCTAAAGAAAAAAACTTATATATATCTATAGATTCTGAACACATATCTATCCTAGAATTTCCTAAGCCGTCTGGAGGTGTTTCACATAGAATAAAAGGACTGTTCCTTTCACTACTCTCTCATTCATTAGGTAAAATCTTTTGATTTCATTTTCTTTTTAATTAAATTCCTGCTTGATTTGACTTTATGCATCTTTTTGAACCAATATTCGTTTTCTTAAGTAGGAATTTATTTTTAGGGTCTATCAGATTTTATCATTCATTGATATTGGGTTTGTTTGTATGAATAGGTGATTTTATCATTCAGATCTTCGCTCTCAATACGCTTTGAATAAAATGGATAGCAGACAAAATAATGATAATCAGAGGCATCGTCTTCTTACTTCTCCATCTTCTCCAACTACGGAGGTACCAGCAGGTGATGATTTGGTAGGTTTACCAATTTCTCAAGAGAATGCGGATGTAGGTTCCCCAACAAGGTCACTGGCTGGTGAATCTAATTCTTCCAGACTTGATGCAAATGTTGAAGAACGAGTCGGTGAATCAAAAACGTCGTCGAATGGGAAAGAACTGGGTGGCCACATGAGGCGCCATCCAGAGAGAAGGGAAGAAGCGTTGTCGTCAATGCAGGATTCAAGCGTAGATTTTACATCTTTAGGACGAATTGGCCAGGTAGTGGATCTAAATCTTCCCCTTCCTCCAAAGAAAAGGGAAGAAGCGTCTTCGTCGGTGCAGGATTCAAACGTATATTCTACGTCTTTAGCACGAATTGGCTTGGTAGTGGATTTAAATCTTCCCCTTCCTCCTAATCTTCCCCCTCCCCCTTATTTGCCAATAGAGAACGATGAAGATTCATCAGCATCTGCATCATCTTCATCATCATCACTATCTCCGGATACCAGTCCAGATATGGTTCCAGAGTTTAAGCGCCGCAGAATCAATGATGACAGGAAATAGGAGATTAGTTGGAAGGAATTTCTCTCAAGATTACATCATGATATGGTTGTCGAGATCTTTTCTTGTTTCTTCCATCATTTTAAAAACCCTAATTTTTCAATCTCCAAATTAGAAAAATTTAGGTTTTCTTTTTGGTGAAAGAGGGGGTTTAAAATTTAGGGTTTTTTAAGGAATTTTCAAAAGGACTTTTATTTTATCTTATTGTGATCATCTACATACTTCTTGATTCAAATATGAACCCCAAAAAAATCAAGGTATTGTTGTTGTTGTTTTTTCATTTATTATTTCATTTTTCATACTTCTCTTGTTTTGATGAAACTGTGTATTTGATATTGGAATAATATAGAATGGTTTACATTGAATAAAGAGATCAGTGAACATGTGTTGTGAAAATGCCCATGAAATTTTGGGAGGATTTGATAGTTTTAGGGTATCATAGTGTAAAACTGGTAAGTACAAATGGATTCTGTTGATAATATAACACTAAGATACCCTAAAATTAAACAAGTAACAAATTAATAGTAACACTAAAATACCCTAAATTTTTTCCATAATCTATCTATTAGTGTTAATTTGAATAGATTATGAAGAAATTTATTACATTTTATTCCATGAATGAAGCACATATGGCTAAAAACATAAAGGCACCTTGTAAGGCATTCATTTATGCTTTTCTCTGTAATTAATACGCTTTTTGAGAAATTACTCGCTTAACTAGAATTCCATTTTGGATATATAAGTGACTCACCTTCATTTAGAACAAATTAATTTGTCACCGGAAGATGATTTACATTACATGATATGGTATATTTTGGACATCCTCTCAACCTAGATGACACTAAAAGGATTTCAATTGTACGTATATTTGTTAATTTGGAGAATTTGACTCGCAGCTTCAAGGGCCTCGTCTTGCCATGGCCGGTGGTCCCTCTTCATAGCCAACCACCATATTTTGTAATATTAGAACAACCACCGTATGTCCCTCTTCATATTAGAGCAATTATGGAACTGCAAAAGTAAGTGGCGACCCTGGAATCTGGATAAAACATTTTTAAAAGAAGTAAATGACACCAATCTCATAATACAGCAGACTTCTTTGAGTGGTATAGTCCGGGGTCAATAATGAGATGCCTAGGTCTTTGAGACCTGCACGCAAATATAACAATACGAGAACTAATGTAAATTGCCTCAGAAAGTAAAGAAGGAAATGCCTATTCCGCACAGATTGTTCTTTTTTTCTTTTCTGAGAGTCATCAAACAAATAGAACGTGTACAACATGAACTATTGTGGTAGTGGTAAATTTCTTATATAAAAAGTACGGACAGCAAATTCTGCAAAGACCAGTAGAAATATGAACTAATCTATTGTTGTAGTGGCCATAAATTTTGTGTTGCATAAAGAGAAAACACAGCACTTGCGTATGCTTATGTGTCCATGATTTGATAACTAATAATCCGTGAAATAATTTATTTTGTATTGGAAGCTTCAAAACTTACCTGACCAAGTCATATGTCAAACCCATAACAATCATTTTGTACCGTTACAACGTACTTCCCTACGCACCGCCTCCATCTCTCTAATGTTACTGCTCCCTCCACTACCTCCACATCTCTCAAACCAACTCATGTAACTACCCACTCCCCCCTTCATCAAAACCATTTCTATAAATATTCTTATATAATATGTACCTCATCACAATGCCCTCTGCATAGCCAATTCTCAGCATACAATTCTCTCTAGTCCAAAGTCTTATTCCTACGTCAACCATGAAGACAAGTCTACTTTTCTGTATGATCTTCATTTTTTGTTCTCTTCAGTACTTCACTGTGGTAGTACATTCTTTAGAGTATGATGTTGGTGATACTAAAGGATGGGTTGTTCCGAAACCTAATGCTAGTGATATCTACAACGAATGGGCTTCTAAAAAAAGGTTTCAAATCGACGACTCGATCCGTAAGTAATCTACATGTACAAACTAGTACTTCAACATTTTAGGAAGTGTTATTTGTTTGATATAAATTTTCTTTATTGTTGTTGTTGATTCTACCAGGTTTCAAGTACGGGAAAGATTCAGTAATGGTAGTTAGTGATACTGACTATAAAGCTTGCAACTCTACTCAGCCCATATTTTTCTCCAACAATGGCAACACCATATTCAAACTCGACCGCTCTGGTTACTTTTATTTCATCAGTGGAGTATCTGGTCATTGTGAAAGAGGACAGAAGATGATAATCAAAGTCTTGGCAGTTGAGGAAGCATCGCCTTCAGGGGACGGAAACACACCTGGTTCCAGTGGCGCTGCTGGTATTAGTTGTTCTTCTATTGTTCCGATGATCTTTTTTTTTGTTGCTGGATCCTCTGGTCTCCTCTAGACAGTATTAGTAGTATTAGTTTTAGTCTATGCTTAATTAACTAGGAAGTCTACAGTGTGATTCTTTATTTCTTTATTTTTATTTTTATTATTTGTTATTTCCATTCTCTTTAGCATGAGAACGAGTGTTAGGGGTTGTATTTGCTGTGGTTTTATTAGAGGAAGTCATTAATATGATTATATTGGTTTGATTGGCTAAAACTTGGATTTGAGTGTTCATCCTGAATTTCTGATGCTGATTTATAATTTTTTTTGATCAATACAACAAAAAAAATTATAGAAGAAGGAAAGAAAGTACAAAGGCCAAGGGAATTCCAAATGGAATCAACTCCCAAGCAGGAAAGAGAGCAGCCTCACCGAACTGCACAATAGGTGAGAAAAGAAAGCACAAGTATTCAACCTACAGAATCACCAAGGTGTGCCGGAATCCGATAAAGCATAAGTTACTGGTATCTATTCACTACGAGAGCCCAGTTGTAATGGAGATTTTGATAGGTAATTCCCCTAAAAGAAATGTTTGTAGAATTCCAGTATAGTAACAATGACTTGATCTTCCTTATAAGATTATCTTGCAAATACTCCTTGTCTTGAAAAATGCAAGAGTTTCTTTGTTTCCACACACCCCAGACAAAAGCAAAAGGAAGAAGTTCCCATAATAGCGATCCAATGTCAGTAAGCCCTTGGGTCCGGTGACCTATGAAAAGGTCAGTGACGTTGTAGTTTGATACCCAGTCCCGCGAGAACTCGTTCATGAAAAACATCCAAACCGTATTGATAATAGAGCAATGTATAAACAGGTGGTTAATAGTTTTAGCTTCTTTTTTGCAAAAAACACATCTATTTGCCGAAACCCATCACTTTTTCGCAAGATTATCTTGTGTGAGTATGGCGTTGTGATGAATAAGCCACACAAAAAATGCAATTTTTGAGGGGACTCTAGTATTCCAAACTTTGGAACAAGGGAAAACAATACCTGAGTTTTGTCGCAGCCCCTTGTAGCATGATTAAACTGAAAACACTCCATTCGGTTCCCATTTACAACCTCTTGAGTCTACTGCAGAGGTTAAAATGATGCTATCAAGAAGATAATAAAGAGCAGCTAGATCATTTGTTTCTTCATTTGTAAGCCTTCTTCTTCTAAGGTCCAAATCCCATCCAATGCTCGAGTCACCGCTTATGATAGCCAGATCCCTGACCCAACCATGTTGTTTTCTAGAGAGGTTAAATAACCTAGGAAACCTATCCATCAAGACCTCGTCTCCAAGCCATCTGTCAAACCAAAACTTTGTCCTCCTTCCATCCCCTACTTTGTTAATAATCCCAAGTTTAAACTTGTTTAGTGTCCTCCTTCCATTAAATTTAAACTGATTTATAATTTATTTTTGATTTATACTAATTGAGTTTAATTTATTTTCATCTCAAGTCATTTAGTGTGGACTTTGCATATGTAAAAAAATGAAGATAAAAAATCAGACTTCTTGCCTCGGTATGGCAAATAAAATCATTTTCTTTTAGATTGTATGATGCCAAAATTGGATACAAAGCTAACTAATCACAACACTTCTCAATGCATGAACTTCAGGAGTATGAGATTGGAAAAGTAAAGAGACACAAGATTTTTTACATGGTTCGATCAATGTGATCTACATCCATGGTTCTTCGGTCTTCGCTATAACGAATTTGTGTTACAAGAGAGACTCTATTAAAGAATTTTTGTGGAGCTTTAGATTTAGATGATGAGGGATGAAAGAGATAAGAAGATAATAATAATGTGTCTGTCTTTTACAATATGTCCCTCTAGTCTTTATATCAAGGTTTGAAAAACGGCCGTTTTTTCCGGAAAAACGTCCGTTATAACGGTCACGCCTATATAGCGTTGTCGTGAGGCACACTGATACGCTTGGCTAAATAACACCGATAAATAGGAAAAAACGGCGTTATTTAGACCCGTTATAACCGTTTTTCTAAAATTGATATTTCCGTTTTTTTCTTCTAAATAACATTTTAACACCAGTTTTTTAGAACATTTTTCCCGTTTTCACGTCAGTTATAATCGTTTTTTAATAAAAAATAATATAAAAATATTTTCTTACAATTCTTTATATTTTAAATTAAAGATTAAAAAATTACAACTAATATTTTAAAAATAAAAGAATAAAATAATAATATATAGAAAACGTTATGACAACGTTATTAGACCCGTTATAAATGTTTTCACCCACGTTGTAACTGTTCGATAGAAAATTCAAACCATAATTCTTTTTCATTTTCTATTTAACCGTTATAACGCCCGTTATTTTAATATAACGTATAAAAAACGCGTTTTTTTCCTAAATAACACGATTTTTGTCTGAAACGTGCTCACACCCGTCAAAACACATTATAACGGTCACGCTCAGTAGCCGTGACCTGAGTCGTGACCTGTTTTTCAACCCTTGCTTTATATAGATAGTTATTATGATAGAAGACAACCAAGACTCACATGTTGGACTACTATCTTCTAACTCCTTTTGTCTCATTGCATAACTGACGTTTGCGTCCTTTCTTATTATCGTGTGACTGCTCTTCGCTTTATTTTTTAATGATTATTGTATCTTCGTGCTTGAAATTGTTTCGTCTAGGGCGAGGTTGTATGTTTTTCCTTGTGCGATATTTCGCCCCTACACAAAAAAAAACAAAATAGTGACATGGGTGACAATTAATAATTATTATTGGGTATTAAATTTTCTATTTTTGTGGGCTTTTCGCTCTTTGCCAGTTGTATCCACCCGCACACGGTTTGTATGCTTTTTAATCAATTCTGTTTGACAGATCAAAAAATAAAAAATGACTGGGTATTCATTGATGTAAATGAAGGAGTCTAATAACATTTTTTTTTTGACTTACTCGTATAGTTTATTCATCAAATGTTATTCTATACAGGTGTTTTCACAATGGTTCTTAGTCAAGGAGACAAAAATTCTTCACAAGGAGAACCTGAGCTCATTAACACTTCTGATGTTAATCCAACTCCAACTTCGACGAATCCAACTGTCACAAAGAAAAAAAAGAAAGCTATCTGGAGTGATCTGGAGTGATTTAGATCAAAAAGAAAAGGTCGATCCATGTAATCCTGGGATGATTTTAATAGGGTCAATTTGCAAACTCTGTGACGAACAGAAAAATTGGGTGGCACTGTAGGAACCTCCCACCTCAAAACTCTTACAAATAGCTTTTTGAAGAGACGCAAGATCACTAAATCACATACAACAATAATTGTAAATCGTCGGTAAATACATTACCTTCAGTTCAATCAATCTAGGGCTGCAATGGTGAAAGTTTCCCCCCAGCTTTGTTTAGCTTTCTCACAATACTTTAAGGACTGATTTATGTAAGTGTTACCAAACGGGAAGGGAATAGTTGAAGAATATGATTCTTGAGATTCCTGGTAGAATTTCGCTTACATCTGGAATATAACTTTCAAAACAGAAATTGAGCTCATTGGAAATTACTGCACACTTCATACATGAAAATCGTGTGATGCAGAAAAAGAACGTCTCATACCAGTGATAATGTAGTTAATTTTATTTTCAAAAAGAGTCATATCTTATGCTTTAATTGATACGTCTCATACCGGTGATAATATAGTCAATTTTATTTTTCAAAAGTTTGATTATAATGGGGGTATCTTAGAAAGATAATTTTAGTTATCTATGACAGTCTCAATTGCAAGATTGAAAAATTTATTGCCTAACTTTCCATTTACGGGAGTTTTATTTCATGTTAGATGTTGTTGTCATATCCTAAACTTAGTTGTCCAATATCTTAGGATATGACTACAATATCTTTGAGATATTACCAATCATAAGCAAGCTTTCTAAAAACAAAATCAGCTATATTATCACTAGTATGAGACGAGACGTATCAATTAACATAAAATACGATTGTTTTTCTGCATTAATCAATTTCTATCTATGACGTGTGCAGTAATTCCCAAGAAGATCAGTTTCTATTTTTAAATCCATATGTTAGATGTTAGCAAAATTTTACCAGGAATCTCAAGTAGCAGATTCTTCACTATTGCTTTCCCTCTTTATAACACTAAGTATTGTAAGAAAAATTAACAAATCCGGGGTGAAAACTCTCATTGATGGACCCTAGAAAATTTGGATCTTCGTCAATTTGCAAAGAGAGCTCTCTTAAAATAATTAAGGATTGAATTCACTTGACCATTTGCAGCTGTGGTGGTATATGATTTTGCTATCTCGCGTTTCTTTAACTAGCTATTTGTATGACTTCTCAGGTGGGAGGTTCCTGCATTGCCACCTGATTTTTTGTTTTCGTTACAGAGTTTGCAAACTTCCCGCTTTGATTCTCTTAGTAAACAGTTTTCCTTTCCTTGACTAAGATACAATGTGAAAACACCAACATATGTGGAATAGCATTAGATGGTTAAGCTATACTAGTAAGTAAAAAAGAATTTCATCATACTCCTCCATTTACATCCATGAATAAGTACCCAACTTATAACTATTATTGGTCACACATTTCACGTCAAGCGATCTATAGAAATAGTTCAAAACGCACACCACATTAATAAAGCATATATCAAAGTAACTCACTTGATATCATCAAAAATACAAGCATTTGACTATGAGCGGTATGCATATAAATAATCACAACTGGCTACATTCATAATTTTGTACAGTTATTATGTGTATTGTTAGGTATATGAACTATCCACTAACGGTATACACATAAGTGAATTTGCAATCGACATATAAAATAGCAAAACAAGAATGTATAATGGAATGGCCATGATGCTGAAATGAATGGAATATAGGCCTAGTTTACCCACCCTCAATCATTCTTTTGTGATATCTGTTTAGCTTATTAAAAATAGGTTACATTTTATAGAACTCATACTCCCATGATATGATATGATTCAACAATTTTAATTGATAATCTAAGTACAACATAAGCGTAGATTTGTAAGTGCAAGCTCAGTGTCGTTAAAGTAAATAAGCAACCATTACAAGAACATGATCATTGCGGAAAAATAAGTTACAGATCTTTGACACAAATGAATACCCAACTTAGTATTATCACTTTTTAACACATGCGCATCAAATAGTAAAGTAACCTATAATCATTTGAAAAAATCAAAAGCAAAACTTGAAAGATCCATCAGCAAACACAATGGCAAAATCAACTTATTGAACCAAAAATAGAAAACAAGTGAAAGTGAAATTACTGAAACACATACCTTAGGCTTAGCCGAGTAGCAGTAACTTCGAAATCATCCTCTCGTTCACGGTTCTTCCAAACCCTTATATAGAAAATGAAAACGAGAACAAGATAACTTCGATTGTAACCTAATTTGACTAAAATATCACAAAAGTGCCTATAATTATTCCAAGATTGGTTCATCTTTCAGGAGGAAACCCTAGATTTTCTCACTATATATAGTCAGCAGAGTGAAATATATGCAGATAAATACTCGGGATAGATTTGCATATTAAGCATATCATAACATCGTACAGAATGAAAGAAGAAAATGGCAATTAGGCGGGGTGAATGGGCACATTAAATGGGCTAACAGGCAGGGTAATGTTGACGTGCTAATTGGATGGCTACCGAGCCGGGCAAGACTTTTTAACTGATGGCATGTAGCCGCCTTGCTGTTTAAATTTGCTAGGCCTTGCTCTCCTTTAACGTCCTGCGGGCAACCATGGGTTTCCATGGGACAGGGCGTTTGGTACTGTGTCTTTGGATTATTTATTTTTACAGCTATTTACATTGTTTAGTCCTGACTTTTTCAGGATCAAGAAGTTTCGGAAGGAGTACTTCTAGGATTCTTGAGCTTACAGATTGTCTAATGATATCTGGATTCCACTGAACATTTCAAGGGTCTCTATTATATATTGAACTTCCCCTGCACCATCCGCCTAGCGTAAACCGACCCATCTGGTCTCTTTAACAACTCCTTGTCGATTCTGTCCAATCCAGGATCGTTCTTTGCAAACTTATGCAAATGTGATCCACGCTCTACCACACAGCCAAGATGTTGCGAAGTTAATGTGAGGGGTGTTGCTTTGGTGGATCATCCCACATTATGTAATACAGATCATGGTTCACAGTTGTATTCTTGCAATCCATTGAATTCCATATGCCAGCGTGGAAATAGACCTCGGGGGATGGAAAATAATATTGGAAGCTTGTGTTACAGCCTAATGACCTAAATGTACTAATTTAGTGTTACAAACGAGGTCGGTCTTTTTAAGCAATGCCGCAATGGATAATTAACAAAACTAGAAGTTCAAGGTTTTCCTTGGTACCTGAAGCACTTTTGAATAGTCAAGATAAGTCGTATATTTATTCTTGATTTCTTGTAGAATGTGCTCATAATGGCCATTCAAAGACCAAATTCTCTCGAGAATTCCAACCATCAATCTCTAGTCTCTCTGGTTTCCTCTCAGTACTTAAAGGGTGCATAGAAAATGCTTATAAATTTCCTCATATCGAGCATATTCCTTCTAGTATATATTTTTGTTTCTTATAATAGAAATGGCAAATGAAATTGAAGTGGTTTCTTCATCTGTATCTTCTAAAGTCATTTGGAAGATCAAAAAGTTTTCAGATATAAACTCTCAAACTGGAACTTACTCTGATGTTATCTCTGTTGGTCATCATAAATGGTATGGTATCATCTAAACTCTACATATGGAATATTTTAGTTCATCATTTCTTCTGCATTTGATTATAACCCTCCAAGCTTTTCACTTAGGAAAGCACGTATATATCCCAAGGGAATAGGGAAAGTGTATGACCACTTATCACTTTACCTTTACCCCGTGAACTTGAAGAAATCGATGAAAACGGAGTTCCATATGGCTGTTACAAGTCAAACCCATCCCAGTAACACAGTCAGAAGAGGTATGTAACTTTTCTTATTCTACCACAAATTGTTAAATACGTTTGGTGTTATTTATATAAATTTTTTAGCTTATGAATTTCTTGGATTCTGCAGAAACAATGTACGAGTTCGGAAAAAGTGGTTTCGGCTATGGTTGGCCAAACTTTATTCGTCTTAATGCATTCCATGACCCTTCTAAAGGATATTTGGTGGACGAAACTTGTGTCATTGAAGTTAAGGTTACTTGTAGGTTAGAAAAAACGGATTCAGATGGTGATGAGAGCGATGCTGATGACGACGATAGCGATGATGATAATGAAGATGATGACAGCAGCAATGATGATGATGATGATGATGATGAAGATGAAGATGACGACGTGAGCGACGTTGATGAGATACCTCAGGTTAAACGTTGCAAGATCAAAGATGAGAGGCAATAAGGATGTTTTGGAGAAGCTAGAAGTTCAGCTGATTAAAATCAGAAACCTATCTAGAAAATTGGTGACTGACTAGCTATTTTTCCAAAGTAAAGCTTAGTAACATTAGTTATTGGATGCTATGAGAATTTTATCCTAAACTTTTGGATTAGATCTTTTGTTATATTTTGAGGCAAACAGTTAACCAGGATCTCCTTTGCCTTATGTTTCTTGAAATGAATTGCTACAGCTCAAAGTTTAAGAATCTCGGTATACATGTCTAAACGTAATTCTTGCGTACAAAGTCTTGAATCTTGTCCATCTTCCCATCACACGTCAAGGTAACTTCCCACTGATGAAAGCGCACACTGCACTTTTTGAGTCGGAAGCAACAATACTGTCCGTCATCTATAAAACAGCCCAGTCCTTGGCCCATTCCAAACCGGCAATTACTTAGTACTATATTTTGGGGACCCTTGTTTTTTTTGGGGACCATGGTTTCATTTTGGGTAGGGCAGCCCTTATCCAATTTTTTAAAATACCTAAACTACCCTTTTAATTATTTTTTGGTTTTGATTAGTGAAATTATAATAGAAATGATTAAGAAAAAACTGATTAGTGAGATTAAATTAAAAGATGAGTTATTAAAAAAGAAATTGAATTTTGTAGAGAGTAAAGTTAGAGAAGAAGAAGGAGAAAACCATGGAAAATAAAAATAAAAATCCAATTCACTAACTTCGGTAATTCAAGTGAAGAAAGCTCATCAGATTCTTCATCTCCATCATTTCCTAGAGTATTTGTTAATGTTCACAATGATCCGAATATGAGTTATTTGTTAAATGGTGAATGTATTCTTCCCCAAACTCAATATCAAGATGAAAATGATGGATTTTATCAGCCACAACCGGAGGAAGAGCATTTGGGTATCCAGGTATGCTCCAAACTTAGCTAATGTTGGTTGAATTGCTCCAAATTTTCAAACCAAATGTAAATTTTTGAAGTAGTTCGGTTACGAAATGTGAAGAATAGCTAACCAAACTCATCTGGAAGTGTAGTTCGGTTACTTTATCCAAACACGCAGGTAACCGAACTCCGTATTAATGGAAGTTTGATGGATTCCAGTGTAATGTTCAGTTGTTTAGCAACCAATGAACTAACCGAACTTTAGGTAAAATAAGATTTTATTTTGTGCGAAACGTTCGGTTGGTTCGCAATCAATAACAAACCAAACTTAACGTAAATTTAAGATTTAACTTAATGTACAAAGTTCGGTTGCTTCGCAACTATTAGCCAACCGAACTTGACGTAAAACTAAGATTTAACTTAGCATACAAAGTTCGGTTTTTTCGCACACTTCAAGTAAAGCCACTATCTAACCTAATTGTACAAAATATTAGAGTAGACTAAGTTTAATAGGTTCGGTTATTTCGCAAACTTGATCCCAAGAGCATAACTAACCGAACTTATCAAACCAAACAAAAATGAATAGTTCCAGAGTTGTATTCGGTGACCTAGGTAAAAAAAATTGTAACCAAACTTCATATACTTTATATGTTCGGTTACATGTCATCTTGCTTTCTTCACCGAACCCGGAGTTCGGTTTACGCGATAAAATTATTTTTTTACCGAACTCGTTTGTGATTGCAATTGATGTTGTTCCATTTCTTGTAGATTGAATGCCAACCTATACCAATGGATGATCAACCTTCTCTAGTTGGTATGTTGTACTAAGATACCTCCCATCACTATGTCAATTATTTGGTATTTGATCAACCTATTGATGCGAAGAATTGGGCTAGAGAGCATGCCAAGATAGCCATGTGTGTATTAGTTTTGAATGGAAAAGAAAGCAAAACTCGTCTTGAAATGGTTTGCGAGAGAAGTGGAGATCCGGATGCTAGCCACAATAAGAAGGGGTATGAGTATAAAGGAAAGACGACAAGGAAAAATACAGCGTGCTCAAAGAAAATTTATGTCCGTTCAAGCTAGTTTTTAGTTACTCAAAAAAAAGGAAAGGATGGGTTCTATCGATGGATAAGGTGGTAGGTCATCACAACCACCCTCGTCCGGAGGATCTTGAAGGACATGCAATGGACACAAGGCTCATTCCTCAAGAAAAGGAGAAAATAGCTAAATATAGGAGACTGCGTATTTCACCACTTGGTATGCTTTTCTTATTAAAGGATGATAACAAGGATAACGTATCATCTTCATCCATCATTTATAATGCAATTGAGATAATTAAAAGGAATGAATGGAAGGATAGAAAAGTCATGCAACAATTGTTTTTGTTGGCTCCAGAGAAAGGCTACGCGGTTCAAAAGAAGGTAGGTCCGGATGAAGAAATAACTCATATCTTCATTGCTCATCCGAAGAGTGTTCAACTGGCTCAATGCTTCTATGAAGTTCTTATAATGGATTGCACTTACAAGAGAAATAAATATGAGATTTCATTGTTGAACATTGTTGGTCGTACGTCGACGAAGTCACCTTTTACCATTGCTTTTTGTTTTCTAAAGGACGAGCAAGAACCAAGTTATAGGTGGGCGATACAACAATTGAAGGCAATCTTCCGAGATGATGATATCCACGGGGTTATATTGACGGACAATGAAGTAGCATTGATGAATGCAATAGAGAGAGTCTTCCCATTGTAACATAATATGCTTTGTACATTTCATATATGGTGCAATGTGATGAATAGGTGCAAGCCTCAAATTTGTCCACCTAAGAGGAAAGCATTCGAAGAGATTAGTAAGCTACCGGAAGATGAACAAGCTGATGCAAAAGAGGCATTCGATGAACAATACACCATAAATCATGATAAATAGGTTGATTTCTCTAGGGAATGGGAGGCTTTGACTTGGTATCTCACCGAAGAAGAGTATAATCTAAATCTTGTTGAATTTATTGAGCATTGGTGTAGCCCAGAATATCCTGATGATATTGTAACGTATGTGGTCGATCAATGGTTGGAACCGCACAAAGAGCGCTTTGTTTATGCTTTCAAAAAATCCGCATCATGAAGTACAACAAGATTGTAGACAAAGGTGGTAACATCCTGAAAATGGAGGACCTTCGGTTTTTCAAGGGACTCCACTATAATGTTTCGCATGCTTGCATTAAGAGGTTATTGGTTGAGGTGAATTTGATCCGCATATGTGGAACCATGCCGGATGAGGTGTGTGTTTGCAACATGATGAATTCTATGGGGCTCCCTTGTCGCCACATGATAGCTAAGTATGAACATGACATAATCCCTTTAAGCGATATAGATCCACATTTGCAACACTTAAGTTTTGTTCCTCCTCCCAAGGGAGATGTCGGAGAAGAGTTTGGTGACAATAAAATGGGAAGAGTCTTTATCGAGAGGTACCGGAACATGAACAAACTCGAAAGGTAAATATTTTGGGATGACATGCGGCCAATCGTTTATCCGCACAATTCAGAAAATATGCAAGAACCGAATAAAGGCAAGGCCAAAGGTAGGCCAGCAACCAAAGAAACAAAAAAAACAAGTCAAAGAATATGCAAAGGTTTTGGGTAAGAGGAAAATTGAAATGACCCCTTTTACTAGAGATCCTTCGCAGCATGAGCATACCGCGGCTAAGTACCAAGAATATTGTAAGAAAAGGGCTAGTAATATTGTTGAAAATGGCGAGACAAGTGAACGGGATATGAAGAAAAATGACCGATGTTACACTCTCAACCTAGTCCAATTGATATGACTTCCCCTCCTATTGAGAAAAGGTTCCTGGAAGAGCTACCTCCTTACATTATAGATTATGTAATAACCACCAATAACGTCCCTGCAGATGGTAATTGCGGTTTCCACGTTGTCGTACAACAACTAG
Source organism: Papaver bracteatum (assembly GCA_023529315.1). Lineage (NCBI taxonomy): Eukaryota > Viridiplantae > Streptophyta > Magnoliopsida > Ranunculales > Papaveraceae > Papaver > Papaver bracteatum. The sequence goes on from JAJJWX010005292.1 coordinate 74,190, forward strand.
GGACTTTCACTCAAGGTGCCAAGCTATATAATGGTAATCAAATCACTTATTTCCATCAAAGGTTGTTGATGAAGCTAAAGGAGAAACCGGATTTTTACAAGACAATATTGTCTGATGGGGATGCTAGTCTCAATGTGCAGTTTGTTAGGTATCAAATACATCTCCATGGGGGCAATCCAATCACAAGGGATCATTGGATGAGCATGCCGATATGTGGGCACTTAATAGCCGAAGCATTCAATTGCGTGGTTCACTTGTTCTCAAAATGTGGTAGTTTCATATACACTCCGAAATAACCATATGTGTCGAGAAACTAAGACGTAGGAGAGCGGTGATTGCGTTGATTAACTACAACCATTTTATATCCCTCCGGTTAGAAGACAATTGTCCATTACATCCGATATTCCCATACTCTTATTGGAATGAATTTAACCCCGACACAATGTTGGGTTGGTGCCTTATGTATGAACATAAGATGGAGATGTGGAAAGCTTTAAAGGAATCGGAAACAGTTATACACCAAGGTTGTATTTCCCTTACGGATGATTAATTGTACATTTAGTGAGATAGTGTTTTTTGGGTCTAAGTATGATTTGAAAATCAACATAACAATGAAAGATTGTGTTTTTTGGTATTTGGTATTTATTAGGGGTCATTTGGTATTTCTTTTTCTGTGGGTAGCAAAGCAAAGTATATAAGTTTGGTTAAGAAATAACATTAAATGACATTACCGAACTATTACATGACATTAGTTCGGTTTGGAAATGAAATTATAGGAGATTGCCGAAATGAAATTACAAAAGACTTAATACCCAAAACGCATTGTGAAAAAGTCTCTATGGATGCGGAAATGATCTTCATATTTGAAATCCTTTACTTTCCATCGTCGTCATTCATTCTTTGACATTAAAACGATTTCCTCGTATGTTTCACCACTTAGTCGATTCCTCGCAACAATCCGATACAAAATCAAAAAATCCACAACTCTTTCTTGAATCTTTTCAAATTGAATGAACAAAGATAGATCTTCAAGGTTATGAGGGTTACCTGTGTCATCGCAGAATTTCTCATGAATTTTACCCCAAAAACCATTACTCATCCGACCATGCATTCTTTGTTCTTCACCTCTTTTTGGAAAGCACAGTACGTAGTTTCTACAAATAGAAAGATCTTCTTCTAAAGTAAATTTATGACTAGAAAATGTCATTTTTATCAAATGGTATAACAAAAAATGAAGCATTAGACACATATATATAGCATTTAGGTGTATAACAGGCTTAAAAATAGTCGTTACTTGAGTCAGATCAAGTAAAATGTTTGGCCAACCATTTAGTTCGGTTAGTAAATTTTTTGGATGTAACCGAACTCCACACTCTAACAAAAATTTTGAAGTTCAATAGTTTCATTCGGTTACTTGGTAAATTTGTGCAGGTAACCGAACAACACTTTTTTTTTCGAACCCTAGAGTTCGGTTGAAAAAAATGTTTTCTCAGGTAACCGAACAAACTTGTTCGGTTACCTGCTGTTTTATACTAGGTAACCGAATTTTCTTCTGAAGCTTCTCATATTTTTGGTAGTGTTGAGTTCGGTTGTATCTTAAAATTGCAATCCAACCGAACTCAAACACAAAAAAAGTTCGGTCCTTTATGATCTTTAAACTATGTAACCGAACTCAGACACAAATTAAAATAAAAATCATGAAATTCGTTTGCTCATCCATATAACTAAGAAAACAAACTACAAAATCCGCAATAAAGAGGTATTCCAAACATAAGATAACAAACTACCAAATACGGAATAAAAAGGTTTTCCAAACATAAAAAACCAAATTACTAATTGTTGCAATCACTCATTGACGACGACCACTACGTGAAACTTTTCTACCCTTGCGTTTAGGAGATTTAGCTCGTCCTTCGTCACTAGGAGTGTCATTTCCACTGCTTTGTTATTCAACCATCCGACTTGAACATTCCCCTTCTCGTCGACCCCTCTTCATCGGCATGCTATGTCTTTGATCAGCGGTGTTGGGTGAAAAAACATTTGTCCATTGTTTGTAGAGTTCCATTTGTTCAGTATTGTTCATCGGCTTTCCACTATGGATTTTTGACATCATTTTCTTCAACAATTTAGCACTTGACTTCACCTTTTTTCAATGAAAATCATAAACAAGTATAAATTTTCTATGTTTGTAAATGCAAAATAAGAGTAAAAATGAGGTATGCTTCATATTTTTATAACATTATGAAAAGGAAAAATAAGAGTAAATATCTTACCGCCAAATTCCATAAGATCAAAGCCTCATCACCACAGGTAGGGGTATGCTTCATAATTTTCTGGGCCTCTTTCTCCATTGCCTTCGATTTTGCTTTCTCAGCACGAGCTTGTTGCTGTGTGTTTATTACACGAGGATGAGAAAAAATTTCATACCATTCCAGATACCCCTCTTCAGCAGCATTTGGCTCACCATAACAATCTTCTAACTCTGCAACTGGAATATGATAATCCTGAGAGTTGTTCCATTGGTCCACTGATGGAGCAGGATCGTATTTTGGAACAAAATTCTTTTCGGTGTTCTTAGTTCCCCGCTTCTTCACCTTGAATTTGAATTTGTCCTCTGCTGGGACACTTAAGACACAGGATAATTGTCTCATTACTCTTCGAGGATTATACATTGTACAACCGCCAGGATAAAACAACGGGCCATTATAACCCGAAATAGGTGAGAAATCAACAACCTCAACATCTTCCTCTTCTTCATCTGATTGAAGCTTGTATGTATAGAAAACCACATCTTCAACCGTTGCATTATCCAATGTATCTCTCAACCTCAACAATTTATTTTTCTTACCCTTCTCCTAGGAGTCCAAAAATTCATATTTACCAGCTGTAGACTTTCCATAAGGCCAAGGAGTGAGAGCATAAGCCAATTTCAGTTTAGGGAAGTGTTCGTACACCCAAAACTATGAGAAGAAACCAAAAATATGATTAGTAAATATATCTTCATTAGTATCGAAATACATTCATTCACGTAGCAAATATATCTTGGAAAACACAAAGGATAATTTAACGGGGTACCTGAACAAGGGTGTATAAGCCTCCAAAATATAAACTCTTAAGCCTCGAAGATTTTCTGAGCTCCTCTTGGACAAACGATAGAACCGCAATTCCCCAACAGTAGTTGTTAACCTCATCAAGGGGGTCCAATATCTGGAGGTAATGGGCATTTACCACGTGACCTGAAGTGTCGGGGAATAAAATGGTTCCTAGTTGATATAACAAATAAGCAGTCACATGGTGTTTAATCCTCTCCTCTGTCATGACCAACTTTCCTTTAGCAACCAAATCATTCGTTCCTCCAAACTCATCAAACAAGACTTTCAACTTGATCTTTTTCAACTTCTTCTTGTAAGACCGGTCTTGGTTGAACTCATTATACTTATCACCTTCATCATGATCTTTTGCATCTTGTCTAAACTCACTTTGTTCCTTGTCAGCACTCCCTCCATCCTAGACACCTTTCCACCAACTTTTCGAGAAGTTCATAACTCATGGAGGGATCGTACCCATCTCAAACACTTGTTCCGGAAATTGGTAGTCCTATAATTCTCTTGAAATCATTAGGAGTTATTGCCATCTCGCCAAACGGTAGATGAAAGGTATCCGTCTCTGGATAAACCCTCTCGGCAAATGCAGAAACAGTGACAACATCAAATTTTTGGTGCGCATGTTCTATCGCGATCCATAGCACACAATCAAATACCGCCAACCTAACCTCATCACACTCATTCCCTATATTCCATTTCTTGTTCTTTTGACGTTTCAAAATACGAACATCATTATTATGATCCTACAAATACAACATCATATCTTATAAACTAATATATACCGAAAAATATATGTTAAAATATTAAAAAAATGACAAAGAAATATTCATGTATAAGATTCAATACCTTTGCAGCATAAATCTTGGCAGCCCATGAGTTTTTGTAGCCAATCAATACCTCCCCTCTATCTCTTGGAGTACCATAAGTTGGGTTCTTTGGAGGAAAACACAAATTATCATCAGGAATGTATGCATATCAATCACAAGGCTTTTTAGGGGTTTTTCTAGGTTTTTTAACTATTTCTAATTGTTCGTCTTCCTCTTCATCCTCTTCCTCCTCTAATTCATCATCTTTATTATCTCCATCTTCTTCACTGTCATCATTGTCATCTCCTTGTTCATCTCCATTTTCTATTTCTTCGGGTGGCTCCTCCTATGATTCATCATCTTCATTATCTCCATCTTCTTCACTGTCATCATTGCCATCTCCACCCATCTCTTCCACAATCTCTTCATGAACTTGTTGGATTACATGGTCAACATTATATCTATTGACATCATCTTGGATAACAACACCCGGTGATGACCCACCTCCATGCTTAACATATTTGGTTCCACGCTTATTGAAACCTAAGTGTTTTTGGCCTCGAGGAGTGGGAGTTCTCAGTTCTTCCAGTGAAGGTTGGTTTGATTTTGTTCCTCTGCCCCTAATCAAGAAAACAAAAGATATTAGCTTCACCGATAAATGATTCACTAAATCAAAATTCTGTTACAGGGTAGAGTTCGGTTGGTACAGCTATTTTGCTAAACAACCGAACTCAAAATTATATGAAATTAGGGAAGAGTTCGTTTTGTCCTTTTTCTTGCGAACAAACCGAACTCAACATGTATGCAATTAGCAATGAGTTCGGTTAGTAGTTGGCTAAACAAAAAATTGCGAACCAACCGAACATAATTAATAGAGTTCGGTTAAATGAGAATTCAACATAGTGGAAAAATAAGAGCAGTTCAGTTACATTGGGTTTTTTTTTGTTGTAATGTTTTGAGTTCGGTTACCAAATTGTTTTTAAACATTGTGCGAACTAACCGAAAATATTTTACAAAGTTCGATTAACTGAGAACTCAAAATAGGGACTAAATTAGGAGAGTTCGGTTGCAATGGAAATTATTTTCATTTTGTAAAATGGGAAGAGTTCGGTTAGGAGATGGTTTTAGAAAAATATGCGAAACAACCGAACTAAACATAGTGTTAATTCCTATTCAACCGAACTGTTCTTCGTGTTCTTCATTCCACGAAGTTCTATTAACAAACCAAAGTTTTTGTGTTACAACTCCTAACCGAACCCAGCACTGTTACTTACATTCGAACCCTATTTTGATGATTTCTATTCAATTAAACGAATCAAAATCAAATTAAAACTAATGGGTTTGGTTAAAAATACCTGCGGATCTTCCCCATGACCACTTCGGGTTAAATCTCCAATTCACCTTCCGGTTCCACTTCTTTGTAAATCTCCAATGAACTTTTCTGATTTGCTAGATGTCCTAATGGGGGACCTTTTCCTACGACTCGTTTGGTTTGCTTTCGAAGCACCATTCTTATACTCAATTGATCAATCGACTATGAAAATTTTATGAATCCACGATTAATCGATGAATACGATGTTGAAATGGGGAAGAAGAGAAGAACAGGAACTAGGAGAGGAGAACAAACTGTTTTTTTTTTTTTTTGGGTGAAGCTAGGTTACAAATCGTTTATGTATTAGATTAAGTTAATTACGGTTATTAGGTTAGGGTTAATTGTAATTAGGGTAAAGGGCAAATTAGTAATCTCACAATTTTTAGGACATCCCTTAACATTGTATGGTCGGGTGCCTTAAAACACCATGGTCCCCCAAAAAAAAACAAGGTCCCAAAATAACGTTCATTACTCACAAGTTACAACTTCAATTTCAATTTCCGCATCATAATTTGTAGCCGAGCCCAAGCCCACTGCCAAAGCACCCACACATGTGCTGTTTGAGTCACGAAGGAAGAAGACAACCCGCCCCTGCTGGACCTGGATTTAGTCTTGCAGCGCCGTCGCAACAAAGCATCAGACTATCATCATCCGGAGGAATCCATTCACAAGCTACAGGATCCGTATTCCTGATTTTTCTGTGTTTCATGTTGAAAATCTAACCAAAACCAAGTCTTGTTGGCTATTATGCATAAAGCTCTTAATCCTACGAGAGTAACTTGTAATCATCAGCAAAATACTTGTTTTCAGACTATGGAAATTTACCTTTTCATCTTCAAAACACGCTGCATTTCTTGTTTTCTACAGCTCAGATTTGGTGACTTGGATAGCTAAGAGACACAGATCTTTGGCCATAGGACTTCTACCTGACATAGACGCATAGAAAGCCTTGAAATCTTCATTCGGAGCAACATGGAAAATTTCAGCTAACCAAATCCAAATATGCCTCGCCACCTGACAGTCCCATAGAAATTGGTGCAGATTTTCGGCTACGTGTTTACACAGATAACAACAATTTGCCAACTCATGCTTCAGGATGTCTACTAGTATTTAAATAAACGCCGGCTCTGGCAAGCTTATTACGGGCACCCACGGCCACACCTGACCCAGTACCAGGAGGTTACGTGCCGGTTAAATTTGGTTGTGGTATTACACCTATTCCCCCTATAATTTACTTACAGGGATAAGGAAACAGCTCCAAAACCCTAAAAAACTGCTACAAAGCAAGTAAAATTAATCAGGGCTAAGTTAGCTTCAAATATGGCAACCTATATTCCAGATGAAATCGTTGCTAGCATCTTGTCAAGGTTACCAGGGAAATCGATATCACGATTTAGGTGTGTATGTAAATCATGGAATAACTTACTGAAAGAACCTATGTTTCTTAAATTGGTGGAGCAGGAGCAACTACAAATTCAAATAACCCTCTTGAGAGAAAAATGGTGGCAGGTAATGTTTATATCCCATGCACTCTGTTTAAAATCAAATGTCAGCATTCATACATATTTTGCATGATGTTTTAGAGCCATTATCGAGTGATGATTTTTTGTACATGTTTAGGTGATGATACTAACGACCAAAATCCGAAACTTGTCAGGAGTTTGATGAGAAGTTGGTACTTTTGTGGCAAAAAGCTTCGGGCTGCTGAAGAAAGATTGGCAAGGATGTCTACACTTTATGATTAATGATATTATGGCGTCCCTAGTACAATGAAGATAGATTCACTTGTAGCAACCTTGCAAGTTGAAACATTACTTAAACTTTCTTGTCATTTGGAAATCATGTGTCTGTTTTAATGTTTCACATCGATCCAATAATCTCCTCTGTTATGTGTTCTTGAAACGGAAGCATTTCAAGTTTCAAAGAGAGACGTATCTAAATTAAAAGATCGAGAAACATTTGATTGCACCATGTTCTGGAAATTTTTACAGCTATTTACATTGTTTAGACCCGAACTTTTCAGGATCAAGAAGTTTCAGTAGGAGTTTTTCTAGTCTTCTAGAACTTACAGATGGTCTAATGACATCTGGATTCCCCTGAACACTGCAAGGATCTCTACCAAATATTGAACTTCCCCTGCACCATCCACTTGGTGCAAACCGACCATCAGATCTCTTTAACAACTCGTTGTCGATTTTGTCCAACACAGGATCATCCTTCGCAAACTTACGTGCAAATGGACTCCCACTCTCGACCATTCCGTCAAAATGATGCAAAGTTAATGTTAGGGGATGTTGCTTTGGTGGGTTATCCGTTATCCCACATTATGTAATGCAAATCATGGTTTACGGTTGTATTCTGGTAATCCTTCGAGTTGCATATGACAGTGTGGAAGTAGCCTTCCGGGGACGAAAGCAAGTTTGTGTAGTACATGAGCAGGGTACGAGGGAGATTATCCCATCCTAACACAGTAAACTCCAAGAACGATCTCGTCAGCACCACCCACGCAGATCCTACAAAAACAGTATAACAAACATCTTAATGTAATAAGGTGGGATCAAAATATTAACAGTATCTTGCAGTGGATGTATGGGGTGGACTGACAAAGCTAAGAACCAAAAGTTCTTACTCGCACAGGGATTATTTAGCCAGAACCAAAAGTCATAATCTAGATGGATAGCTATTCATGACTTTTGCAGTTCAATTTGGCACCATACCTGTAGAATGAGATTAAGAAAAAGCCAGGGACGATTACCGTTCCTAGAATTTGAACTTTTTTATAAATGTGAGAGCAAATTTTGAACTACAAATGTAAGTGACGATCCTGGAATCTGGACACAAAATTACAAAAGAAGTAAATGACACCTGACATAGTCTATGGTGCAGATTTTCGGCTTCCTGTTTACACAGATAACAACGATTTGCCAACTCATGCTCCAGGATGTCTACTAGTTTGTCTTGAGTAGCACAGCATTGAGGGTGCAATAGCCTCCAGTTCGTAGCAGCAATAGTAGGATGAATTACATTTTTCCAAAGAATACCGGGCCCATTAAAACTAGCAGTCTAGGAATGTAGTCATATTTATGGAAAGGTTCCACCTATCTGCCACCCACCTTAGAATTTCAATAACAATTTCACTTTTCAATTATATTTTTTCCTATCCACCACCTATAACCAGTCAAATTATATTTGACTATAACTTTAGCCTTGTTCTCCACTAATCTCCCTTTCCAAGTGACTGCTCCGATTGAATCAATGATTAGAAAAAATAGGAAGTGGAAGAGGACAATGGAATCAATGATTAGAGGTAGATATAGAGTACGAACTGGAAGAGTACAAGGAACGGGGTGCTGGGTGCTACCAATTGAACGAAGAAGTAACTCGTTTTATGTGATACGATTACGTTAAAAATGATACCACAATCTGAAACTTCTTGCATCCCCATTTCAGAACTTACAAAAATGATACGATTATTTAGCTAGTTTGTTTTATGTTACTAGTTAAAGGTTTCGATTAAAAAAAACATCGGTTGGTTAATTGGTGATTTTTTTTGTGTTACGAGTTATCTTTTCTCATGAGATCTGTGGCGGAGAAGGCGACGGTGGTGGGGAGGAGAAGACGACGGTGGTGGGAAGAAAAACAGTTGTTTTAGGGTTTGTTTCTTTTGATTTAGTATTTGGGTTGTTTTAATATGGGATGTAAACAAAAAGTCAAAGAGTAGTATTTAGGATATATTCTAAAATATGTAGGTGGTAAATAGGATAAATGGGTATGCTAATTAAGACAGGCGGCAAATAGGTGGAACCTTATGGAAATGGAGCTGTAATTTTAAAAACAAAAAGTAGATGAAATCGCCGCTCCAAGAAACCAGTATTTAAATAAAGGCCGGCTCGGGCAAGCTTATTACGGGCACCCACGGCCACACCTGACCCAGAAAAAAGTGTCTATCGAAGATGCTAGGTAACTCTTGGAAATCTACTACAACGAAACGGGTGGTATATCAGTTTCGACTGCAGAAGAAAGATATGCTAAAGCATCTGCGTGCCTGTTCTACAATCATGGCCGCTACCCAATAGAAAATCGGTCGAACTCATTTGCCAGCTCTCTCATATGATCCAAATACAGGGACATTCTCTTTTCCTTTGCTCTGTAGGTCCCCAGAGTTGGTTAACTACTAGCATGGAATCAGTCACCAGCCACGTTCTTCGCATCTAACTGTTTGACAGCTTTTAAACCGATAATTGTAGATTCATATTCAGCTTCATTGTTTGACGCTTGGAAACCCAGCCTTATCGCTTTCTCGATCCTCGAACCTTCGGGAGTAAGGATGACGCATCCAACTCCAGCTCCACCAATATTTGATGATCCATCAGTAAATACGGGCCATAGTGGTTCAGGTATATCAACCTCCATTGCGGACTCGCCCCCAGACTGATCATTGGATGGCTATATGGGTTGAACAATTCCTTTTCTTCCCCAACAACCATTTTTATATCGTCCACAGGAAAATCTGCTAGCAGTGCAGTCACAGTTTTGTATATTTCCTCATCCCTCGAATCGCCGACTCTGTAGGCCGGCGTCAACCTGCTGTTGCAGTTCCATCGATGTCGCCGGTATAAATGACGTCACGCTGACGTCATCGGAAGAATATTCCATCGTCGTTCTTTATATGCTAACGCCGTTAGTGACGGCGTTAACCTTAACAGAAGATGAAAACCCCGTTTGATTGTAACGGAATATACCAGGTATATGTTGACGCCGTTGTTAATTTTAACGATATTTGCTGACGTGGCACCATCTTTGTTGACGTGGCACCATCTTCGCTGACATGGAATGCTTTTTGCTGACGTGTCACCAACCACGTCATCACATTTGCTGACGTGGAAAATGTTCTGCTGACTTGTCATATGCCATGTCATCACAGCTGCTGACGTGGAACCTTTTTGTTCACGTATCGCCTACCACGTCATCATCCATGCTGACGTGGCATCCTTTTTTGATGATGTGGCACCTGTTTCCGTGTTATTTTGCTCATGTGTCATCCATGCTGATGTGTCACTTGCTGGTTGGCCAGGAATTGGTGACGTGGAGCGCTTATGTGGAACTTTTTATCCCAACTTGGATTTCTTGCTTATGGGCTTGAGAGTTGAGTGTTTGATAGTGAGGCCTAACTTAGTTGGTTGCACATGGGTTTGCACATGAAGCCTTTGCAAGGCCTAGTTGGCTAAACTTTCTAACCAAAGGAAACACTCCAGGTTCAATGAACCCTTCTTAGCCAAAAGGAGAAGCTTTGTAGGCCTAAATTAGCCCATTTTTTGTGTAGAAATATTAAGGGCACAAACATCTCCCTCTCTTAATCCATAACCTGTTATGGGTTAAGAAGTTCGGGTTCCCCTCTGATTTTTCATTTTTCTGGAATGTTACATAACTCGCCCCCAAGCGTGCTGTTCGGAGTGTTACCCAACTCGCCCCCAGGGATGTGTTGATTGCGCTGGAGTGTTATATATGTCGCCCCCAAATGGTTGAGGTGACATATAACTCGCCCCCAGTATGTTTTGTGTCATGCTGCTCAATGCTCGCGCAGGGGTGCACCTCCCTGCTGCATTTTGCTCGCGCATGGAATGAAAAGTTGAGTTTTTCTGCTATCTTGAATTCGCGCAGGGGGCCAATCCTGCTATTCAAGATGCGCGCAGAGTTTGAGATATGTACATTTTCACATGCCTAGACAGATGAAAATATTCGCCATATTTTTTGTTGTCCCGTACGATGGGGATTAAATTGAGATAGGGTAAAAATGCTCGAACTGTGTACTCACCCTATCTGCAGGGTGTCAGAAACGTTGCTGACAGTAGACTCGAACTGTACTGTTTTGTTATTTAGGTATGGCTGCGGATTCGATCATCCGCATTAGCTTATAATTAGCACGAACAATATTGATAAATTATGAAATAATGTTAAATTTCTGAATTGAAATAACAAGATAAATACCTACTGCTTCGACAATGGATGCCTCGTTAAAACCTTTGAGTGGAAAACCCAGTGGGATAAAACCATCAAAAAGGAAAAAGAATGCAGCACAGCAGGATTTGAATCTACTCCTAATGATAAAACCTTTTCAAGTGGAACAAATTCCACGGCTTCCATGGCTCACCATCTTGAGTACCGTCGAGGTTTCTTAAGTAATAGGAGCCACGAGATGTTGGCATGTCCACTATGTATGGACCTTCCCAGTTTGTTCCGAGCATCCCACATTTTGGCTCCATTATGGCTGCTCGGGTTTTCTTCATGACACATTCCCCTGGGTAGAATGACCGTTCTATGACTTTGCGATCATATCTCAGCTTGATTGCATGCTGGTATCAGACCAACTATGGTAAGGATGTTTCTCTTTGTAATTCCAGCAACTCTTTATCCAAATACAGTATGCTGTCGTTTTTCCCAGATTTGACAGCATAAATTTTGGTAGTCTTGAGTTGTACCTCGGTGGGTATGACTTCCTCTGTCCCATACGCCAATGTAAATGGTAAAACTCCAGTGGACCTTTTTGGTGTTGTTCAATAGGACCATAAGACTCCAGGGAATTCTTCGGTCCATTTTCCCTTCGCCTTCTCCAGTCGTTTCTTGAGATTGTACATAATAACGCAGTTGGTCGCTTCTGCCTTCATGTTGCTCTAAGCATAGTAAGGATATGAGAAGTTGTGGAGGATATTCAGGCCCTTGCAGAAGTCTTTCATCACCCAGGAATCGAACTGCTTCCCATTGTCTGATATTATCGTGTCTGGGATTCCAAATTTGCAGACAATATTCTCCCATATGAATATTTTCACAACATGTCTGGTAACGTGTACCAGTGCCACTGCTACCACCCATTTGGTGAAATAGTCAGTAGCGACTAATACGAATCTGACGCCTTCAGGAGCTTTGGGAAGCGGTCTGACGATGTCTAATCCCCACATAGAGAATGGTCAGGGACTAGAAACTGGATGTAGTTCATTGGCGGGCCTTTTCAGAATTGAAGCGTGTTCTTGGCATGCACACATTTATGCGCATATTCTTTAGCGTCTTTCTGGATGTACGGCCAGAAATACCCCAGGGTAAGTATCTTGTACGCGAGACTGCGCCCTCCAGAATGGCTGCCGCATATTCCTTCATGAGCCTCTGCCAGTATCAGTTATCCTTCCTCGGCTGATACGCATATTAAAAATGGCTCCAAAGCTACAGGTTTGCGGTATAACAGCCCTCCGATCATTGAGTATCTCCATGAATTCTTTTTCACCTTACCAGCAAGTTTCTCATCTTTTGGGAGTTCGCCGGTTGTCAAATACTGGATGTACGGTTGACGCCAGTTTGCAACATTTTCCACATGGTTGCCTGAATTATCTGTCACTGGACTGTCAATATCCATATTGTTATCGGTGTTCTCAGTATATCCCTGTGCTTATGTAGCTGCCCTCTCGCCCCCACTAGCGTGTTCGAGAGCCAAAACAAAGTGGTTATCGGAGATGCTCGGTAACTCTTGGAAATCTACTACAACGAAACGGGCGGTATCAGTTTTGACTACGGAAGAAAGATATGCTAAAGAATCTGCGTGCCTATTCTACAATCATGGTCGATGCCCAATAGAGAATCGGGCGAACTCATTTGCCAGCTCTCTCATATGATCCAAATACAGGGCCATTCTCTTTTCCTTTGCTCCATAGGTCCCCGGAAATTGGTTAACTACTAGCATGGAATCAGTCACCAGCTTCACATTTTTCGCATCTAACTATTTGACACCTTTTAAACTGATAATTACAGATTCATATTCAGCTTTATTGTTTGACGCTTGGAAACCCATCCTTATCACTTTCTCGATCCTCGAACCTTCGGGAGTAAGGATGACGCATCCAACTCCAACTCTTACAACATTTGATAATCCATCCGTAAATACGGGCCATAATGGTTCAGGTGTATCAACCTCCATTGAGGACTCTCCCCCAGACTGATCATTGGATGACTCTATGGGTTTGAACAATTCCTCTTCTTCCCCAACAACCGTTTTTATATCGTTCACAGGAAAATCTGCTATCAGTGCAGTCACATTTTTGTGTATTTCCTCAGCCATGGAATTGAAGATTAATGTCCCTCGAATCGCCGACTCTGGCCGCCGGCGTCAACCTGTTGTTGCAGTTCCGTCACTGTCACCGGTAGAAATGACATCACGCTTACGTCATCGGAAGAATATTCCATCGTCGTTCTTTATATGCTAACGCCATTGTTAATTTTAACGGAATATACCAGGTATATGCTTACCCCGTTGTAACGGAATATACCAGGTATATGCTGACGCCGTTGTTAATTTTAACGGTATTGCTGATGTGGCACCATCTTTGTTGATGTGGCACCATCTTCGCTGACATGGCAGCATCTTCGTTGACGTGGTAGGATTTATGCTGACGTGTCACCATCTTTTCTGTTGCTAATTTTAGTTGCCAAATTTTAGCAACAACTTTCTTCAGTTTCGAAATTTGCAACTGCCCATGCTCTATTGCGACTAGCAACAGCCAAGAGTATAAGCATACGAGTCACATGCGTAGTAGGGAGCACTTTTAACCCTATTTTCACCCATATGTTGGAACGATTTCAGATTGTGTTGTTATTTCACCCCTTTGACAAGTTGACTTCTTGAATTTAGAAAACGATTTCATATCCTGCTGCTTCATTTATATCCACAAATTCCTCTTTTTTACTCTCACCTTTATCCTCTCCATTTCACCCCTTAATCTCGATCTGAAGAAACAACTTCCATTAATCTCTTCTTCTACTGTTAAGATAGATGATTCTACCCTAATACCTATTTCGATGGTAATGATGAAAACCCTACACTTTTTTTTTATCTCCCACATACAACTTCTCTTCCTCTTTACTCTCTTTCTATTCTTCTACGATCCAACTCCACAACCACAACCCATTATGCTTGAGTACCACTATCATCTCTGATTCAACAGCCACTAGTACTGCATTTTTCTTTTTCTTCTTAGAACTCGATCTATTGTTGAATCTCTTTAGTTGAAACCGTAGATCCAGTATTTATATTTCTCATCTAGAGTTTCAATTATGAAGATGAGCAAGAGATTAGTTTGATTGATCCACGGGAGGATTTAATTTGATGTTTCGTTGTTGTGTAACAAACCATTTTCCAATTTAAAGTCGTTCTTAATCAGGTGATGTTTCGTTGTTGTGTTTAATATTATCTTTGTTTCACTGCTCGGTTCATTTCTAGGTCAGTCACTGAATTTTGGGTTGTTTTTTTAGAGAAGGAAAGATCTGATTTTGATGTTAGGGTTTTAATTTTTATTTGTTTTTGATGTAACTTTCAGGTTCAATGGCTTACATTTGTGAACAATTTGAAGGCTTGTCCATTGTTCTTATTTTTCAATTTTAATTTCAGATGCAGGAACTCCCATAGTTATTTCAATTTGTGAACCTTCTCCCTTTGCGTGAGTATTTATTTCACTTAAGTGGGCTCCTTCTTCTGATTGTAGTTATATCATCATCTGTTATCTTAAAAAAACTTGAATAGACCATAAAAAACCAAAAATATTATTAGTGAGTCCATCTGTATTGAGAATTTTGGTGATTGCATTAATACTAAGTGCAATCTGTTTGACATTCACAACTTAGCAAATTGTAGAGTTTTTTATGTTGAGATTCTGTGGAAGTATAATTACCCTCATTCCTTCAGGTGAGTGTATGTTGTGCTTGGATGCTTCTTACGTAATTAATATAGAATATATTAGATTACTATCTTACACAATTTGAATGACATGGTTGATTACTAATTTTTTCTTTTGATGTTTGGATTCAGAAAGGGACGTAATGTTGTAATAGAAGAAAAGCTTTGGTGCACCTAAAGTGACTAAAGATGGTATCACCGTTGCTGAAAGCATTGAGTTTAATGACAACGTTAAGAACATTGGTGTGAGCTATGTAAAGCAAGTAGCAAATGCCCCCAACAATGTAGCTGGTGATGATAAGGCTTTATCATTCATTACTTTGAAATGTTTAATTTAAGAATGTATGATTGTTCGATATAATAAATAGTATGGGGAGTTATAGTAGTAAGAAATAAGTACTGGATATGAGCTAATTCCAAGCTGGTGGTGGTGGTGACTTGTGGTAGTATGGGGATGGCACTGGAGATGGTGGTGGTGATACGGGAGATGGTGGTGGTGACCTGTAGTAGTTCTGGGTTGGCACTGGTGGTGACTTGTAGTAATAAGTAGGTTCTAGATATGGAGGAAGTGGTGATTTGTAGATGTGGAAGGTGTATGAGGTGGTGGTGACTTGTAGTACAATAAAGTTGGAACTGTAGATATTATGATCTTTGGGTATCTTGTGACCAGGAAAACTGCGTATACTGTATTGACATGTAAATTGAATATCTTGATCATTTTCTCCCTTGCTAACTCCCTTTCTTAGGGGTAAAAAAAACTTTTTTATAAATATGGATTATGTTCTTCTCTTATTCATCTGTAGACTGTGTTATATGTGCAGGTCTGTTGTGACCTTCATTACCTCACAACAGACCTGTTGATTTAATGTCTTTGTTCAATTTACAGAGAAGAAAAGCTCAAAGAACGCTAGAATCACGATAATTTACTTCTGGGAAAGAATGATACGCTTAATCCAGGCAGCAAGTATTACTTGTTTCCTTCATCATCGCTTACTAAGTGGAGAAGTTACATTACAGCAAGTAGGAAGATGGTTTCTTCACCTGTGACTGCCAGACCTGACCCTTTAGAGGGCGTTATCGATTCTCTGATATGTGGAAAGTAATTGGTAATCTTATATGGATATTGTAGAATTTTTATTTTATTTTTGTTGGACACTATGAACCGATCTTCTATCAGCTAATGTTTTTTGAGTAACTTCAAATTTACATGAACAAAAAAAAATGGAAACACCTAGTACCTATATTTGCTCAAATGTGGCGTAGGTTCTAAGTTTGGCTGCTGTAACTTGTTTTTTTGTTCGATATGATAAGTCTCTTTATTTTATTTTTAAATTTTTGCATACTAGCATTCACGGATGTTAGAAAGGCCTCTGGATATTTATATCAAACGTGGTCTTATTCTTCATAAGCCATCTACTGTAAGTGTGTAAAATTGTTGCATTATTTTAATTGTGATTTGGTCTTAAAGCAAGCTTTTGATAAGCATTCGTCATATATGATTCTTTTTGCTCATTCTACCTATTCTTCTGATATCAATAGATGTACCATATGTGTATCTATATTGGTGAATAGTTTTTCATATAGAACAATCCCTCATGTACTCGAGGTCGCATAATGCGAAGGTTTTGGTTTTTGTAATTCCTATTTGTGTTCATTTTTAGGAGTTTGATTTCTCTTATCAGCTATCTAGAATACCGCTTTCTCTCTATGTGACTATAACTGGAGAGATTATTATAATGTTTACCTCTTCCATAATACCTCTATTGTTTCCCAGTACTAAACTCAGTTCTACTTGAAGGTCTGTCGCTATTTTTCTAATATAGTTTTTCGTTTTCAATTCCAGACAGATGGATTTACTTTAATCTCAGAGAATGACTGGAAGTTCTTTTGCGAAGATTGGCAAGTTTCCAACCCGAAATGTGTATCTGCTAAAATTGAGTTCTCTAATGGTGACATGAAGAAGTTAGTTGGATCCTCTGAAGAGATTCCAATTTCAGAAGCAAACCTGAATCCTTCAAATGATGAGGTTAAGCTAAGGCAACCTACTATTAAGACTTATCCGATGGTAAGATGAGGTTGTGCTCTTTTGAAAGTGAAAGTTAATAAAAACTATACATATCTTAGTCTTACACTTTTTCATGGTTATTCTAACTTCATTATTATTTGACTAGATATGCGAAGAATGCATAGGAGAAAGAGAAAGCAGAGATCTAACACATAAATTAAGCTATTTCGAGAAAGAGATTTTTGTAGTTCTCGTACTTGGAAAGGAAGCTCCAAGATCTTTTCTTGATGTTTTTTGTGCAGTTTCTGACCCAGATAGGTGCGTTTCCAAGCACTCCCGCAAGACTTCAGATGGCAACACAGTAAACTTGAAAGTGTCTGGTTCCATGTCAATCTATCAATTGAAAATGATGATTTGGGAACCATTTGGGGTAAGATTTTATTTATTTGACGTCTGTAAGAATCTTTTCTGGTAAGCTACTAGGAATATAGTGTTTTGTTTTGCTGTCTGAAACACATAAATGTGAAAGAAACTAAAATCACAAATATGTAGATAATGCTACACCATGCTCATGTTTAAAAATTATGAATTCCCTCAAGTTTTTGACTACTTTCTGCCTTCTCAGAAAGCAAAAGTTTTTCAACCCAATTACTTCTTGTTAGTTTTAAGTTCTACTTTACTCTAGGTTTCTCACTGTTCTCATAGTTCATGGTGGTTCTTTTTGAAATCAGTAAGGACATAAATTTATGTTTGATGTTGTTTCGTAGCTAAGTAATTACTTTTAGCATACATGGCTCTCATATTTGGGAAATTGATCTTGCAAGGTCGTCAAGGAGAATCAGATGCTACATAAACATACCCGGAAAATTGAAGAGGAATCTGCTACTCTAGCTAACATGAATATATTCCTAAGAGATGTGCTCTGCTACTTTACAGGATGTAGCTCAGAGTTGACTGAAATGTAGGGGGTCCGTGGTACCAGTGATTGGGTAAGTGATACACTTATTCAAGTCCTTATTTTTTTTAGGTAATAGATGAAGTGACTTGTGTGTCTGAATATGTAATTTCTTCCACCGCCAAAATCTTGCATGATTTATGCCCATTTTTTGTTTTAGAATGAAGCTGTTATGTTCACTTTTCTAGTTACTGATTCCTAGATTATGTGTCGTATTTTGAAACCTAAATTGTGATGCTTGTAAAAAATTTCAGAGTTTGAAGAATATCGCCAAGATGATCATTTCAGTTCTGGAAACAAACGAGCTCAACTACTGAGCTTCACACATCAAAAATCCCAACACTTACTCAAGTATCATTGGTCTCTAGTATCTTTCATGTATAAGCAAATCATTAGCAATAGAGTATATACTCTGAATTATGAAGTATTCTTACTTTATTTATTTGTTATATATGACTATATATATCGTGACAGGTTCTTCATCATCTTGGTCGTATTTACAAGACGAGAATTCAGCATCCTCGTGTGATCAGTTCAGTTCTGAAGTACATACTTTGAATTCAGCATTATGATTACTCACTATAAGAGATTGTAACATTCTGTTTATGCAATCCTTAGAAGCTAAAACAAACATAGTTGCACCAGCACAATGTAAGAAACAACAACATTTTTACATATGTAATTCAATCTTTCTTAATGCAACCTGTAACTTTCCTTTGATGTCATGAGTTCCCTGATTTTATTGTATTTGGTTCCATATCTTTGTAGAATGTATTTGAGGTTTAAACCTGTGGGAATGTGTGTGTGAATAGAGTATAAGAACTATCAGATTGAATTGCTGGATATAAAATGAATCAGGGTTTTGCAGGGAACTGGGGTATTACATGATAAATTGGGGGGGAAATCAGTCCTGACTAGGTCCACGAAGACTTGACCTTTTTTTTGTTTGTTGCAAAAAATTTAGCAACGGCAAAAATATATTGCTAAATATGAACCAGAACAACTATATCTTGTTCTACTAAAATATATCCCGGAACAACTCTAAAATTAGCAACTGAGTAGCAACAGTTTGTTTCTGTTCCTATATTTTAATTTCGCAACAACTTATTTCTTTTGCTACTACCGTTGCTGACTGAAATTAGCAACAGAGCTAGAGCTGTCGCGAAAAACTGCGACAGGGTGTTTAGCAACGGAAAAAATCTGTTGCAAGCCCGGTCAGCAACATATCTAAGTTGTTGCTAAACGTTAAATTTGGTGCAGTGGGAGGTTGAATTGATGTGCGGATATGAACCCTAGAAATCGAAGATATTTGAAGGGAATTGAAAATTTTAAAGACGAATGAATATGAGATGGGTCTGTTCGTGTTTGATACAGGGATTTGAATGAGTTTTTGTTGCTTTCGCATTGTTTTGGATTAGTTTATTGCCGGAAAACCAGTCAACATATGCTTTTATTGCGTTAGTTTTTGGTCATGGCATAAAATAGTTTGCAGATAATTGTTTTGTAAATACTAAGAAAACTAAAGGGTATGATAGTAAACTTTTTAGTAATTAGATTTTATATAAATTTTATAATAATTACTAAACAGAAGTTAGGACTTAACCTAGTCAGCTCTGGTCAACATCCAGTCGAGGTACCAAGCCCTAACATTGGACAAATGTTAGACCAACGCCTAGTATTGGTCAAAACCTGAATACTAAAGTCCGATTATCTCGAAAATGTAACAAGAAAGAAGTAAAGTGTACTAGAAAGCAATGTTAGCTGTAACAATAATTTATGATGAAATTGGTGCTTCTAAGGTTTCATACATTATTGTTATGACTATAACTTTTTTTGTGTTTTGAGATTTAACCGAAATTGATTAACCTTCTTCTCGTTTGCCTAATATTTTGAAAATTTAATTAACGTATTGTTTTGGCCTGAAGTTTCATTTGGGGTTTCTCAGCTATTTTATTGTTTTAAATTTCCATACAATTTTGTACGTGTTAAATAAAGATTGAATGTTATAAATACATTAAAGTGCATTAAATAATAAGATCTCACTTGATGAAAAAGTACATTAAAATTTTCCCTCCACTAAAAATGGTTTTCAAAAAAATTCCTAAAGAAAAAAACTTATATATATCTATACTCATAGATTCTAAACACATATCTATCCTAGAATTTCCTAAGCCGTCTGGAGGTGTTTCACATAGAATAAAAGGACTGTTCCTTTCACTACTCTGTCATTCATTAGGTAAAATCTTTTGATTTCATTTTCTTTTTAAATTCCTGCTTGATTTGATTTTATGTATCTTTTTGAACCAATATTCGTTTTGTTAAGTAGGAATTTATTTTTAGGGTCTATCACATTTTATCATTTCATTGATATTGGGTTTGTTTGTAATACGTGATTTTATCATTCAGATCTTCGCTCTCAATAATGGATAGCACAGAAAATAATGATAATCAGAGGCATCGTCTTCTTACTTCTCCATCTTCTCCAACTACGGAGGTACCAGAAGGTTTACCAATTTCTCAAGAGAATGCGGATGTAGGTTCCCCGACAAGGTCACTGGCAGGTGAATCTAATTCTTCCAGACTTGATGCAAATGTTGAAGAACGAGTCGGTGAATCAAAAACGTCGTCGAATGGGAAAGAACTGGGTGGCCACATGAGGCGCCATCCAGAGAGAAGGGAAGAAGCGTTGTCGTCAATGCAGGATTCAAGCGTAGATTTTACATCTTTAGGACGAATTGGCCAGGTAGTGGATCTAAATCTTCCCCTTCCTCCAAAGAAAAGGGAAGAAGCGTCTTCGTCGGTGCAGGATTCAAACGTATATTCTACGTCTTTAGCACGAATTGGCTTGGTAGTGGATTTAAATCTTCCCCTTCCTCCTAATCTTCCCCCTCCCCCTTATTTGCCAACAGAGAACGATGAAGATTCATCAGCATCTGCATCATCTTCATCATCATCACTATCTCCGGATACCAGTCCAGATATGGTTCCAGAGTTTAAGCGCCGCAGAATCAATGATGACAGGAAATAGGAGATTAGTTGGAAGGAATTTCTCTCAAGATTACATCATGATATGGTTGTCGCGCTCTTTTCTTGTTTCTTCCATCATTTTAAAAACCCTAATTTTTCAATCTCCAAATTAGAAAAATTTAGATTTCTTTTTGGTGAAAGATGGGGTTTAAAATTTCGGGTTTTTTAAGGAATTTTCAGAAGGACTTTTATTTTATCTTATTGTGATCATCTACATACTTCTTGATTCAAATATGAACCCCAAAAAAATCAAGGTATTGTTGTTGTTGTTTTTTCATTTATTATTTCATTTTTCATACTTCTCTTGTTTTGATGAAACTGTGTATTCGATATTGGAATAATATAGAATGGTTTACATTGAATACAGAGATCAGTGAACATGTGTTGTGAAAATGCCCATCAAATTTTGGGAGGATTTGATAGTTTTAGGGTATCATAGTGTAAAACTGGTAAATACAAATGGATTCTGTTGATAATATAACACTAAGATACCCTAAAATTAAATAAGTAACAAATTAATAGTAACACTAAGATACCCTAAAATTTTCCATAATCTATTAGTGTTAATTTGAATAGATTATGAAGAAATTTATTACATTTTATTCCATGAATGAAGCACATATGGCTAAAAAACATAAAGGCACCTTGTAAGGCATGCATTTATGCTTTCCGCTGTAATTAATACGCTTTTTGAGAAATTACTAGCTTAACTAGAATTCCATTTTGGATATATAAGTGATTCACCTTCATTTAGAACAAATTAATTTGTCACCGAAAGATGATTTACATTACATGATATGGTATATTTTGGAAATCCTCTCAACCTAGATGACACCAAAAGGATTTCGATTGTACGTATGTTTGTTAATTTGGAGGATTTGACTCGCAGCTTCAAGGGCCTCGTCTTGCCATGGCCGGTGGTCCCTCTTTATAGCCAACCACCATATTTCGTGATATTAGAACAACCACCGTATGTCCTCAGTCCCTATTAATGTGGATGAAGAATCCATAACTTAAAATGACATCATGTGGTTGCTGGGATCAAAAAATTGTCTGTATCTTGCAGTCGATCTATGGTAAGATTGACGAAAGCTAAGGACCAAAGTTTCTGGTTGAACAGGGATTATTCATTACCCAGAACCAAAAGTTAAATCCTGATGCTGGCGGAACCAGGATTCCAACATGAGGGGGGCTAAAAGAATTTTTTTCCGGCACCTTAGTCAATGTCTATTGCTAGCAAGATAAGAAACAAGCATTATTAGAAGATTAATCTCTCTATCCCAACATTTGTAAAACAACAAGAAAGTAGTGTTCGCAGTCGCACAAGAGATTTCTTCCCACACCTTAGTCAATGTCTATTGCTAGCAAGTTAAGAAACAAGCATTAGAAGATTGATCTCTCTATCCTCAACAATAGTAAAACAGCAAGAAAGTAGTGTTCGCAGTCGCACATTAGAAGATTAAATTTTTCCCTCACCGTGTGCCTAAAATGTTCGCAGTCGCACAAGAAAACCCTCAAATGTTGTGTTCTGCAGTAAGATATTCATTTGATATACTACTCAAGCCTAAAAGTAGTCTCCATGGCACCAGAGTGATGCAATTCATAACCCACATGAGGAACATGCATCATATGCAGATGCAACAATATGAGCATATTTACCATCAATGACAGAAGAGTAGTCTCCTTTCTTGTACTGCATACCTTACCAAATTTCAAAAACTTGGGGGAAAAATTATAACTGTTCAAATTGCTTTCATATAGTCTTATTTTTTTGCAAAACATTTTGTGGGAACAATATCTCCTCATGGAATAACCATATCACCACAAGCTTCAACCATCCGTAAAACTATCAAATACCCATGAAACTCAAACTACTTTGGAATATCATTTCAGCTCATAGTGCAACAATACTGATGCACACAAGTCTGAATTCAAATTAAAATTGAACCTCAAATCAATACAAACCCCTATAATTGCTAGGTAGAATCAATCAACTTATCAACATCTACTGTAGCCAAGTAATCAGGCTTTCAGTATTTCTAGGTATGAAATATGTTTCCAAAGTAGTTCTTCCTCATTTTGTCGCTTGACGACTAGTACATAGACATATCTGCAAGCATCTGCATCACGATAACCTCAGCTATCTAGAAACAATCTTTAAAAAAAACCTAGATTCATTGATAAAAAAAGCTCTCATCATTAAGTTCCTTCAAATCTGTTAAACCTAATTGAGTATCATAAAACAAAATAATACTTGGGTACTGCTCTTGTGAATGATAATAAGAAGTATAGAAGAAAAGTTCGTACCTTGTTGATCTTGTGAACTATGATTGCATTGAATTTCAACTAAGCAGCTAACTCTCTATCTCTTTTTTTTCTATGGTCTGCTCGGTGGACTAACATGCTATGCTTGGTGGACTAAATTGAAGAGCTTGGTGGACTAAACTGAATTTGTTATTTTGGATAAGGGTAAAATCCTAACTTGGTGAGGTTTTTACAGAAAAAGGGGGGGGCTACAGCAGGTTTAGTCAAGTTTGGCACCATATCTGAAGAATGAGATTAAGAAAAACCCAGGGACTATATAATACCCATAAGCTAAATCACTGTTCCTAAAGTTCGAACTTGTTTATATATGTGATAACGAGAGAGCAATTATGGAACTGCAAAAGTAAGTGGCGACCCTGGAATCTGGATACAAAAATTTAAAAGAAGTAAATGACACCAATCTCATAATACATCAGACTTCTTTGAATGGTATAGTCCGGGGTCAATAATGAGATGCCTATCTCTTCGAGACCTGCACGCAAATATAAGAACACGAGAACTAATGTAAATCGCCACAGAAAGTAAAGAAGGAAATGCCTAGCTATTCCGCAAAGATTATTCTTTTTTCTTTTCTGAATAATAATGCACATACTTTTTCCGACCAATATTACTGGAATGCTCTAGGAAATTCAGATCCCTAGGTAAGTAGGAGAAAGCATAAAGAATTAATGTCTGCAATTTTGTAGAACGAGTACAACATGAACTAATCTATTGCTGTAGTGGCCATAAATTTTGTGTTGCAGAAAGAGAAAACGTAACAGTTGCGTATGCTTATGTGTCCTAGTCTCCGAACTCTCTTCCTTGATTTCAAAACTTACCTGACTAAGTCATATGTCAAACCCATAACATTAATATTGTACAGTTACTACGTACTTCCCTACGCACCACCTCCTCCATCTCTCTAGTGTTACAGGTCCCTCCACTACCTCCACATCTCTCAAACCAACTCATGTAACTACCCACTCCCCCCTTCATCAAATCCATTCCTATAAATATTCTTATGGACCTCATCACAATGCCCTCTGCATAACCAATTCTCAATATACAATTGTCTCTAGTCCAAAGTCTTATTCCTACGTTAACCATGAATACAAGTCCACTTTTGTGTATGATCTTCATTTTTTGTTCTCTTCAGTACTTCACAGTGGTAGTACATTCTTTAGAATATGATGTTGGTGATACTAAAGGATGGGTTGTTCCGCAACCTAATGCTAGTAATATCTACAACGAATGGGCTTCTAAAAGAAGGTTTCAAATCGACGACTCGATCCGTAAGTAATCTATATGTGCAAACTAGCTAGTACTAAAACATTTTAAGAAGTGTTATGTGTTTGATATAAATTTTCTTAACCGGGTATTGCTGATTCTATCAGGTTTCAAGTATGGGAAAGATTCAGTAATGGTAGTGAGTGATACTGACTATAAAGCTTGCAACTCTACTCAGCCCATATTTTTCTCCAACAATGGCAACACCATATTCAAACTCGACCGCTCAGGTTACTTTTATTTCATCAGTGGAGTATCTGGTCATTGTGAAAGAGGACAGAAGATGATAATCAAAGTCTTGGCAGTTGAGGAAGCATCGCCATCAGGGGATGGAAACACACCTGGTTCGAGTGGTGCTGCTGGTATTAGTTGTTTTTCTATTGTTCCGATGGTCTTTTTTGTTGTTGCTGGATCCGCTGGTCTCCTCTAGACAGTATTAGTAGTATTGGTTTTAGTCTATGCTTAATTAACTAGGAAGTCTACCGTGTGATTCTTTATTTTATTTATATTATTTGTTATTTCCATTCTCTTTAGCATGGGAACGAGTGTTAGGGGTTGTTTTATTTGATGTGGTTTTATTAGACGAAGTCATTAATATGATTATATTGGTTTGATTGGCTTAAACTTGGATTTGTGTGATTCATCCTGAATTTCTGATGCTGATTTATAATTTAATTTTGATTTATACTAATTGAGTTTGATTTATTTTCATCTCAACTCATTCAGTATGGACTTTGCATATGTAAAAAAATGAAGATAAAAAATCAGACTTCTTGCCTCGGTATGGCAAATAAAATCATTTTCTTTTAGATTGCATGATGACAAAATTGGATACAGAGCTAACTAATCACAAGATTTCTCAATGCCTGAACTTCAGGAGTATGAGATAGGAATACAGATGCCCGTGCTCATGTAAGTGTGTATGTGTTGCTAAACTAACTAAATTTTACACTGCAAATGTAAATTTTAAGAGCGGCTTTTTGGAGTTGCACGTCCATAGGTACTTTTGACCATAAATTGTTCGAGTCTCCTCTATGGGTTCTTTATATGGTGAAGTTGTTTTCAGTTACCCTGTTGGACATGTAAACATGTAGTTACGGTTTATTGACATTATCTCCCAACTACAAGTCTACAAGTGATGGTTAAACTGTGTTTGGGTTTAGTATACAGTGTTTATAACAATTTCTTGGATTGGTAAGTTGATAAAAGTGTATGCTCCAGAGTCCATATCCACTGAACCTATTATATTCTGTTGTACCTCAAATAAACGATGAAAGTATACCTGGTTCACTATCTTTGGTGATAAATGGATGTTGATATCCACGGCATGAATTTAAAATTTTCAAAAATCTTAGAATCATGGTCATGAATCCCATGATGAGATAAGTTGAGCTTTTCTACGCGGTTAGGCACTATTTGAGTAGGAATCTATTTTCTGAAATGTCCTTAAAATTCTAAATTCTAATCCTACTAATCAAAAATGCAGTTGCGGAAAATCCCACAACTACACCCCTTATGATATTATGTAGATCTAAACATTATTTACCATGAAAATGAAATATAAAAAAGTGCTAGAAAAGTAAAGAGACACAACATTTTTTACATGGTTCGATCAATGTGATCTGGTTCTTCACTATAACGAATTTGTGTTACAAGAGAGACTCCATTAAAGAGTTTTGTGGAGCTCTAGATTTTGGTAATGGAGGATGAAAGAGAACAAGAAGATAATAACGATGTGTCTCTCTTTTACAATATGTCCCTTTAGTCTTTATATAGATAGTTATTATCATGATATAAGACAACCAAGACTCACATGTTGGACAACTATCTTCTGACTCTGTTTGTCTTACTGCATAACTGACATTTGCGTCCTTCTTTATCATCGCGTGACTGCTCTTCGTCTTCTTTTTTAATGATTATTGTATCTTCGTGCTTAAGATTGTTTCGTCTAGCGCGAGGTTGTATGTTTTGCCTTGTGCAAGATTTCGCCCCTACATTTTGCCTCTTTTTTCTTGAATATTGATTGAAGAGCGATCTTTAAGGAAAAACCCATTTTGATATAGTACTTGGAGCGAGATACGTGGTGTTGGTGTATCCTCTGATCTTTGTTGAAGGAACTACGCGAAATAATACTAAACTTGAAAAGTATGTACTTGCCTCTATTCATTTGCGAAGTTCCAAAGCTTTGTTGTGTGAAGTATATATACTAAATAAGAAGTATGAAGTATCCTTTAAGAAGTATAAAAGTATCGCGCGAGAAGTATAAATAAGAAGTATTGCATGAGAAGCATATGAAACCACTTTTCTAATGTACTCCGCCTCATGTTGTGCTGCAATTAAAAGAAGAATTAAATTAGTATTCAACATATCAAAGGTAAAAAGGTTTCATTTATGTGCAAGTTGAAATCATTTTGTTTGTTTGATTTTTCGTTGTATAACTTGTTTCATCTCATTTGATAGATATCTCCCATGGAAATGATCCTAATGAGGTCTTATGCAGCCTTCCGTAGAGGTTTTACTAGCCTGTTAAAGAGGTATTATTTTGCTTCCTACTACTCCCCATGTGAAATACCAAATCTTTTGAAGAAAAGCAAATATTCAAGAGAAATATTATAATAATTGATATACACGAGATGTTTCTCAGATCTTTGTAATTGTATCGCATTGTATCAATGATTTTATGTGATGGAAACTATTGGTGAAAATATTTTTCACAAAAATGTTATGTGATTGAAAACATTTGTGAGTAAATATTAATGTTACATTTTCAACGAAAGTGGTACTTAGCTTTTATGTGATTTGTTGTTGATGTCAATCTTGTTCGGCTGAGTTGAAGCTGTAATGGGATTGGGAAAACTGAGCTTCCTTTGCAAACCACATTTATGTGGAGATATCGCCCTTGAAAATGTCGTGCAAAAGAACGACAGGACATGAGAGATTTGATCCCGAGCACTGCAACTCTCCCTACCAAACCTTGAACAACTATTCCAATCTCTCTTATGCGATAGAAAATGTAACTCATGATTCTTATTTTTGTTTGTGCCCTTGGAGGTTCAATAAAAATATTGCGCGAAGGGGGATTCGAACATGGGCTTGTTCTGCCTCTAGATTGCGAAAGAAAATATAACATTGAATTATTTGTACTTGTATTCGCCCTTCATGATTAAGCTTTCATCCTGAACTTCCTCAAAGTTGACAGAAGAAGGAAATTTTCTCTATTCCCCTTTTCATTTCTTTGAACTGTTGATGATGTTTGTTTCCTGAACACGTAAAATCCTCCTTGAAACTTTCATTTTCTCCTTGAAACTTTGATATCTAGTTAAATTCAACTTCAACAGTAGCTAATTTCTTTGAATTTTCTTGAACCAACAAGTTACAAGAAGGATAAATCCTTTACTCCTCCATGTTTCTAGCGCCAAAATGTAGTTGCGGAAAATCCCACAACTACACCCCTTATGGTATCATGTAGATCTAAACATTTTTCACCATGAAAATGAAATATAAAAATGTTAGAAAAGTAAAGAGAAACAAGATTTTTTACATGGTTCGATCAATGTGATCTACATCTATGGTTCTTCACTATAACGAATTTGTGTTACAAGAGAGACTCCATTAAAGAGCTTCGTGGAGCTCTAGATTTAAGTAATAGGGGATGAAAAAGAAAATAAGATAATAATGATGTGTCTCTCTTTTACAATATGTCCCCCTAGTCTTTATATAGATAGTTATCATGATAGAAGACAACCAAGACTCACATGCTGGACTATTATCTTCTGACTCTGTTTGTCTTATTGCATAACTGACGTTTGCATCCTTTCTTATCATCGCGTGACTTCTCTTATCCTTCTTTTTTAATGATTATTGTATCTTCGTGCTTGAGATTGTTTGCTCTAGGACGAGGTAATATGTTTTGCCTTGTGCGATATTTCGCCCCTACACAAAAAAAAAAAAAGCAAAGCAGTGACATGGGTGATAATTAATAGTTATGATTGGGTATTAAGGTTTTTTGTTTTTGTGGGATTTTCGCTATTTTCCAGTTGCATCCCCCGCATACGTGTTGTATGCTTTTTAATCAATTCTCTTTGACCGATCACAAAAATATATGTTTGGGTATTCATTGATGTAAATGAAGGAGCCTAATTACTCGTATAGCTTATTCATCAAATGTTATTCTATACAAGTGTTTTCACAATGGAGCTTAGTCACGGAAACAAAAAGTCTTCACAAGGAGAACCTGAGCTCATTAACACTTCTGATGTTAATCCAACTCCAACTTCGACGAATGCAACTGCCACAAAGCCAAAAACAAAGCTAATATCTGGAGTGATCTGGAGTGATTTTGATCAAAAAGAAAAGACTGATCCAGGTAATCCTAGGATGATTTTAATAGGGTCAATTTGCAAACTCTGTGATGAACAGAAAAATTGGGTGGCACTGTAGGAAAATCCCACCTGAAAAGGATTACAAATAGCTGTTTGAAGAGACGCAAGATCGCTAAATCACATACCACAACAATTGTAAATGGTCAAGGTAAATACATTACCTTAAGTTCAATCAAGCTATGGATGCAATGGTGAAAGTTTTCACCCCAGATTTGTTGAGTTTTCTCACAATACTTTAAGGACTGATTTATGTAAGTGTTACCAAAAGGGAAGGGAATAGTTGAAGAATGTGCTACTTGAGATTCCTGGTAGAATTCCGCTTACATCTGGCATATAACTTTCAAAACAGAGATTGAGCTCATTGGAAATTACTACACTTCATAAATGAAAATCGGGTGATGCAGAAAAAGAATAATATGCTTTAATTGATACGTCTCATACCGGTGATAGTGTAGTGAACTTTATTTTTAAAAAGAATCATATCTTATGCGTTAATTGATATAAGTCTCATACCGATGATAATATATTTCATTTTATTTTTCAAAAGTTTCAATATAATGGGGGTATCTTAGAAAGATATTTTTAGTTATCTATGATGGTCTGAATTGAAAGATTGAAAAAGTTATTGCCTAACTTTCCACTTACGGGATTTTTATTTCATGTTAGATGTTGTTGTCATATCCTAAACTTAGGATGGTTTAAAAGTTTAGGGTTTCACGGATATGCTTGCACATTTGAAGAGTAGCTTAAACATATTTTTATGTGTGGTACAAGGTGTATGCAGTTTCGGCTGACACATCTTGTACCCATGTCAACACACAATAACCGAAATCGCGCACACCTTATACGGGACATAAAAATATGTCTCAAGATACTCTTTGTATGCTCAAGCATATCAGTGAAACCCTCATATTTTTAATCATGGACAACTAATTTTAGGATATGACTACAACATCTAAGATGGAATAAATCTCCCTCAGAAGGAAGGTTAGGCAATAAATTTTTCAATCTTGCAATAATGAGAGGCCTTGCTCTTTGAGACATGCACACAAATATAAGAATAGGAGACTAATGTAAATCGCCACAGAAGTAAAGAAGGGAATGCCTAAATTCACACAGATTGTTCTTTTTTCTTTTCTGAATAATACACTTACTCTTTCCAACCAATATTACTGGTATGCTCTAGAAAATTCAGATCCCTAGGTAAGTACGAGAAAACATGAAGAATGTCTGCAAAGAAAGCGAGAAAAGAGAGTCATCAAACTAAGAAAACCTATACAACATGAACTATTGTGGTAGTAGTGAATTTCTTGTACAAATAGTACGAAGAGCACAAACACCTATTTTGAAGATAAGTGCAGCCTGCCACACATAGGGCAACTGCAAATCTCCACTTGAATGCAGCACAAGTAAAATTTTCCACGGCTTAGTTTTGTTGTATTACAATGTCAAGGATCAGTATTGGTCAAAAATCTGTGATTTCTATTCGAAAGCACCACAAGCAAAAGCCGACATGGTTTGGTTTATCATGTCAAAATACTAGTACCCAATGATTTTTTTTTTTTAGATAACAAAGAGCATTTTATTAGATAATGGCGGGCTCAATATGCCTGCCTAAGAAAGTTTGTAAACAACTTAAAACATTTTGAGAGACATCAATATTAAGATTCTCTCTTCTCACTTTTTTAGCAATGGCA
Organism: Papaver bracteatum; assembly: GCA_023529315.1. Taxonomy (NCBI): domain Eukaryota; kingdom Viridiplantae; phylum Streptophyta; class Magnoliopsida; order Ranunculales; family Papaveraceae; genus Papaver; species Papaver bracteatum. The sequence goes on from JAJJWX010005292.1 coordinate 104,844, forward strand.
TCTGCCAAATGATTGATGTCTCTCCTAACATGAACAAAATGACAACTAGTAAAGGAGCTTTTAAGAAGTTTTATCTCTCTAATAAGCTTCCTGTTTTCCCACCTAACAAAGGAATTATTTGACAAGAGAGAGTTAACTACATTTTCTGCATCAGCTATCACTTTAATATCATTCCTTCTTGTAGCTTTGATCCATCTAAGTGCTTCCAATATAGCCATGCATTCTCCATCTTCAGCATCAATCACTATATTTGCATAGGAGCCTCTGAATCCTTTTGCTTCAACTGTATCAGAGAATAGCACCATTCCAGTGCCACAACTGTTAGTAACATGCATGATGAAAATTCATAAAACTGATGAAAAAGAGGAGTGGAAGTATCTAATGCATCATTCCTACTAGCAACTTCATTTATATTCATGCTACTAAAACTAGCTAGCTGATAGTTAATTATAGAAACAGTATTAGCAGGATTAATGATTTTATCTTGAAAGATGTTGTCACATCTTTCTTTCCAGATAATCCGGCAAGCTACCATAAGAGTGTTCCTCCATCTCTGCAGTTCTTCTATATTTGAATTGTTAACTTGAGTGAACCAAGAAATAATCCAATCTCTGACATTGGTTCCATAACTTGAGAAATATTGATATTAAGAGAATTCCAGATAACTTTGGCATGAGTGCAGGAAATAAGAAGGTGAAATAGAGACTCATTCTGATGATTGCAGATATTGCAGTAGTTATCAACACTGTGGTTGTGCTATGCAAGTCTTGCTCTTATAGGGACAGCATCCTTGAGACATTTCCATATGAATAGTTTGACTCTATGAGGCAGTTGCATCTTCCATAAATTTTTCCAAACTTCTTGAGGCACACTACTAGTGGCAATCTGATTTTGAATTCATTTTCTGTGAGCTTGTTGTAGGTGCTTTTGACTGTAAAATTCCCATCTCTAGAGGGTAACCATCTAATAACATCTTCTTCAGTAGGAGATACTTGCATTACTTTGATTTTTTCAACCACTTCAGGAGCAAAAAGGATGTTAAGGAGAGAAAGATCCCAAGAATTAGTTTCAGCACTGATTAGTTCACTCACAAAAACATATTGCAGGTGAGAAGGATACAATGGTTCCACTTTCTCTTGTAAACCTATGATCCATCTATCCATCCATATTCTTGTAGATTTTCCATTGTTGACTTCAAAGCTGTAATTCTGTTGAAGAATGAAAAGACCTTGTTCAATCCCTTTCCACACCCATGAAGTATTATTCTTTTCAGAGGCAATATGCAGGAAATCTTCATTCTTGAAGTATTTGGCTTTGAGAAGTTTACCAAGAATCTGATCTTGTTGATGAAAAATTCTCCAAGCCAATTTGGTGAGTAAGGAATGATTTAACATCTCTAAATCTCTGAAAGCTAAGCCTCCAAGATCATTGGATACCCACATATTCTGCAAGGCAATTAAATTAGTACCTTTATTTGATTTATAACCCCACCAAAACTTTCTTTGTATTGAGTCTAACTTTTTCAAAAGCTTTTTAGGCATTTTAAAAGTGCTCATTTGAAAAGTAGGAATGGAGTTTAGAACAGCTTTAACCATGGTAGTTCTGCCAGCTTGATGCATTGTAGTACCTTGCCAAGAGCCTAATCTTCTTTCAAAAGCTAACTGAATATCTTCAAAAGCTTTAACTTTAGAATTTCCAATTATGATAGGAGAGCCCAAGTATTTCTCATTCTTACCCATAGGTTTAACACCCAAAATTTGACTTAAGGTGTCACAAGTACTAGGATCCATATTATTGCTAAAATGGACAGCTGATTTGTCAAAATTAATGACTTGACCAGATTGAGAACTAAAATCCTGCAAAACTTGAAGGAGATTATTCACACTGGTTAAATTAGCATGGGTACAAATAAGGCAATCATCTGCAAAAAGGAGATGATTGATTGGTGGAGCACCTCTAGCAGCTGAAATGCTTTTAATACTTTTGCTCTGATGAGCATCTACCAAAGTTCTAGAAAACCACTCCATAGCAAGAATGAATAGATAGGGAGACAAGGGATCAAATTGTCTTATGCCTCTTGTTGGCTGGAAATCATCACAAGGGGACCCATTTAGAAGTACAGCTAGAGAAGTAGTGCTAATACATTGATGTCTAACTTCAGAGAAACCAAAATTTGTAAGAATTTTCATTAAGAAGGGCCATTCTAATCTGTCAAAAGCCTTTGACATGTCTAACTTCAAAGCTAACCAACCTCCTTCACCTTGTTTTCTCTTCATGGAATGAATCAGTTCATGAGCAATTATGGTATTGTCATTTATAAGCCTACCAAACACATAAGCAGCTTGATAAGGTGAAATTATCCTATTCATGAAAGGTTTCATTCTATTGACCAAGATTTTAGAAATAATCTTATAGGAAGTATTATACGGGCCTATAGGTCTAAAATCGTAGGGAGTGCATGTTTTTCTGTTTTTTGGAATGAGAGAAATGAAAGTCTTGTTTAGCTGTCTTGGCATCTGTCTTGAAGAGAAGAATTTTTTAACCACATTACAAACATCATCTACCACTAGATTTAATACTTACCTAGTCCTCGCAGGTATATAAGAACCACTAGTAATCCCCACTATCAGGATTGGCGTCTGTTGTTCTCTACTTCTGGTCCTCAAAAATGACGGAATAACAGCACATTCACATGCTAACAAATCATTTGATGAAACCCCATTTTTAAATGCATTCTATTACATTCTGCTTGTTGCAAAGACAGATTTATCGCCAGTCTGCAAATTGCACTAATTGTACATGAGTTTTTCAGGATAGGCCTTAAACCGGTACAGGGTCTGTCTTATAACTTGAGTTGATTGATGTATTTAGGTGTGATAGTCCCTTGAGTGGAAGTCAGTAAGTCACCAAACACCCATAATCAACACGTTACCACCTGCTCCATAACGAAAGTTGTTTTCCTACTAACCAACTCACTTTTCAGTGAACTGGTAATAAAGGGAAAGATTGAGAACTTTCCGAGTCTAAAGCTGAAGAACAAGTTAGAACTTGAAGATATAAAGATAAAAGAGAATTCTATTATTGAATGATATAATTTACATTGAGAAATCATAGGGTATATATAGCGATACCGTAACTTGGTATGCAAGAATAATGCTTGTAAATCAATTCATACTAACTATAACCCTAAATACTAAAACTTTCCATATAATTTATTATTACCAATCCTATACTCTAACACCCTCCCTCAATCTCATGGGGATTGCAAATCACATGAGATTGGCCTTCAAAGTTGTTGATGAAGTGCGGTGCCAATAAACGCCAAAGAAGCATAAAAACAAAGCACGTCGCTAGGAGAACCGCCAAAAAACAACAAAATTCACGGAATCGTCGATGGAGCATATCAGAACCATCTGTAACACACACACACACAAAAAAAAAAAAAGATACCCTGCAAAATAGGGATTAGAAAAGTTGACGAAGAATAGCGCGACAGTAGAGAAAAGAGATAATTGATTAGGAGAATCACTGGTTACTGGATCCACAATCATGAAAAGAATTAAAGGAGCTCATCAAAACCGTAGATAAGTCATGATTAGATAATGAATTGGTACGGCTGTGGCTGTTTTAGCAACAGAAGAAAACAATCGAAAAATAAAGAAAGGGGACGTATGGACGAACGCTATGGATTGGGATTTGAGAATAGATTAGACTTTGTAGAAAAGAGGGTTTATTGGAGTGACAATAAACACAGACACAAGTGTTGTTCGGGGCAGAGGAAAACTGGGTTCGAAGGGAATTCACAGTTGGTGGACTAATTAATTAAAGATTTAGAGAAAAGGTGGTGAAGTGGGGGTATGGTAGGGTTTGGTAGCAATCGGATAAAACCATTTTTTTTTAATATAGATGATAAACCTAAAAATAAAATAAAAACCTAATAATAAAAACTAATCATATTGCAACGGAGGAATGATCCGGCGGTCGGTAGCATTGAAGACTACCGTCGCCGGTTAGAAAAGAAAACGAGGTGGGCAACAGGTCCGGATCGAACCCGCTGATACCAAGTCAGAACTAGAAGATATAAAGATAAAAGAGAATTATATTATTGGATGGTATAATTTACATTGAGAACTCATAGGGTATATATAGCGATACCGTAACTTGGTATGCAAGAATAATGATTGTAAATCAATTCATATTAAATATATCAAATACTAACTATAACCCTAAATACTAAAACTTTCCATATAATTTATTATTACCAATCCTATACTCTAACAGAACATGATTAAAGATTTTAAAATCCAGAGAAAAGGCATATATTTTGGAAGAATGGGGACACTGGATCTATGGATGACTACCCTAAAAGATTAGCAGGAACAAAATTTTCTTATCTAGTGTTTGACCCGTGAACAAGAAATGGAGAAACAAACGGAACAAGAAATTGAACAAGAACAAAGTAACCAATCTGGATCAGTGGACGAAGCCAAAAATGGTAATGATAAAGGTAGGAGGAGGAAAAGGATTAGATCATCTTCTTTGGATGTTGGATCTGATGAATCAAGTGGTGATTTGAATGGTCTTAATTTGATGGCTAATGTTAACCAAACTGCAGATGACTCTCCTAAAGACTCTCAACAAGCAAGACCCTGAGCTAGTATTACGCAAGAGTCCACAGCCACTCTTTACGGCATGTTCAGTTTTTAGAATTTGTTATCTTATCGTTCAAATCTGTAACCGATTGCCATATGCTTTTGAGTATAAATAAAGCTGCTCTCTGCACATATCAAGTGTGGAAGCATTCACCCTAATTATCTTTGTCTAACTTGGTATCAGAGCTGATCCAAGCCATCTTCCGCATAAACACAAAATCAAAACCAGAAAAACAAAAAAAAAAACCCTAAAACTATCATGGCAGAAACAACAAATACCCTTCGTCAGGTACAGATTCATCATCTTGTTACCTTGAAACATACAGAAACAAATCATATACTCTGGAAAGCTCAGTTCAAGCCCATCTTAAAAGGGTATGATCTCAATGGTTTTATTGATGGAACCAAGGAAAAACCAGCACGAACCTTACCTAACAGTGAAGCTGTTAATCCACGAGTTCATAGCTTATGAATCTCAAGACTCTCGATTGTTGGGTGGCTGAATTCAACCCTAACATCTCGAAGTTTTAAGCACGATAGCAGGTCTTAGCACAGCAAAAGAAGTATGGGATAAATCTGGAAACGGAGTATGCACCAAAAACGTTTCATCATCAGATGAATCTCAAAAAACAGCTTCACAACCTATCAAAAGGTAATAAGACTCTTAAAACCTATTTGAATGAAGCTAAATCTTTGTTTGCTCAATTAGCGAGAATCTGGTTGTCTTGTAATACATTGATGAAAGAAAACGAGGCAATAAGCAATGGACTTAACCAAAGTTATGATCCAATTGTGACCGCATTGAAATCTTGTTGAAGGATGGATATTGACAGCTTCTACTCTCATCTTGTCACCTTTGACATGAGATTAGAACAACGGTGTCTTTGCTGCGAAGGCTTTGTTGCTAACGTTGCGATTACCAACTCGAGTTAAGTCTACCGGAGGTGATCCAAGAAGGTTTAATACTCGGTATAGGGGCTCTATCAAAACAACAACAACACCCAATTCACTCCTCGTCAACAAAGACATCAGAAAAATACCCAAGTTCTTGAAAAGTGCAGTTGTAAGAAGAAGGGACATCTTGGAGATAGGTCTTGGTTTCGTTATGACAAACCCACTAACAACAACCAGCGTGTACCGGTGACCTACATTGCTTTACCTGGTGGTAATATGGACAATCAATGGGTGACACCGGCGCCACTCATCACCTCACTGGTGATATGCGGAATCGACAATTCCACATGAATACAATGGTCTTGAACAGGTTCATGTCGGAAATGGTAATGCACTTTGGATATATCTAACGTTGGTAATGCATCTTTCTCCATTAATTCAAGGTCTTATGTACTTAAAAATATTTATCATGTCCCTCAAATCAAAACCAATCTATTGTCAGTCTCACAATTTTGTAAAGACAATGATGTCTATTTTGAATTTCCATATTTGGTTATTTTGTTGTAAAGGACAAGCGCACGGGGATAATGCTCTTGAGAGGGTTCAATAAGAATGGGCTTTATGTTTTTGATGGAGTTGATTTGCTAGAGCGTCAAATAAAACCGCGAGGCCTTTGGTTTCCTCTTCTCTTCCTATATGGCACCAGTGATTAGGACATCCAATGCTTAATCTTGTTTCCAAGATATGTCGTCGGTTTTCCCTTCCAAAGTACAAAATAAAAGTTTGAGTTCTGTCACTCTTGCCATGTGAGTAAAAGCAAGAAGTTGTCTTTTTCCCTTAGTAGCACTTTGTTTATGATAAGCCATTGAGCTTGGTTGTCTCGGACATATGGGTCTCTCCTCTTTATCAAGAACTGGTTTTAGATATTACATTTTGTTTATGGATGTCTTTTCTCACTATACATGGATTTTTCCTCTTGTCCAAAGATCAGATGCATTAAACACTTTCATTCTCTTAGTAAACAAGTTGAAAATCTTACTGAGATCATAAAATTAAAGTTTTCCAATCGATAATGCCTTTGGAATATAAAAAGTTCACTTCTTATCTCAATGATTCGGGTATCCAACATCGTTTTTCATGTCCTCATCGTCTCCTCAAAACGGTTTAGCAGAGCGTCGTATCAGACATGTCACGGAGTCCGGTTTAGCTATACTTTTCCATGCGCATATGCCTAGATCATTTTGGGCAGATGCCTTTGTTACTGCTTGTTATCTTATAAATAGGCTGCCAAAATCTAGCTCTGAAACAAAAACTCCTCTAGAATTGTTGTTCAACAAGTTACCAAATTACTCATTCCTGAAAGTCTTTGGCTGTTTAGCTTATCCTTGTTTGAGACAATATAACAGTGATAAGCTTGAACCCAGGTCTCTTGCTTGTGTCTTCATTGGTTATAGTAATGCACACAAAGGTTACATGTGCTTGCATAGAGAATCAAATAGAATTTATATCTCTAGGCATGTTAGATTTGAAGAGAACTCGTTCCCATTCTTATCTCTCAGCTAAAGCAATCTCCGGTGCCAAATCCAGGTATTGTACCTTCTAGCACAAGTATTTTCTCTAAGAAACCATTTTATAGTCATCGTGTACTGCCATCCAATGTGCTAGTCAGCATGCAGTCTGCTGCTCCTATCAACACGAGTACATGACCATCTCCCAGTGACAACATCTGCTCTTGCTTCAAACACGGCAAGCAATGTTAGTTTTATCAGCAAATTCAGCAGCGACAAATGCTTCCAGTATACAACACTCGGCAGCTGATGCGACTGATGAAGTTCAAAGTACCAGAGTCACACATCCTATGGTAACCAGGGCAAAAGATGGTATACACAAGCCCATTCGTAAACTATGCCTCACAGCGTCAAAACATTGCTTACTCCGATCTGATTTTATGGAGCTGAAGCGTGCTATTCAAAGACAAGAAAGATTCGAATGGAGATGCGATGGATAACCAAATTAATGCCCTTATTCGAAATGGTACATACTCCCTTGTCAAATATGAAAAAGGGATGAATGTCGTTGGCTCGAGATGGGTCTATAGGGTTAAGCGAACCGGATGGCACTATTGAACGTAGAAAAGCGCGTTTGGTCGCAAAAGGTTACAACCAACAACAGGGAATTGACTTTGGTGAGACTTTTTCACAGTTGTTAAGCCTTGTACTATCAAATGCAAGTGCTGTCTATTCTTGTTATGAATCAGTGGGATATCAAGCAATTGGACGTGGAAAATGCGTTTTTGCATGGTGAATTGGAAGAAGATGTCTATATGCAGCAACCTCAAGGATATGTGGATGAAAACTATCCAAACCATGTGTGCAAACTGCACAAATCACTCTATGGCCTTAAGCAGGCGCCTAGAGCATGGTTTTCCAAACTGAGTACATATTTGATTCGATTTGGGATTCAAAGGCTCAATTGCTTGATAGTTCACTCTTTATTCGTCAAACCCCAACCTCAATTTTATATGTCTTTGGTGTACGTTGATGACATTATTGTCACAGGCTCAAATCTGTTTGCCATCTCTCACCAGTTCGAGATCTCAGTCTTGTATTTGCGTTGAAAGATTTGGGTGATCTTTCTTTCTTTTTGGGGAGTAGAAGTGCTCAGGCAGGGTAAGGAACTAATACTCACTCGGCGAAAATATATAACGGATCTTGAAGAAGACGAAACTTGATGGGTGAAACCAGTCAACACACCTTTGGCGGCTAATGTAAAGATTCAAAAACTTGGCACTAAAAAATTTGAAGACGCTACTCTTTATCGTAGTGTTGTGGGTGCAACTGCAGATATCTACATCCGACAAGACGACATCTCTGTCATGATAAATAAGGTATGCCAAGTATATGCATGATCCTTATGAAGAGCATTGGGAACTTGTAAAACGAATTATTGGTATCTAAAGAGTACTATCGACTATGGTCTTCATTTACGTCGTCCAAGGATTTCAATCTCCAGCCTATTCGATCCGATTGGTGGGAGTTTGGATGATAGGCGTTAAATGACGGCTATTGTATTTACTTTGGGGGTAACTTAATTTCATGGAGTGCACGACGAAGGTAAAAAATGGTGTCCAAGTCCGATCGAGGCGAATATCGTGGGGTTGCAATTGCCACTTGAAGTTATATGGATTCAATCGCTCCTACAAGAGCTTGGTATTCCATTTCAAAGACCGATACTTTGGTGTGACAATTTGGGAGCAACATACTTGAATGACAAATCAATTTTTCATGCGCGTACCAAGCACATTGAAATAGATTACCACTTTGTGCGTGAACGTGTAGCTGCAAATCTTCTACATGTCAGGTTTATCAGCTCCAAAGACCAACTTGCGGACATATTTACTAAAGGTCTACCAGCTCCAAGATTCCAAATACTACGCAGCAAGTTGAATCTTCGCCAGCTACGGTACAACTTGAGGGGGAATGTTAACCAAACTGCAGATGACTCTCCTAAAGACTCTCAACAAGCAAGACCCTGAGCTAGTATTACGCAAGAGTCCACAGCCACTCTTTACGGCATGTTCAGTTTTTAGAATTTGTTATCTTATCGTTCAAATCTGTAACCGATTGCCATATGCTTTTGAGTATAAATAAAGCTGCTCTCTGCACATATCAAGTGTGGAAGCATTCACCCTAATTATCTTTGTCTAACTGCTAATTCTTTTAGCAAGTTGTATCAGGAACTCTTTCACATTTTGAAGTGATTCGATAGTACATTGGCGCAAGAATCAGACACCAACAAGCAGTTGTTTGAGGAGCTGCAGAAGATTGATGGTCTTACCGATGATGATATGATAGATGCTGCTTCGATTATACTTGATTCAACTGCAAAGACCAAAATGTTTTATGGGATGGAAGAAGGGAAGAGGGCTCACTATGTGAAGAATAGAATACTCAAGTAGAGTAGTGGAAAAAGGCGTTTCATACACAAGTTGGTTGCCAGTAACATTGTGGAGAAACATTAATCATCCATGGTTTAACTGTTTTGAAATTTTAAATATTTAAATTTTTGAATTTGAATTTTAGTTTTAGTTTTGTATTAGAATTTTTAAGGATATTTAAGTAATATAAGTTGGTTTCTAGTAACATTGTGGAAGAATAATAGTCATCCATGATTCCATGGTTTAAATTTGTTTCGAAATTTTGAATTCTTAAATTTTTGAATTTTAGTTGTGTATTAAAATTTTCAAGGATATTTAAGTAATTTAATAGATTTTGATTAGAATGGAATCCAATTATCCCATCCGAATGGATTTTCTTTTACTAAGGAATCCATTTCTTGGAATCCGATTACCCTATAATCCAATTCCTAAGGTTTGACGAACTTGAAACGAACACGATGTTAAGTAAAGGCCGGGTCGGGTAAGCCAATTGCGGGCACTCACGGCCACACCTGACACAGGAGGTTACGTGCCGGTTTAACTAAAACCCACTATAATAAACGGAGACAGGTTATGTTCTTGGTTATGGTATTTCGCCCTATAATTTACTTACAGGTATGAAAGAAAACACAGCTTCAAAGCCCTAAAAATTGCTACGAAGCAAGTACAATTAATTAGGGATAAGTTAGCTTCAAATATGGCAACCTATATTCCAGATGAAATCGTTGCTAGCATCATGTCAAGGTTACCAGGGAAATCAATATCACGATTTAGGTGTGTATGTAAATCATGGAATAACTTTTTGAATGAAGCTATATTTGTTCAATTGGTCGAACGGGAGCAACTACAAATTCAAATAAGTCGCTGGAAATTTTTAGAGCTATTTACATTGTTTAGACCTGAACTTTTCAGGATCAAGAAGTTTCAGTAGGAGTTTTTCTAGTCTACTTGAACTTACAGATGGTCTAATAACATCAGGATTCCCCTGAACACTGCAAGGATCTCTACCAAATATTGAACTTCCCCTGCACCATCCACCTGGTGCAAACCGACCATCAGATCTCTTTAACAACTCGTTGTCGATTCTGTCCAACACAGGATCATCCTTTGCAAACTTACGTGCAAATGGGCTCCCACTCTCGACCATTCCGTCAAGATGTTGCAAAGTTAATGTGAGGGGATGTTGCTTTGGTGGGTTATCCCACATTATGTAATGCAAATCATGGTTCACGGTTGTATTCTGGTAATCCTTTGAGTTGCATATGACGGTGTGGAAGTAGCCCTCCGGTGACGAAAGGAAGTTTGTGTAGTACATGAGCAGGGTACGAGGAAGATTATCCCATCCTAACACGGTAAACTCCAAGAATGATCTTGTCAGCACCACCCACGCAGAGCCTATAAAAACGGTATAACAAACATCTTAATGTAATAAGGTGGGATCAAAAAAATTGTCAGCATCTTGCAGTGGACGATGCTAGGAACAAAAAGTTTCTAATTGCACAGGGATTATTCGTTAGCCAGAACCAAAAGTATCAATCTAGATGGCGATTCATGACTTTCAAGGTTCAGTTTGGCACCATATCCGTAGAATGAGAATAAGAAAAACCCAGGGACGATGTAATACCCATAAGCTAAATCGCTGTCCTAGAATTTGAACTTCTCTATATATGTGAGAGCAAATTTTGAAATACAAATGTAAGTGACGATCCTGGAATCTGGGCACAAAATTACGAAAGAAGTAAATGACACCAATCTCAAAATCAGTACCTGTAAATAGCTTGAAGGAGAAGGGAATAGTCCGTTTCTCTTTGGCCCAAAATACATCAGACTTCTTTGAATGGTATAGTCCAGGGTCAATAATGAGAGGCCTTGCTCTTTGAGACCTGCACGCAAATATAAGAATAGGAGACTAATGTAAATCGCCACAGAAAGTAAAGAAGGGAATGCCTGATTTCACACAGATAGTTCTTTTTTCTTTTCTGAATAATACACTTACTCTTTCCAACCAATATTACTGGTATGCTCTAGGAAATTCAGATCCCTAGGTAAGTACGAAAAAACATGAAGAATGTCTGCAAAGAAAAGGAGGAAAGAGAGTCATCAAACTAATAAAACCTGTACAAAATGAACTATTGGGGTAGTAGTAAATTTCTTATACAAATAGTACGAAGAGCACAAACAACTAGGATAACATCAGTTTTCAACCATTTCTACTCAAACACCTGCTTTGAGGATAAATGCACAGCCTGCCACAAATAGGGCAACTGCAAATCTCTACCTGAGGGCAGCACAATTAAAATTTGGCATGGCTTAGTTTTGTTGTATTCAAGGGACAATGTCAAGGATCGGCATTGGTCAAAAATCTGTGATTTTATTCGAAAGCAGCACAAGCAAAAGCCAGCATGGTTTGGTTTAGCACTTGATGGATACAAGGGAAAAACTCATGCCGCATGGATCAACATTGCCTATTTTCGTATCTAGTGTTTGCCCAATGATTTAATACTTACCTACTCCTCCTAGTTATAGAAGAATCACTAGTAATCCCCACTATCAGCATTGGCGTCTTTTCTCTATTTCTGGTCCTCAAAAATGAGGGAACAACAGCGCATTCACATCACATGCCAAAAAACCAATTGACGAAACCCCATTTTAAACAAAATTTTACATGAGTGTTTCAATATAGGCCTTAAACCGATACAGGGTCTGTCTTATAACTTGAGTTGATTGATGTATTTAGGTGTGATAGTCCCTTGAGTGAAAGTCACCAAACCCCCATAACTCAACACGTTACCACCTGCTCCATAACGAAAGTTGTTTTCCTACTAACCAACTCATTTTTCAGTGAACTGGTAATAAAGGGAAAGATTGAGAATTCTCCGAGTCTAAAGCTGAAGAACATGATCAAAGATTTTAAAATCCAGAGAAAAGGCATATATTTTGGAAGAATGAGGACACTGGATCTATGGATGACTACCCCAAAAGATTAGCAGGAACAAAATTTTCTTATCTAGTGTTTTCCCCATGATTCACAGTTATCTAGTCCTCATATTATCGAACAAGCACTAGTGATCTTCCACACTATTAGGATTGATGTGTCTGCTGTTCTGTCCTTATCTGGTCCTCATAAGAACAGAACAATAGCAACATGTCTTATTTTCTCTGGTTATTTCAGCAATTGGCTCTGCAACATAGCGATTTTACAAACAGGAAAGTGACATGCTCCATTCCAAAGCCCTAACATTCATATATTCAACTACGGTCGATAGAAAAGCTTTGTCTCTTGTTCTCTATGTTGTGTCCTTAATGGAACAAATGCACAATCCCAAACCATAAAACTCTACTCAGTTATAAGCACTAACGCTTATCCCGTAACCCACTGCTCTACATCAACATTTCCTTCTTTGCACATTCAAACCACCACCTAACAGTACAACAGTGACTTTACAAATGGAAATTGGCACACCATATATCCTAAACCCTTCAATCACAAACATCTAAGAGCAATCACATACAACCAACACCAAATGCGATGCACAAACCAGGCAAGAAAAAGTTATACTATAAAAATGTAATGCATCAAAATTTCACAAATTAAATGAGATCCAAAGGTCCAAATAACATACCATCTTGAGACATGAGTGGATAATCAGAAGGACTAAGATTAATAAACCAATCCCAGTCCATCCCCTGCTTCAACAAAATCGCAACACCATGTAACGTCGCCGCAATCATCGTCGGCCCTTTATAAGTAACCACATTTGCTTTCCCCACCACCTTCACATTATCAAACCTCCTCATAACCAAATCGAATTTCACATACTTAGCCAATTCAATCCTCTCATTATCCGTCGCTTCGATATCAAGATGCAATAAATAATAATTCCATGGATGATACACTGCTTGTAACAATCTCCTCATCCTCGGCCCATCTCCTTTCGTCCCCGATATCAAATACGCCAGCCGCGGCGGCCTCGATTTCGATACGCTTATCAAATCATTTCCCCCGACAAAATTTGATTCAATCATCATATTTTTCTGGTCTGATTTCCCAAATGTTGATAGAAGTAGTAAAATTAGTGAAAGTATTGAACATCCTGTTAGTAATAGTATCACCCATTTTCTCTCAAGACCAAGCTGGAAATGTAGATTTCTTTTATTCATCATCTAAATAGAAAATGCAGCTTCACATCAAATCCCTAGAAATTAAGGATTTTATAGAGAAGATTCAGGCGAAGATCTAGCTGGTCACACCCTAATTAGCGTCTTGAGAACCCTAAGAAACTGAAAAATCCCTAAATGAAGAAGAAATTAGATTCAGATGGGGGAATAAATTAAGAGGGGGTTTTGGATTTGGGAATGGGAATGGAAATTAATGAAGAAACTGATGTGATTCTTCAATGAAACTAAGAGAGATTGTTACTTCATTGCTGCAGCACCATTAATTCTTCTTGTGAAGGTTACAGAGTGTGGTAAACTGAGGAGAGTAGAAAACGGTAGTTGAAAACGTTTTCTTTTACAACAGGGAAATACCAGGAAACGGATCAGAGTTAATGGGGACACTTAAATGAGACAGCTAATTTGTATTTTTGGGCCGTAGATATGTGCACGTGAGTTGATCCTAGAGATTGATGATTGTTTGACTGTTGTTGTGTTGATGGAGGGTTCTTAATGGTTGATAGTTAAGGCTTTTGTTCGGTTACTTTACAGGCAGGTAAACGTTACCATGTTTGGATTTGAACATCTAGAAGTGTAAATTGGGACGGGCCAGCACAGCACGTTAAAATTCGAGCACAGGCACAACAAACAAATGTGTCGTGTTGTGCCAGAAAAATAGGCACAGCACGCGAAGAAAGCACGCCACGTCATGCGTAAAATACTACACAATACACATTTGATGCATATTTCACAAAAAAAAATCATTGTTTTAACCAATTTCTGATATTTTATTTTCGTTATGCTAATTTATTCCTATAATACATGTACTAACTGAAATATTTCAAAAATATTTATTTTGAAGAACATAAAATAAGTGTGCTAGCATGACATAGCACGTTTATTTTTCTGGTACAGCACAGCACGACACACCATTTAGCACATCACATCACGTCTGAATTTCCGGCACATCCAATCCCAGCACGCTAAGCACGTGACTTCGTGGGCTAGGTTATGCCAGGTCGGCACGTTTTACACCTCTATGAACATCCATCTCCATAAGGCTTAGTCTAATGACAATCAAAATTCAACTTTCATAGCTGAAAAGCATTGCAAAAATTGGTGATTACAGATAGCATTCATCAGTTTCGTTGAATGTGATATAGAATTAACACAGGAACACCAAATGATTTAGCGTCCCAAAAATTTCAGAAACGCCAAATGATTAGGCGTCTAGGAAATATTTCATGGAAATTCAAACGTCACAATGATATATAGATAATAGGACTCATAGTTCTATTGGTCATCTAACGGTTGATAAATCAGATGTCAAATAATTTGGCTTCTGACGGTATATCATTTGACGTTTTTGACTTGAATCTTGAATTCCCATAAGGCTCGGAGAATCTTGAATTTTCATAACGTTTGGATGTCGAATTTTGGTGACGTATCGTGAGTGTGAATGTTGAATCTTGGACGAAGATCCGACTGGGCCTAGCTAAACACCTTCAATCTCATGGATGACTTTTGCGAGGTTCACAAGCCAAAAAAAATCTCATGGCTCATGATGGGTATCAGTTTACTGCGAAGGATGTTGTTAAACCGGTACGTTCTTGTTAAACCGGTACCCCATTAACAGTATTAAAAATCATTGGTCCCAAATGTACAACTTTTAATTCCTTGGCAGGAAAGAAAATAGTGCATTTCACCGCTGTACGACCCAGTTCCTTCCAACAGTGATGGGTTACACGTTGTAAAATCTATAAACCTTCTGCACAATAGACTAGGTCTCATAGGGTGTGTCGGGCTCACCTCTGTATAGACGTTCCAATCACCATTAAATGAAATATTCTATTGTAGAAACTAAATGCAATATAATTATGAAAATATAAAGTAAAAAAAACTATTGGCCATATGAGCAGTGTTTATGGAACGAAGAAATTTGGAGTTTGTTCATTTTGCTACCACTATGGAATGAAAATATGAAAAATGAATGTTCAAATCAACAGTTGAGTCGGACCACCTAGCAAGCGTTAAAGGAAGGACGGGCGTTCTTGCCAAAAACGGTGACGTTGGATACACCAACGCGCGACCATGCCAAATCCGCCAGCGACTTTTTCATTCAAGCTCGTGACTCTTGGATTCACGCCAAGTACAATCGGTGACTATTTTATTTATCCTATTTTATGTCACTTCATCTTATTTTATCTCACCTAAATATTTTTATTTTTTTTATTTTTATCCTACAAAATATTTTATATTAAAAAGAAATACTAGTTGACCATAGAAAAGCAAATCTGTTCATTTTACACTGCTTTACCATAGTGGAAAAACCCGGTTGGCAATCCAGGTGGCTCAACAAAATTTTGAGTTTGATCATTACCATAGTAATTGCCCTAAGGTCACCACTAGCGAGTGTTAGTTGTGTTTGGTGGCGCGTAGACTCTCCTTTTTACTAATTTTTACAATCTTTCCTTAAATGGAAGCATTACAATTTGAGCTTGGAGCCTGAGCATGTATTAACGCTAAGCAATAGAGATCGTCAAATTCCTAGAATATTTAAACTCTGATCATTTGCAAGGCATATGGGCATTTTTTTTTAATTAATCCACCATAATTTACATTTTAATCTATGAAACACGGACACCTCAAAACCGGTGACGTATTTGTGTCAGACGCTTGGGACGCTTGGGACACTTGGGGATACGTATCGGACACCCCATTTAAAGTGTCTCTTTTTATTAATTACGGAAAGGGTAGGGGATACTTCTCGGATACTCTGGAAGGGACACTTCTTATAGCATAAGATATATGTATATATATATATATTTCCAAATATTTATATACAAAAGAATATGTTAAATAATTTTAGATATGTAATATATTCGTATTTATCAAAAATTATTTTATAAAAACAGTATATAAATGTCTAACCCTAACATTCTTATTCATTATTCATAGAGAAGTGCAAAATCTGCAAGACTACAACTTCAACCAAAGAAAGAGACCTATAGAAGAGATTCAGTCAAGGTATTTCTTTCACTTAAACTTTATTACTTTTTTAAACTTGATTTGATCTAGAAGTTGATATTAAGCAGTGTAGTTGATATTTTCCTTAGAGTGCTGTATTTTGGCATTTGATACATACATAGTCCAAAATCCATTTGACGAGCCAGAACTTGAAATTCAAAATCTTTTGCTTGATGAGCCAGAACTAGAAGCGGTGCTCTTTGATGAAGATAATATTGATGAGTGATGGGTGAGCGAAAGTTTAGATAGTTTTTATTTTTTTATTTTTTTAAAATTCCAGATAGTATTTTAGAATTTTCTTATTTTATGTGATTCTTTTCACTATTAACAAATTAAATATTTTTTAATTAATACACGTATCCCGTATCCCTATTTTTGAAAAATTGACGAATCCCCATATCAATATCCCCTTATCCGTATCCCTGTATCAGTATCTGTGCTTCATAGATTTTAATATGCACTTTTTAATCCACACCGTGCAATATATGGAATGCCCTACCAAAACCATACCCATAGACGTATTTAAAATTATGCACATAATATGATTTCTTTCCTTTAAAGAAAATTCCTTGGAAACTAATGTATACTTCTTTTGATTCCGAACTTTCTAACACCGGACTACCATTAACATATCAATACTTTGGCTTTTTGAACAAAGAATCAAGAACAAGAAGAAAATGTTTATATACTTTCGAAGCAAAAAGGAAATACTAACAAAACAAGAATAAGGAACTTGCATAAAGAAGCCAAGAAAAGCAACCGAAAGTAAGTTGTTTTGTATCACTTTTTCATTCTTTTCCCTCATCACCTAATTTTTACTGCCAACAGTAAAAACTTGACATCACCGTTGCAAGGTAAAAACAATAAAAATCTGTCCTGTTTGTGAAGATGAGGCTCTAAAACAGTGAAATGATTGAAGCTCGAAGACGAAATCCACAAACTACAACACATTATCCAAACTTGAAGTTTTGTCTGATTTTTTTATTAGATACCACTCAATCATAATAGACAAAATTAATATCATCACTTGGACAAGAAATTGACAAATGGTTTGATTTTCTTCAAATCTAGTTTGTTGTGTTTTTCTAAAGTCCTTTGGCTTAATAAACATCAATTGCTGTCATAGGGTTCGTCGTAGAGACCAGTTTCAACTAGCTGATGTATGAATTCGCCATCAATGGGATATGGAAATATCAGACAAATTTGGCTCATTACTCGTTTGGGTCTTAAATATCCTTGTTAAATTTGGGCCTATGCAAATTAATTGGGTCCTATAATCGGTTTACTCGATACACATGTATAAACCGATTCCAAACGCTGCAAAACAAGAATCGGTATATAAGAATGCTCACGTAAACCGATTCTAACAAAAAATTCATAGGCCCCAATTTAGGCAGGTTAAATATATATCCAAAACTGAAGAAAAAAAATGACTTTATGTCTTATCTTATTCATCTTGCTTCCACTCTACTGCATTTGTGGTAATTCACCAGGATTTTACTTTTAAACAAGTGAAAAAACAAGTGATGCAATCCTGAACACGAAAAATATGAATTTTAGTTGATGATTTAAAGGTTGTTTAGCAACCAGAAGTAAAAGTCATTCTCGGAATATTTGGCAACCAGAAGCAGAAGTTATTCTAAAGATAATTTTCTACTTTCAGAAGTCGAAAAGTTACTTCTTATACGGTGTCGAAGCATCCTTTTAGGTGGTTGATGAGATGAGAAACTAGAGGCGGTAAATAGGAAGACAAGCCCAAAACAGCAAGTATAAATGCATTTTGCACTCAATATCTACAATCTTTGTTTAGTTAACCCAAAAACTTTATTAAGCTAATAAAACATACTACATTCCATAATCCTGGCACGGTTTTGTTTCTTCTTTCTTTTTTACTACTTTAACTTTTTGTTTCGTTCAAACTGTTAAAGAGGTGAAAACGATGATTCATTCATCTCTTCTCACTTTCACAAAACAGAATCAATTGGGTATTGTGTTCAAAACTGTAAACAAAAAAAAAAAAGTGATGAAAATGAAACACAAAATCATGGTCCACAATGATTATTAGTATTCCAAAATCTAACATCTCAATTCAATGCTGTTAAAAACAAGAAGCAAGAAGATTAAAGAATTACTACTCTGCCACATATCTCATGCTTTTCTTTAACAGACCATCACTACCTCCACCACTTACCATGAAAATATCATTAAAGATTTTCAGACAACTTTCATATGCCATGGCAGGCCTCAATACAGAGTTTCAATCATAGAAAATTCATTAGAGTATTTGCTAGCTAGTTAGTTTTTTTTGACGCTTTTGACGCTGTTAAGCCATCGGACCAGTAGTTACTACTCCGTTCTAACTGGTTGGTTGTCCATTCTGAAAATCCACAAAATAAAGAAATGTGGACTCGTAGTTACTGCGTCGCCCTAACGGGTTGTCCATTCTCAAGTCTACAGAGTTATATGTAAATAAATGCGTTTACACTATTTCATAATATTCACCCCAGCTAATTTTCATCTCGAGGATTTTTTGTAATTTACCATTTCATCCCAACTAGTTTTCCATCACTGTGGATGGTGGACACGTTATCCACGTCACCATCTGCATCATACAGTTTGCAAGTTGCTAGCTCCCAAGCAGGTTTGGTTTAACAAATGAATTTGGAGTAATATTAAAAATTAACAAAAATAGAATAGCTACAAAATTTCTAATTAATTCACACAAAAAATCTAATAAAAAATGTTGTAATTTCTAAGGATTAAGAAAAACCCTTTATAGATTTAATCTTTTGAGCTCAAATGAAACATGGGTTTTAGTACATTAATTGATCTAATTGATGATGGTGAAGAAGAAGATGAAGAAGCTAATAATGGCTTTACCTTTGAATTTGATTTTGCTACTGAAGATGAAGAAGAACTTGATGAAATTGGTTCTTGTTGTAGATCTTTGTTCTTAGCAACAAGAATCGTAATAAAATTACTAGACCCATTATCTGATTCAGAGTCATGATAAATTTCATCATTAATCTTGATCTCTTTCTCTTGTTCTTCTTCAATGAGTGATTTCCTGTACAATTTCTCCTCTGCATCTTTCAGAAACTTGAATTTCGGAGGAGGTGAAGATTTAATCTTACTAATCTCAACATCAGTTGATGATTCAAACAAAGGATTAAACCCATGATTGTTATAACAACAATTAGTAGTACTCTCCTTCAACGGAGTCATTGGTGGAGTAAAAAATGAAGGAGATGACAATGGAGTCAAATATGGTGTTTCCATTGACACAATCAAATCACTTCTTCCAGACCCAAATTTCCCCATACCACCATCTTCAGATTCCAAATCTTCTCTAGTCTCCTCTTTAATTGTGAACAGCAATCTAGTTGGACCTGATAAACTATGTAATCTCATCAATTCATTCTCAATATCGCCATTACCATCTTGTTGAAGTTCTCCATATGGTTTTACACAGTGAGTTTGTGATTCTATGTCTGTGAATCTAAGTGGGTTTACTGCTGTTGTTGTTGATGATAATGAAGATGGTTTCTTACAGCAAAACAGATAGAAAAATTCTCTTCTTGAATGATTCTCTGTTTCTTGTTCTTGATGTTCTTGAATTTCTCTGTGTATGATTCTTCTTTTCCACCATAACAAGTAGTAAATCTCTGCAATCAGTGCTAAGAGTAAACACCCAAACACAACGCTCAAACCAATTCCTAGACTACTCAATGATTTCATAACTCTGTTGCAACAAAAATCATGAGAAATTACTAAGGTTATTGCAAATTTGCAATCCAAGATGAGATTTTTCTAGCATTTGGTTGTTTGGAAATGCCCCCAATAAGAGAGGGGCAATAAAATGCAAGAGATGATGGTGATGGAGTCCTTTTCCTCTCAAAGGGGCTTGTAGCTTTGTGGTTCACATGGGGGTAGAGAGACTTATGTGAAAAGGAAAGAGTGGGTGTCGTTTACTGAGTAATAAAACATGGAAAGGTAAATGAGAGTCATTCACAAAACAGAACAGGGAGCTAAAAAACAGAGTCTATTTGAGGGAATTCGGTGTTCATGACTATGTATGCTGCTAGTAGTGACTATTGAATATTGATGGATCGTGTGGTGGTTTTGAGCTGTTTAGGTTTCATTTTGGGTTGTCAGAATGAGATTCACTCTCATAAAAAAAATGCTTTTAAGAAAGAAAAGAAAGAACTATTCTTTCTTTGATTTTTATTATCCTCAACAGTTAAAAGAACAGTCCCAACTAACCGACCTCATATCCATGTGTCACAGGTATGTTTTGCCATATTTTTATATTTATAAACTACCGGAGAGAGTATACACTACAAACCGTGCTAACTAAAACCAAATATTTGGTCGAAAATTCAGACACAGCGGAAAGACTATCGATTAAAATCCGAATCAAAGATCAAATCCCAGATCATATTTGGTTTTAGTCAGGCGTAATGTAAAGTTACGCCCGACACCGGGCGCATGTATTATTTACGTTTGAGGTGGGTCGTAGATATTATTTGCGCTTGACCAAATTTTAGTAACCCACCGTAGCGTAAACCACTGACTAAACCAATTTTTTTTTAGTTTTTGGTCTTTGGTTTTGCTCGCGTGATTGCAGTTGCTCTAAGCGTGTATCATTCGGAAAAAATTTCACCATCAAAAATCGTGATAAGGTAATGTTTAGGCATTTCAGAATTTTACATTCACAACCACAAGAACTAGTGTCTTTAGAAACCTGATTTAAAATTGTCTGTGAATATTGCAAATTCAGGCAAGCAGACCCACTCTAATAAATCATTTGATGGATATGAAATAATCATCAAACATAGGCGTATTGGATGTTTACCAAAACTTCACGACGTCTGAAATCTGATTTCAAAGAAAAATACGTAGTTGTAATACGGTGACCAGTAGGTAATCATAACGCGTTTTGTTATTTTTAGACTATTTTTTCTACTTTTATTTTAGGTTAGGCTCTACTTTTTTTTTCTTCTTTTCCTTAATTCTTCCTAATAAAGTAATGATTGTATCGCCACTATAGTGGCCATAGCATTCGGCCCAAAACAAACTGCAGACCCCAACGGGTTCATCATTTCCTATGGTACCTAGAGGTATAGAACTGGATAATAGATTTTACTTCCACAATTAATTATGATGCATTATGCCCTTCATATGTCAAACCATGTTGAATTGTAAGTACTTGGGGGAACGAGTTTGCTCTAGCAGCATTTGCTCTAGCAGCGATTCTAACCATTAGATCCTGTGAATGTGACGTCATTGCATGTTTTTTATCTTCTGGTGACATCATATTTCTTCCATCCAACGGCAGTAAACGCTGCTATTCAAAAAAATACTCTAGCACTGCTATAGCAAAATAATTTCCAGTACTTGGTACAAAAAAAAAAAAGTGATGGTACAAGGTAATAATCAAAATTAGGTGAGGAAGTCAGTAACTTGTTGGCATTTTGCCAATGACCCTTTGGTTTGATTAACATACAATCGAGTGCAGTGAAGAGTCAGTCAGTCATTAGTAGTTTACAGGTAAATGTGTGTGTCTGCTACATAAATCAAGTCACAAGTTGTATATGCAATAATAATATATCTAGTGATGAAAGAAAGAGTGAAAGAGAATTCAATTTGATGCGTCTTTTATTAATGCCTGGTGGCCTAGCAATCTCATCAATGCTAATCAGAGACAAAAAAAAAGTTGTACATCTCTATGTCTTATTTTATTTTATATCACCACCACTCCAATACTACCAGTACCACCATATCTCAAATATATCAATATATACATGGATCATCAAAAATTGGGATACTGTTTTTTTTTTTACCAACTTTGGATTTATTTATTTTTCAGTTTATGAAAACTCCAAATCTTCTAGTGGAGTATGGTAGACAAGAAATGCAGTTAGAAAGAAGAAAAGAAAGACAGTGATGATGATAGGATGAGACCCTTTTTTTAGACCTTTAGAGAACATGAGGTCCAATGCTGAATAATACAGTTCCTTAAACCTTAAAAATATTCTAATTTTCTTTTGACAACGCATTAGGCAGGACTAAGAATAATCACTAACTTTTGAAACATACAGGCAGCGGGGGCATATGACCCAAACATCCAAACCACATTGAACCTGTGAAGCCGACACGTCAGTATTGGTGAGGTGTCTGTGTTAGACGCGCCTCGGACACATGACATGCGTTGGACACATTCTACGCACAAAGATGACATTTGAGGCTAGTAAATTTTATTTCATCCAAAAATTTAAATTAACCTTCAAAAAAGATGAGACTTGATTCGATAGATTAAGGTTTAGTTTGGTATTGCTGCAGCTTTTGTAAAAGCACGTTTCTACTGTGTGTTGCTGTGCTGTGAGATAAGAATTTGAAAATAAAAAGTAATTAAAGTTAAAGTTGATTAAAAAATCAATCAAAGTGTGTTTGGTAAAATATGAGATTCAACTTGTAGCAAATGACAAAAACAGTCAAATCTCTGATAATAATTTTATTAAATTTTATTGGGGTTAAAAATAATTAATTTTTTTACTATTAAATATAAGTATATATAATATTAAATTTATTAATTATCACTATTATTATGATTGTTAAAAAAATTTATTTTACTTAGCCACTTCTTATATATATATATATATATATATATATATATATTTCAAACCAAAAAATCAAACTAAAAGTAATTATTTGGTATTTGTTTTTATTTTTATTTTTATTAATGACTAATTAAATGAAATGGTATATAAAACAGTCATTTATATGATATATATATACCCCTCAGATTCACGCTGCCCTGCTTGTTTCACAGGGTGCTTAGACACATATGGGGAACATGCAGTCCATTGTAAGGTAGATCCTGGTTTTAAATATAGACATGATCTTGTGAGGGATACTTTATATGATATATTATGGCGAGCGGGTATTTCAGCGAAGAAAGAAGTGTCTGTCAACTTTTTGACAAACCCACTGGAGGGAAGATCTACACCCAGGCCAGCATACGTTCTTATTTTTGGCTGGGCTAATGGAAAGCACGCATGTGTTGACCTCACAGGGGTTTCTCCGTTAGAAGGCATTGGACATGGAACTTTTACAGTTGGCCAAGCAGCATGTATCGATAATGGGCACGCTTTTATCCTCTTTGCTTTTGACACTTTTGGTTTCTTGGCTCCAGAGGCTGTTGGACTCCTCAAGAGAGTCCAGAAGTTCATGCACAGTAACGTCACGACCTCGGGATCGAGAGAGCTTGTTTTTAAAAGGAGAGGCTTTGCAATTCAAAACGGGCTTGCGGCGTGGCATGTTGCTCGCTTGCCTGCTATGTAAGAATTTTTCTTAAATGTTTAAAATAATAAATATTCAAATAAAATAGTTTGAATATAAAAAATAATAATATTTAAAGAAAAAAATATAAAAAATTAAAAATTAAGAATTGATTGTATATAAATTTAAGGGTAACATTTGTCATTTATAAAATTAAATAGGGATTAAAAAGATAAATCAAACATTAAATTTAGGTGGGACCAAAGCTTATGATTTTGTAGTTTTTAAAAGCTCATCCACCACATCTTTTGAAAATTGAGGAAGTTTGGAAGTGCTTTGGATAAAAAATATTTTATTTATTTTTTGCCAAACACTATTTTCAAAAATTATTGACATATATAGGTTTTGAAAGTGCCTTTGTAAAAAAATAAGCATTACCAAACCCAGCCTAATACCTATCTACAGATTTACAATGTTACTATATTGACAATTTCTTGATTCTCAATTTTTTCATACATTTAGTGTTAATATTTCTAGATAATTACATAATTATGTATAAAATATTTTATAACTAACACACATAAATGCGTCCGTGTCTTTGTTTTTTTTCTTTTTTAATTTACGATCTTCGTCTCCGCATTGTGTCGTGTCCGTGTGTCCCTAAAATAAAAAAGAAACTTCTGCCGGTCAAAAAATGATGTTTCTTCCTGACCTGGGCCTTTTATTGGATTGGGCTTAGAGATATTATACTATGGCAGTCTTTGAAAGAAAGCCTTTGAACGGCAGATAATATGCTATGGCAGTATCAATATCACATTATATGGTGGTTCAGGTAGGGTTCTGACTTTTGACGCGGCGGTTCTGATCCCTGTAAATCACAACGCCTTTTTTATGGTGAGAATAGAATTCAATGGAGTCATACGACTTTGCGCTCCCGGAAGATATCATAACAGATATACTTTCTCGGTTACCAGCAGTGCGTGTATTATCCCTCAAAAGAGTATGCAAAACATGGAGAAATCTTCTGGTTGGTCCTAACTTTGCTCTAATTCATCTTCGTCGCCAACAATCATTTGATCAGAAAATTTATGGTAACGAGGACACTACTGGTGCTTGTAACAACTATAAGGTGAGTTTTCTTTGCTTTGGAAGATGGGGAGAAAATACAGGTGAAAATTCGATCTACTATAGGGAGTACTATCGTAATAGACTTCTAAACTTGTCGAAAAAGAAATTTACGTTGAACTTTGAGTTTTCCTTTGTTTGTTCATGCAATGGTTTAATCTGTTTGTCTGTGGACGACTGTGTCCATTATGTCGACCATATTGATAATGGAGTTAATAATAATATTAAATATATAGAGCCTATCCATGTTTACAAAGATCCAACCTATGTCTTTAATCCCATTACTGGAGAAGAGTTGAGCCTTCCAAAACTGTTTTTGGGTTTCAATCTTACACTTGCATCAGGGTTTGGTTATCTTCCTTCAACTAATGAATACAAGGTTGTGAGAATCTTTTTTTTTTTGATCGGTCAAGAGGAAAATTCATTGAATAAAGGTACTTAGGGGTACCTCAACCCAATAAAGATAACCGAAACAAAAAAAGGAAACCGAAAGGGGATTCGGTCACCTAAAGAAAAACGAAAAGAGAACAAAAATACAAATAAACCAAGAAGGTCTTGCGACCTTGCTTCTCAACATCAACCTTAATGAGAATGATAGAAATTCGTATCTCACAATGTTATCACCATATTGGCCGTTAAACCTTGCATTTTAGTGTTAGACTCCGCCCAAAAGAAGGCTTGAATCTTGATATCTCTAATCAAACTTGCCAAATTTCTCATCTTGTTGTTGAAGGTCCTTGCATTTCTTTCTTTCCAAACACCACCATATTGCAACCGGCAATGGATCGAACTAGGGTCGGAAAGATTGGAAAGGTCCAGGTATACACTCTTGGTGGGGAAAATAGTAGTAGTAACAATAGTGGGCAATGGAGAGATATATGTGACATTCCTTACAACTTTGGAAATTCAAATGGTGTTTTTGTCAACGGAGCTTTACACCGGGCAGAGCAAAACCACCGTGTTAGAGAAACGATTATGGCTTTCGATTTGGCACTGGAGCAGTTTTTTCTCGTCAAGTCATCACCTAGCTGGGATAAGGTTGATATTGCTTACGGCTATCAACTTTGCGTGTTGGGAGGTTGTTTGGGTGTTTATCGCAAAAAAAATTATTATGTTATGGAAAACGGCAGAAGATGGGATATATGGGTTCTGAAGAAGACGACTAAGAATATGATGAGTTATGTAATGGAGCAGAAGGAAGAGTACTACGACTCCTCTTGGAGTTGGGGTAAGATACTCGGTAAAGATGAAAATGAGTTTAGTTATCATGATTGTCAGCCGTTGGCCGTCACAAACAGCGGTGAAATTTTATATAAATACTGTGGAGAATACAGTGCACAATCTGCATTGTATATTTATGTTCCGAAAACCACAGCTTTGACAACAATATCTTGTGTGAGTGCGAGTGTGAGTGCGATGGATTGGTATTGGAAAGAAAAACATATTTTCTTGGTTCCTCATGTAAACACCTTTGTTTCTTTAAAAGGTATGGAGGCATATGACAGACGATAAAGAATTGTTGACTTTTTTTTTTTGTTACTATTACTTAGAATTTATCATGATATTTGTCTTTATTTTTCCACAATAGTCTTGTTTGAGTTTTTGGACTCCCTTGTTATACTAGTTTGATCCTCAATCTCAAAGATAGAGGACCGAACTTTTTATCTATCATATACTAGTATGAGCCATTGTGCTATGTTGCTATACATGGATTGTTAGCCAAAGATCCTTGCACAAATGATACCCCTAGGTCGGATCTAAATACGGCTAATAAGGAAATATGTTCTCTGCGAATTTAATGGAATATTAGGGATCCAAAATGGGGAGGGATCTTGAATCACAATGAGTTTGTGATTCTTTATTTGTGAATCTAAGTGGGTTTAATGCTGTTGTTGATGATGATAATGATGATGGTTTCTTCCCACAAAATAGATAGAAAAATTCTCTTCTTAATGAGGAATTAGTACTATTTTTTTTTTTTGAAAAAGGCAAATTTCATTAAAAAGAGTAATTTGTCATAGGGGCATGACAAAAAACAAGCAAACAAAGAAGGTGAAAGCTTAAGCTAACACTTCATCCCAATTACAAATGATTGTACTTAAAGAAAAATTCTCAAAAACCTTAGTACATCTACACCAGTTATAGATAGTGCATTTGACTGCAATGGTTAACTGGTTTACATTTCTTCTCCTGTTCCCATATAGCCTATTATTGTGCTCAGTCCAAATATTCCACCAAATTGCAAAGGGTAACAAACCCCATAATTTCTTGTGCATAGCATTTCCTCTTTTAGCAGGCCATTCCCATAAAGTAGCTTTGACTGAGTCTGAGAAAACCCAACTAGTGTTGAAGCTTTTCAAGAAATAGTTCCACAACTTCAAAGTCTCATAACATTGCACAAACAAATGGTTGTTTGTTTCCTGAGCCGAATTGCAGAAAAGGCACTCATTACCACTAACTCTGCCAGCATTAAAAAAAAAATCCATAGTAGGTGCACCCCCATAGCAGAGAGTCCAAACCAAGAAAGAAACTTTCATTGGAATTCTATGATTCTTCTTTTCCACCATAACAAGTAGTAAATCTCTGCAATCAGTGCTCATAGTAAACAACCAAACGCTCAAACCAATTCCTAGACTACTCAATGTTTTCATATCTATTGCAAGAATATCATGAGCAGGGACAGACTCAGAATTTAGGCAAGGATCGGGCTACTTGTAGATACAAGTGCCCGCTGAAATTTTTTTGATAGTAAAAGATACGATTAAGACGTTCATCTATTCCGGGTAGGAAATCTTTTTAGTTCTTGTAATAACAATAGGTTAATGGACCAACCAAATCAAAACAAGAGTCTAAAATCCTGTTTATAAGTTCAAGTGACTATGCTTGATAAATCGAAGATGATAGAAAAACAATTTTGTAGGAACCCTATTTTGGGGCAGACCAAAAAATTTTGGGGCATACATATAAGACAAAAACATGGGTGCCAATAGTATTTCAAGGTGGTCATTATCCACAAATTTTCAAAAATGCTAAAATACCCCTCATTTGATTAGTGCTTAATTAGTGATAATTAAATATTAATGATTAAAATTAGTTTAGTGTTAATTTATGATAATAATTTTTTGTTTAAAGATAGTTTGTTAGTGAATAATTTTATAAAAAGAAGGAGGAAAGAAGAAGGAGAGGAGGAATTTTTTTTCTTTCTTTGTTTGTGATCTTTGTGATTATTGAGAGATGTGTGATACACATTCGAGTGAGGAAGGTGAATCTTCATCACGTAAATCTAACATATCCATGTCCGTTTTGTAGCTTGAATTCACCAAAAGTTTTGATTTTTGTATGTAATTCGTCTCAACAGAGTTAGGTTCGGCAGATAATTTGTATGCCGAACCTTGATAAATAAGAACAGTTCGGTTTGTACGATTGAATTCTTTATAAGCCGAACTATCATAGAATTATTTTCGCACCAAATAAATTCCATGGTTCGGCTTAAATAGGATGTGCTAATGATCCGAACTTCAAAGATCGGTTTTCAATTAGTATTGCGAATGAGCCGAACCCAACCCCAAACGATAATGAAGTCTACTGATGGAGAACATCAACGTCCAAATTAAACTCATTCAAATCAATGATATATTATCGTCATCTTCAAGAGAATGAAAAGATGAAAAAAACGCAAAAAGAATGAGGCCATTCCGACATCGGACGAAGAAGTTATGGCCAAAATAAAATATAAAAACTTGAGAGTACAGAGATAATTTTGGCTGATAACTCATCATCACGAGTTAGCCGAACCTGGAGCCTACAAAGCAACATTTTCGAAGTGTTTACAGAGATAAGTTCGGCTTAAAAGTAATCTAATCGAGTCAGCCGAACCTAACCACCTGGGGTAAATTTCATTTGTTAGGTTCGGCCGAGAAAGGTTGGCAAGGTATTATCCGAACACAAAGGTTCAGCACAATCGATTTTCAAAACATAAGCCGAACTGTTCTTCGCCTGTAAAAAAAAAAAAAAGAAGTTCGGCTGCTAAATTTCAGCCGAACACTACTCTGGAACTTCCAAAACCCATAGGAATCATCGATTGCATGTCACAAATCAACGAAATATGAAAAACCAAGCAATGGGTTTGTGGGAAATACCTTTCTATGTGCAATTTTAAAGAACTAGGCTCTATTTCTCGCTCTCCAACACCAATCAATTTACTATCCTCTTCATCACCATCTTTTCCAAAAACCCTTGATTGATATGCTACAGAAGCAATACCAGGATTCGGCACCATATTTCTAGGGCATCGCTTAACATGAGGTGTCATTAATGTGTTTAATCGAGAACTTAATCGAACAAAGAAATTTTCAGAATTTTGTTTGTGTTTTTGGAGAAGAAGAGTGAGAGAGAAGGGTTAATTAGTAATGGTTAGTGAGCTAATTAGTGGGTGGTTGGTTAATTAGTGGGATGGGTTAATTAGTGGGATTGTTTTAGGATTAGAATTTAATTAAGTGGAAGGGTAGTAATGTAATATAAACTGGGAAGGGGTATTATAGTAACTTAACAACCATTAGGATAAGGGTCACCCTTGAAATACTATTGGCACCCATGTTTTTGTCTTATATGTATGCCCCAAAAATTTTGGGTCTGCCCCAAATGAGGGTTCTTTTGTAGTAGCTCGTATCATTTGTTGCTTATTACTGGGCTAACGTTTCGTATTGATGGGCTATTACATGTTTATTTGCTGGGATAACAATAAAAATCTATTGATTGTATGTCCTAAAATTAGGGGTATGCAACGGACAGACGGTTGCGGATTAGGGGTCACCCGCAACCAAACCGTCAAAGTTGCGGATTTGAGAAATTGAACCGTGACCGGCCCAATCACCCGCGGATTTGACCTCTGCGGATCAGCGGATCGTACGGGCCGGATGCGGATAAACCGCGGATTTGGTCAAAAAAAAGTCAAAGAAAAAGTCAAAAAACAAGTAAAACAAACAAAAATATAAGTTTACAAACTAGAATTTTAATACAGGACAGTTCACACAAAAGAGTACTAGTATGGTCCCAAGCCAATGGACAGAAGATAGTTAACAGTTAACACAAAATAAGTTAGGAAACCTTCTTTGCTTTATATGGTTTTTCATGTTTGTTGTTCCATGATCTTTACCCCATGAAAACTTCGTTTTACAATGCTTGCACTCAACTTTAGGTGGAATAAGATCAAGACGCTTGGTAAAATATTGCCAGTAATCTGATTGCTTCTTACCAGAAGCTTGAGGCTTTGAAACTTCAACCTGGGATGGTGTAGCTGTCACTGTATTTGTACCTATGCTCTCGACGGTTGCCGGGGTAGCTGTACCAATGCTATCATCAGGACTGATAACAGTAATAGAATACCCCCAAGTACTTGAAGCCATCTACAAAAGAAAATGAACATATTAGGTAAATGAACACAAAAAGGACAACACATTTAAGTAGCTCTAAACTGACTCATGAGAACAACTAATGAATATGTACAATTTCCTCCTACTAGCATTGACATACAATTTTTTATTATCATCTAACCATATCAACACTTGTAGTAATGTTATGATCAAATAAAACACATCATAATTTCATTTCCAATGTGAATAACATAAATTAACCAAACAACAAATGATTAAAATCACATACCAGGTGCTTAGTTAGACGCCTATGTATAGTTCTAGTTTTCTTAGGACGAAGATCAAGTGGAAAAAACTTCTTGTTCTAGCATCCCTAAGGGATAATTTTTGCTTATGAGATATCACTGTCAAAGCTTGAGAAATCGATAACCTCACCACTTTGCTACATCACCCATAAATTCAACACAAAACCCCTAATTAGTCCAACAAATCAAACAAAACAAAAAACCAAAAACCTAATTTACGTAACATCAATCAAAGATTAAAAATATACATACATCTTGGAAAGTTTGTTAGAAGCACCATCGGTAACCTTAGCAAGATGAAGTAAAGATCTTTAAGATCTTAGAGAGTTTGTTTAGCTTTAAGATCTTTCAGCTGGTTCAATAAAGAAAGTACACAGCTAAAGAAAGTACACAGAGAAGAGATTTATCAAAATGAAATAAATACAAATTAGTATGCTAGAGAAATTCAGCAGTTAAAACAAAATTCAAATCAAATTCCAAAATCAGCAAGGGTCCATTAACTCACTTGTTTATCAATCAATTGAACTGCAACTATAAAAAAAATAAACTTTCCTCGCTGCGGGTATATTTTTCACTTCACCGTTTTCTGAAACTAAATCTCTGCAACATGAAAGAGACACTGAAAGTTAATACTGAAGAAAAAATAATAACAAATGAGGAAGAAATCAATTGAATCCCTAAAATGCAATCGATTTGGGGGAAAAATCAAAAGTAACAGTTAATCCTTACTTACTTCTCTGCAAATCGATAAAGATGTTATAGAAAATTCCAAACTAATTAAAACTAATTGAAGAAGAATCGAAGGAGCTGATGAAGAAAAACGGACGCTAGGTCTCTCTTCCTCTTAGAAAAAAAAATGTTATAGGGTTTTAGAAAAGATTAAGATGCTTATATATAATACCCACACTTCCCATATTATCCTTCATAATTTTACTAAATCCCCTAATTGTCCTACGGTGCGGGTAATCCGCTGTTTTCAAAACCCAACCGAATCAGAATCGACCGCGTGCGGATTTGAAAATGCAACCGTGTCCGGTCCATAACTCTTGCGGTTTGGGTCAAATCCGCAATTTTGCGGACGGTTGCGGGTGAAATCCGCGGTTACGGTTTTTATGCTCACCCCTACCTAAAATATGAACGATTATTTGGGGATCATGTTTTTTTTTTTTTGGGACCATTGTTCTATTTTTATTAAGATAAGACCTTTAGAAGTAAAGGGAAGACACCCCTTATCCAAACATCTATATTAATACCAAAAGTACCCTTCCTAATTAAGTTTATGTAATCATTAGTTAGGTTAATTAGTGATTAGTGTAATATTAAATCAATATTATTTTTCTTAAAGTTAAGTTATTGAGAGGGAAGAAGAAGGAGAATACAAGAATTGGAAAAACTCAAATTTTTTTTTAATTTTTTGAATCCGAACCTTCAAACAACCCAAGCATACTTCAAATTTAGTTTTTTGTTGCTTGTATTGGCCAAAATTTTCTGAAAATGAGAAATTTTATAGCTTGATTTTGGCTAAGTCAAACAAGTTCGGCTACAAGATCTGAAGAACAGGTAGCCGAAGTTATCTGCTAATGTAGTTCGTCTAATGTTCATGAAAGCGCAGGTAGCCGAACTTAGTTTTAATGGAGTTATTTTCTCCCGAGAAAAAAAGTTAGGTTAAGAAAAAAACAATATTGGCGAATATCGGTTAATAGAAAAGTTCGGCTAATGTTTTGTAGCGGCTTAATACAGTGTATGTTTAATCTGGACTAGTCCCAGGTATTTTTTTTGCATTTGCGGTTTCCTCGTTAACAAAATTCTGGTGTCTGTGTCATTTCTTTTCCGTATTATATTTTTTTTTATAAATGAAATAATACAAGTTGTGCGTTGTTCAATCAATTAGAATATCCAACCTTCTTGGTTGTTGATTTAAATTGATTGATACTTGGATATTGGTCTTTGGTACCATCCAAGTTATCTCTCTTTGATTAAGACTCGCAGATTGTATTTGCTTGAGTAAATAAAATTGAGAGATTGAGATAATAACTCTTTGATATATTTTCTATTGATTGAGTCTGACTGTCTATTTGATTCTCTAGAAAGTAACTCAGAGTTTTCCATACAGATTGATAATCGAAATATTGGGTATGGTTGTTAGACCCCCTCTTTTTCAATTGGTATCAGAGCAGGCAAACACATTCAAGACCTCACAAGTCTGTGTTTGTAGCGATATGACTCTATTGGCAGAGGTGATATCTCAATAAACGTACCACTAGTCTTCGATGACTCTAATTACTTATGGTGGAAAATTTTTATGCGAGCTTTTATTCAAACACGTGATTTTCAATCATGAGTATATGTTGTTAATGGCTATGATGCTCTCGTTGAGGCAGTTGGAGATGTAAATGTTCCCAAGAATATTAGTGAATACACCCCTACAGAGATACTTTTTGCAAAGCTAAACTCCGACGGTTTGAATGCCATTACCCCAAATCTTCAGCACCATGTGTCTAATTTCACTAAGTCGCAAGAATCTTGGGATATCTTAACAACCTCATTTGAAGGTAATACCAGTGAAAAGGAAGCTCGGCTTCAAAATATTAATTCCGATTGGGAAAATCTTCGTATGGCATATGAAGAAACATTTGATGAGTTTAATCACAAAGTGTCTGAAATTGTTAATGCATCTTTTGCATTGGATAAGACTATTCCTGAAAAGGACATTGTGATGAAGATTCTCAGATCATTGCCATCTAGATACGATGCTATGAAGCATGCCATCATTGAGGGAAATAACCTTGATACACTTTCCAGAAATTCTCTAGCCGGAAAGTTGAAAATTTTCGATTTTGAACTGGAACAAAGAGAGAAACGTCATCTGTCTAACAACCATGTTGCTGCATCTGATCCTAAGTCTCGAATTCCCAAATTGATTGACAAAAGGGATGAGAATTGCTTTAATTCAACTATGTCACTGTTTGTACAACAACTTAAGAAATCTCTTAGACAGAGTAAAAGAAAGTCTCAAAAGAAAAGGCAGTCAACCAATAAAAAGGTTCAGAAAAACTATGTTAATAATTCCTGCTTCAAGTGCTATATAAGTGTTCATGATACTTCTAAATATCCAAACATGGAAGTAAGTGAGTTCACTAAAGCATGGATGGTTACTATTGACTATTGTCCTAAGGATGATATCTATGAGGGTTCGCTTAATATGTTTGTTGATATTCATGAATGTCCTCCTAACAGTCCTGATTATTCCATAATAAACAATCCTACTTCCTCAGAAGTCCTTCAATGAGATAAGGAAGTCGTATTTAAAAGGATTTAAAATCAGGAAAGTGAATTGTCTGAATTAAAAATGTTGATGACTTGTAATCATGATTCTCAAAACTTTTCGATTTTTTCGTTAAAAAGTTGTCAGCAAAACTCCCATGATTTTATTCCCTTCTTAAGTCACTATGACAATAAGAATAGTATAGAGAATCACAAGAACGTATCTAACCTTGCGGATTCTACTTGTGATTATCAGGACCATATAAAAATTTGGAGCACTAAGAAACAGAAAAAACTCTCTTCTACAAAAAATTGTTTACAGAAGAAGAAAAAGAAATCTCATACAAAACCCTCTGCCTTTATAAAAGAGATTTCCAAAAGAATGCATAGTTTCCGAAAATCGACAATCAAGGTGTTCAAATCTATGCTAAAGGAAAGAAATGATGATGTTCATAACTCTTCCTTCTTAAAACCAAGATAGAAACAAAGAATAACTACATCACCTCAAAAGAAGTTACCCAGTCCTGAAAGGGATTGGAACATGTACAGTTTGTAAATAATGTATTGAGGATCTTTTGTCTATCCCTCTAAGACAAAAAATCATAATCTTCAAGTAGGTTGTGATGAAATATATCTGTTTCTGTTTCTAATGTCTTTTTATGAGTATAATCAAATTTCTGTTAGGGTTTTGGTCAAAGTTTAGTTTGAATATTTATCTTCTAAGTTTCCTTTAAATTAAAGTTTTCTCCATTAAACATTTCATTTATCTCTTCTATCATGTCCTCTTCAAGTCTTTCCAGCAAAGAAAGTGATGTTTGGACTGTTCTCGTTCCATCGAAGAAGATACGATTTGATTCTTCGGATAATAATGTGAACCCTGACTTTCATGGTTCCTCTCTGGATGGGAACATCTCTATTTCTCATTTTGATAAGCTCTCCTTGACCATGAATCTAGTCTTGCAATAAGTTCGTGCCCTGAAAATTGATTTAGAAACTTCTTCCAAGAGACTTGAGGAAAAGATGGAAAATATAGAATCTAGAATTGATCTAATCGAAGATGAGCTTGAAGAATACATATAAAATGAATAGTATGCAAAGTAAGTGAAACGTTCTATGGAAATCTTTATATTTCCTAGTAAATCTTCTATTTTTCTATTTTTGTTTAGAAGAATAACTAGTGTTTTGGAATAGCTATTATTGTGATTACACATAGCTATGTCCAAAGTTTTCATCTTCTTATGTTTATATTTATTGGTTTAAATTCTAAACTTGTTTGGAAGATGATTTTTGCAGTATTAATCTTTATGGTTTTATATATTGCAATATTTTTATGAGATATGTGTGTTTACGTCCGTGAGCTTGGTTGTCCCATATTTTGTCAAAAGTAAAGTCGTTCGTGAATTGATATGCAAGTATTGATAAAAGAATGAATATACTTTTGGAAAACACAAAAGTTAAGCATGTATTGCCAATTATTGATGTAAGATAGGTTAAAATCTTTTGTGATTCAACGATTATGTCTATTGTGTGTCATTGGGAAAATGGTGATGGAAACATAGAATGAATCCTTGTGTATTCCACAGTAATTGATCTTCCCTAATCCATATTTTGTGTATTACTGTGAGACTCCATATTGTGCCTTACGTTGATCACTAGACAACCAAGTTGATTATTTTTTATGATTCGCTTAGTTGTGTTCCGTAAGGTACTTTATGTCGAGTATATTAAACTAAATTAATCATCTTGAGTAATTATTTAGTTATGACTCCATAAGTTTTCTCATGTTTGAGCATGATTGTCTAGGTTGGTTGTTTTTATGATTAATTTAGTCATCACTCCATAGATTTTCTTATGAGAGTATAATAAACGATTAAATTGATTACTCTTGTGATTAGTTTAATTGTGTATTCCGATTAGACTAATGGTGGGTTCTCTTCTGATTAATCTAATCGAGTTATTAAGTCACCATAAGTTTACTTGTGTTGAGCATATTTAGTCAAATTAATCTTGGTTCGCTTTGGTTAATATGATTGAATATTTCTTTTTGGATTTCAAATTCATACTCGTATGTGATTTGTTAAGTCCAAAGGAATCCTTCTTTTCTTTTGAAATTAAGGTCGCTCTTGTTGTTCCCTTGGGAATGACATTTAATGGGGGAGAGTTATTTTGAACTTGTGCTTAATTGCCAAATATTTGTGGGGAGTGCGGCTATGGAATATTAGAGGGGTTATCTTGTATCTTTATGAACTCCTTGATGAATGCATTTAGCTTCGGCTTTATGATTGCATCTAAACAAGATGATATAAATTTACCTTTGGTCATGAAATGTCTCTTCCGAAAATTTCATTAGGATCCCGTTCTTGTACCTTTGCCAATTTTATTGACAAAAAGGGGGAGAATTAATATGTAGTTCATACTACAAATACATATGGTTTTCGGATCATTATGGAAGGGGGGGTGGTTTTCATGTGAGATGGAGTATTGACTAAGGGGGAGTGAAGTATCACCATATTATTGTTGTTAAAGTTGTGATGCAATTGGACTTTGACGCTGTGTAATGATACTATGACACTGTATAACAATGATTGAGAACTCTTGTTTTCTCATTGTTATAGCTATGGATTTTCAACAACAATGATGCTAAACTTACAACCTTTGGGATCATTGGACTGAAGTGACAAATATTTCGAGTAATGTTGAAGATTAGACATGTGGAATATGAGCTACAAAGTTTATTTTTATATTTTTTATATTCCATATGTATTAATAGTTTTACGACTAAAATTGACAAAGGGGGAGATTGTTAGAGCATTGCTCGATTGAACTCTCATGCGTTGCTATCTCAAGCATGTTTTTCAATGTTAGTGATCAAAACTATAAAGTCTTGATTTCTAGTCTACTATAGCTAAGGTCTCGGACTATGATAGAAAGTGTAGTTTATCTCAAGAACTCCATGGCGATCATCATACAAGACGAAGGACTATTCAAGGAACCGGTTGATCTTCATCGATTAAAAGGCATGTGGACTTGAACTTATCTATCACTCAAAAGTCTATCAACTCTATCTCCTATCTTGAGACAAAACTCGTATTACTATATAGACTAAGATCATACACATATGATATTTCAAGCTGAGTATGTCTCGCTTATCTATTTCTCAAAATATGTGTTGGTAAAGATTTAGCTTTATCCAAGTTCATCTTTACCTAGTGACGAAAGTCATATTATGTTTCAATCATTTTGGAAATTGCTCTGACGAAAAATAGTTTGTGAATAAAAACTGTATAACGCCCTCTGAGAATGTTTCAATGATTGAAATGAGAGTTTAGACAATATAACCATTGGAGGATATAAGCATTGTTGTGGAAACACATATATGTATAAGTCCTTATTGCTTGAACCAAAGTTTGCGAACTTTGTTGATCAAGTGAAACCGGTGTAGTGCGTGAGCTCAGTCCGCGAACTTAGCATACAAACCCAGTCCGCGAACTTGAGTAGGTTATGTCTAAAAACGATATTTGTGAACTTATCCTAATAAATCAAGGAATGCTATTGCAAACCTTGGCTTTATAGTTCATGAATCGATTCGAGTGAATCACATCGTTTTTGCTTCGATTGTGTCTTATATAGTACATGAGATTTCCATGCAATTGAAAAACACTCTAGCTAGTTCATTTGAGTCATTTGGACTAGTTATGGTGAAGAAGAATATGGTTGATATGAAAGTTATCATATGGCTAACCATTTGGTTAACTAGTGTTGAACCAACAAATGTACAAGTTTGGGTACGGTTACACAATCCTAAAAACATGCAGTACATGTGTGTATAACAAGCTATGTTTTCGATCTAACAGTTGATGAATATTATCTTGTATCTAATCAGGTTTTCATCTAACAGTGAATATTGAATGCTTTGTTAGTAAGCTAACATTGATTGGAAACCCTGATTTGAAGACTATATAAGGGAGAACTCTAGCAACTGGGAAACCTAATCCCCTCACATTCAGTGTGATACTAGTTGTGCTAAGCCAGAGTCGATTCTCCTTTAACCTTTGGTTTTCTTCTTCTAAAACCAGGTTAACGACTTAAAGACTTCATTGGGATTGTGAAGCCAGACCGATATTACTTTTCTTGTAGTTGTGTGATATGATCTTATTTTTTCTATTGTACGAGTACAATTGTAATAATTGGCTTGGGATTTCTATCCGATAGGCAAGATATAAAAGTAGTCACAAACATCTTCGTCTCATCCTTTGTGATTCCACAATATCTTTTTTGATTAAGACTATTATGAGGTGATTGATAAAGCTGAGCTGTTATTCGGGAATATAAGTCTGGTTTTATCAATTGGTTCATGTTCACCTTGATTTATCAAAAGACGAAAAAAAACTCGTAGGTTTATTTGTGGGAGACGAATTTATCTATTATTGTAGACTTTTCTGTGTGATAAATATTTGTTTATTAAAGTATTTGACTTTGGGTCGTAGTAACTCTTGGTTGTGGGTGAGATCAGCTAAAGGAATCAAGTACGTAGTATCCTGCTGGGGTAAGAGAAGTATGAGCATAATTGTACCTTGGATCAGTGTGAGATTGGTTGGGGTTCAAATACAGTCCAGAACGAAGTTAACTTGGAGTAGGCTAGTGTCTGTAACGGCTTAATACAGTGTATGTTTAATCTAGACTAGGTCTCGGGATTTTTATGCATTTTAGGTTTCCTCGTTAACAAAATTCGGGTTTCTGTGTTATTTCTTTTCCGCATTATATTTTGTTATATAATTGAAATAATACAGGTTGTGCGTTGTTCAATCAATTAGAATATCCGACCTTTTTGGTTGTTGATTTAAATTGATTGACACTTGGATATTGGTCTTTGGTACCATCCAAGTTATCTCTCTTTGATTAATACTCGCAAATTGTATTTGATTAAGTAAATCAAATTGAGATATTGAGATAATAACTCCTTGAGATATTTTCTATTGATTGAGTCTAACTGTCTATTTGATTCTCTATAAAGTAACTCGGAGTTGTCCATACAGATTGCTAATCGAAATATTGGGTGTGGTTGTTAGACCTCCGCTTTTTCACCAACCTTAACTGGTATTATGATTGGGTTTTCCCTCAAAATTGAACCAATTACGGGTGGTATTTGATACTTTACGAACAGTAACATAGAGTTACGGTTGGTCACGAGCTTAATTCCAACCGTATGTTCTTCTGATTTTTTTTTAAAAAAATTGATTTTTTTACGTACTTTAGATAATTTTGAGCAACAAAAAGCTATTGGGAACTAATTTAGAAGTATACCTGGTCATTTTCAGTGCTTGGTGCTTCATTTTGTTGGTTACACTACACCATTTGGCCCGATTTGAGACACATTGATTTTTTGGTTAGAGACACATATATATGTCTTTAGTGATTCCACTCATATAAGAGTCTCAAATTAAAAATATGAGTAGGTTTAATTCCGATTTTTCAACTACACTTACAAGTGTCTTAAAATGTGTCTCTTACAAAATTAATTACTTTAATATATTTATTTATCATTTCTTTTTCATTATAATTCTAAATTCATTTCCCTCCCAAATTCCATATCCCTTTTCAATTTTCTAAATCTCTCACATTATTTTCCCTCTTAAATTTCCCCCCAAAATTCCCCCCCTCAAATTTCCCCTCCAAATCTTTGTCTCACACCAAATTATTTGAATTCATGATTTACATTTATTCCCCCATTAAATTTAGTTCCCACCTTTATTTTGAGTTATTTTTTGAAATTTAGACAATATTTAGTTTAATAAATATCCTGTCCTTAGAACAATAATTAAGCCAGTCGCCCCTCTCTCTCTCCCTCACTCGACTTCTTCTCAATTTTTTTTTCTCAACAAAAAAAAAAAAAAAACCCAGAGAAATTAAGTGAAACGATTAAGAGAAATCGTGTAAGAGTAACCTAAATCAAATCGAAATCAGAAACTAAACCAAAAAACTTCAACTGATGTATGATTTGTTTGACCTAAAAACCCATCTAAAAACCCTAATTTACAAATCTCTATCTTGAAACTTCAATCGATGCTCTTACCTTGAAACCTTGAGAAGAGATTCAATTGAAGAATTAGAAACCCTAGAAATCTCTCTCCTCGGTAAGAAGTATACCTTCTACGTAAATCGAAATTATTTTGATTGACAAACCCTAAAATTTTGATTTCTAATTTTCGTGTTTGAAATTTGCGTAAGAAGATTGCTTTGGAGCTTCAGGTATTACCTCTAACCCTATTTGTTTGTTGTATTCTCTCTATTTAATTCGAAATTATTTTTACCGATGAACCCTAAAATTTTGATTTCTAAGATTTGTGTTTGAAATTTGGAGAAGGAGATATGAAGTAAATTTTTGAAGAATCGTGTATTACCTCTAACCCCGTTTGTTTTCTTTTCTCTCTCTATTATGCAAGTTGTGTGTTTGATTTATGTTTTCATGTTTTGATTTATGTTTTCATGTTTTGATTTATGTTTTCACTGTTGGTATGTGAGTTTTGATAGTTAACGTGTTTGATATTTAGCTTAGTAAGGTTCTGAGTATGATCTTTAACATGTTCTTACAGTTGTTGAAGTGTTGAGTGCACTTATTTTTCTTCCGTATTTTAACATGAGAGATACTACTTTTGTGCACAACTTCATCATTTCTTTGCCATGTTATCTGGTGGTGGTTTGTTAATTCATGTTAGTGTAGATGAATAGCCTATTCTTAATCTGATTTTGTTTTTTAATCTCATAGAAATTCAACCTTTTCTCAAACTTGGGTTTTTATCAGATTTCAACTTAAGTGTGTAGAACAATAGATTCAGATTCATCATTGTTTCTCAAGGTTAATAAGTTACAATCATAAATTTTGAATATTTTTGTTTGTAGTTGATCTAGAGACCGGATAAACAAGTTAAACAAGTAACGATTTCAGTTTTTTATGTTTTTCTTATAATCTATTAGATCTCAAATGAATTGTTATTACATGGTTTGCTGGTCATTTAGAAGTACACTTAATAGACAAGTCATATGTACTTTGGTGTCTCCATGGGGAGAAGTCCACCACATCATCACAAGTAGTGCTGGAACATGTAGAAGAAAATGTGGATGTTGAAAACGTAGATGTAGACAATGTAGAGGAAGAAATTTTTGTTGAGGAACATGTAGAAAAGAACATTAGTGATGAACAATGTAGATTAGGGGACTTTGTCAACAAGGCATATGGAGTATTTGAAGGGTTAAATAAGGACGTGAACGAAGGTGGTGAGGAGCCAGACTTAGGTAATAAATACAACAAGTATAAGGAGTTAGCGAAGGAAAAGATTTATCCAGGTTATGAAGGTGATGAAACAACACTTAGTGTAATTGTAGAACTACAGCATATGAAAAAGATGTTTGGTTGGTCGGAAATAGTGTTACATATCTCTTGGGACGATTGAAAAATTGGTTCCCAAAAGGAAACACTTTTCCCGCAAAATACCCAACAATGAAATCGTGGCTTGATAGATCTAGGAATGAAGGATGAGTCCATTCATGCGTGTCCTAATCATTGTGTTTTGTACCGAAAAGAAAATGAGAAAAAAATTGTGTGTCCCAACTGTGGAGCATCTAGGTATGTAGTGAAACAGGGTAAAGATGGACCAATAACTACAAAAGTTCCTTGCAAGGTATTGAGACATTTTAAGCTTGCTCCGAGACTTAAGAGATTCTATACCATATCATGGATAGCACGCTATATGACATGGCATGATGAAGGACAGAGTTCTCCCGAGTATATGCGTCATCCAAAGAGACTCACTCCAATGGAAGAATATGAAGACAAGGTGGCTGATTTTTCAATTGAGGCGTGAAATGTTTGGCTAGGTATTTCCACCGATGGCTTCAATCCGCGGGAATTCAGTGCACTAGTTATAGTTGTTGGCCGGTAATCTTGGTGATGTATAATCTTCCACCCTCTTTGTGCATGAAAGAAGAATTTGAGATAATGTCGCTCTTAACAAGGGATGGAAGGCGCCGGTCAAGACATTTGTGTGTTTCTTCAACCTTTGATAGATGAATTGATTAAACTTTGGATTGATGGTTTATTGCTTTTGATATGTATCGAAAAGAAACTTTTATCTGCAGAGCTATTCTTATGTGGAGCATACATGATTTACTGGCTTACGGAAATGTGTCGGGGTGTACGACACATGGCTATAAAGCTTGTCCTTTGTGTCTTTGATGAGATTTAAAGTATATGGCTGGGTCACTGCAGGAAGATAGTGTACTTAAACTACCGCAAGTTTCTTAAGACGCAGCATCCCTTCAGGTATGGGAAGTATCTAGGACTAAAGACTGCAGAGAGAAGATTTCCACCACCTCGATTAAGTGGAGAAGATGTATTAATCTTTGCAAGTCAAATTGGATCTTATCCCTGACTATTGATCTTAATGTGTATGTTAGGGTGAATTTTCATTGACTGTTGACCCTGCAGTCTGCCGTGGAATCATTGAAGTGTCATTTCCACCATATTACAAAGCGATTCAAATATGAGTTAAGGCAGGCATTAAAACGGATAGTAAAAGCTCTTAGAGAAGCAGAAAAAGCAATTGTTAGAGTAGAACAAGCAATTAGGGATGGAGTTGAAATACCCGAGGCTGAAGCCGAGGCCGAGGAGGAAGATGAACCGCTTAACTCACTCTGAAATATGGGAAAGTGTAAGAGCAGATGTTCCACCTGGGATTGATGGCATTAATCCAAATATATGGGAGGAATTTGTTGATATGGAGAAAAATCACGAAAAGATAGCAAGGAATAAGGTGAATGCAGAAAGCAAGGCCAAAAACACTGTCCACCATACACTTGGGAGGTGCACATACCACAACAAGAAGCATAAGTTAGTAAGTATTCATGTACCGATTTTTTTTCCTTTTTTTTTATCTTCCGTTACTTGTATTTGTAGATAACCAGCCATCTATATCTCGATATTTGTAGGACGAAACGAGAGAAAAAGTGGTACCACCATCAACCACAGAGAAGTGGATATATGGACATTTAAGACGTGACGGGACTGTCCATCCTAGTGCTCTTGAAGTGCATGTAAGTTCTTTTATTTGTAACAAGTAACTTGTATATATGTCTACCAAAGACCTACTATTTTTGGTCTTTCGATCTCATTGGTAAATAGTATTTTCATTCCAACTACATATTTTCATTCTAAATGCAGGCCAAAGTATCAGGGGCTCTAGAGAGGAACAAAGGAAAAGGACAACAGCCAAGTTCTAGTAATATGGTTTCGGCTGAACGGAGGAGGTGTTTGGAAGAAAGCGAAGTGGTGGGATTCGTGGATACTCATCCCATATGTCGAAGAAGCAAGTTGGAATGGCCGCAATTGCACATTATGCCCTTCAACAAAGAGATAATGATAATGCGCTTAAACTAAACAAAATTGAAGCCGATGTGGGGTTTATGGGTGGTAAACTTATTGGTATTGAAGGTGAATTGGGGTCCTTGGGCAGCGCAGTTGAAGGTAAGTTTTAAGTTCGACTTGTTGTAATGTATGCAGTATTTATAGTTTATAGATAATGATTTTATCTATTCTTGTGTCTCAGGAGATGTTGAACTGCATGAAACGCAAGGCACCTACATCATCAGCTCATGTAGGCACTCCCAGCCCAGAGAAAGGGTCAAATTCTCACTTAGGTCATCAACATGATCAAGGCTTGGATCCTGCTGATAAAGATATATCGATGAATCTCCTTCCTTGCAAGTTCAACTGCTAGATAATAGAAGAAGGGTTGTTGCATCAGGATGTATTGTTGCTGGTGATTATGTTCATTGTAGAAAGGTGAAGCCAACAGAGAAGAGGGTCTATGTCGAGGAAGTTCATGATCAGTCTGCGTTAATATGGGATGGTCCACAAGGAGACGACTCTTACTTTTTGAAGGATCTAGAACTACCTACTTTTCTGATCTGGTCTGAGGATAGGTTGCAGTTGGTGCCGGCCAAAGTCTACTAACTTCCTAGTTTGTTATCTTTTTGTGTTCTTTTTTGTTTATTCCAGCCTTTATAGTGTTGTCTAGCACAATGAGGTTAGTTTTTTTTAGGTCTGGAGCTAGCTATTTGATTGGGAATTGATTGATTGCTAGATATACCTGTATTCTGGTGCCGGAAATATACATGTATTCAGTCTTTAGGAAATTGTATAAATTGTATCGAATTCAAATGGCCGTGTGGAGCAAATTTTAAATGTATTTTTTTTGAAATATGAATTTTATTTGCGACGCATATACGCGTCTGTTAATTTTTTACGCGTCGCTTTAAATAACTAGAACAATAAAAGTGGTTCACTTAAACCACCGTCGGTAATTAATTAACAGACACATATAAAGGTCTCAATAATTAAATAGGAGACGCATATAAGTGTCTTTTTAATTAATTTAAGAGACGCATATAAACGTCTCTTAAATTAATTAAGAGACGTTTATATGCGTCTCTACATATGTCTCAAGCCGTTGCCTACGCCAAAATTGAGACACTTGTATGTGTCTTAAAAATAAAAACAACGCCTATATATGTCTCAAAACCGTCGATTTGGTGTAGTGTTAATTTCTTCAATTGGTTGAGATTGACCTTCACTTTGGGTTAAAACATCTATACCATCTATCAAATACTCCGTATCATGATCTCCATCAAGAGGTATGTAGTACTTGTTTTATCTATCATATAGAGGTTCACCCATCTCAAATTTGCAACTGGAATCACTCATTTTGATTTAGTGAATCAAAATCTAGGGTTTCACAAATATCACAATTTTTTTTTTCTTCTCCTC
This sequence comes from Papaver bracteatum, assembly GCA_023529315.1. Classification (NCBI taxonomy): domain Eukaryota; kingdom Viridiplantae; phylum Streptophyta; class Magnoliopsida; order Ranunculales; family Papaveraceae; genus Papaver; species Papaver bracteatum. Next base: position 149,678 of record JAJJWX010005292.1, read on the forward strand.
TAAACTTTTTTTTTTACTCTAAAAATCTGATTTTGTTTTTATTTTGAGTTAATATAAGTGAAATTAATTATTAACACTAAACTTGATTATCATCACTAAACTAAGTTATCAATTATGAGGGTTAATTTGTCATTTCCAGTTTTTTTGGATAAGGGACACTTGAATTATCATGTAATGACCCTGTTTGTCTTATTACAATGCCGCCCCTCTAGTAAACCCTGTTCTTTGAACGCAATTACATTTTCTCCCGGTGGCCGTCCACGTTTTCTCTTTGGTTCTCCTTTTCCCGCCTTATCCATAGTTATGCAAACTATATTTTGAAAAAAAGTTTAGTTTCACTTTTTGATGATAATTAACAATTTCTCAGGAAATTCTACTTTTTGATCTCACTGATAAAAGAAGTGTCCTACCTAATACTAGTGCCCGATACGTACTTCCTTAAATACAGCGTCTTACTAATTGATAAATCATCACGGCTCTAGTAAATTTATCAATTAAAGATCGACTTTTTTCAATAGTAAAGTAAATTTTATGTTTACCCATGAATTTTTTTTTTTGGGATTTTGTTTTTTTGGATTTTTTTACAAATTGGTTTCATTAAGAGACGCTAACTTGGGGTATTAGAAACATAATACATAATGGTGGAGAGTTCACCCACTTCAAAAAACGTGTAAACAATTTTATTTTTTTAGCTAATATATCTGCGACATTGTTTGCTGATCTAGGGACGAAAAAGAAACCTAAAAAAATTTGAACATAAACTGATTTCTTGCCTGACTTCCTCCATAATATCTTGATTCTGCTATGAGATGGAGAAGAGACCTCATTCACTAACCAAAAAGATTCCTGCAATCTCCTTCTATGCTGATATAGTGAGGTTCAATTTATTTTCCCACTATGTTGCTTGCAATAAGCCTATTGTTTCAGCTTCTTCTGGGGATGACGCTGACATGTTAGACATTTCAGTAAGATTTTTACTTCTTGCATTATCTTTTGTTTATGTTAAAGTAGGTTGAAAAATTCTATGTTTTGTTTATGTAGTGCATGTCATTATATGATCAACGGGAATGATTGATTCACATACATGTTATTCTCGATGAACTAATATAGGGAATGAGAATCTAATGACCTGGTTTCAGGTAATCAGGTACTTATTGGCAATTCCCTTATTCTATTGAAACATATAATCACATTATAAGGGTGGTTTGTAAATTCAAATTGTAAAGGAAGATGTAATCACATGGTGGTTTTGGTAAATTTAAATTATTCTGACAGAAACATTGCATATATTTGGATTCTAATGAAAATTATTATGAAAGAATAATTGTTGTAACTTACATGAACATCCGTGCACGGTTTGCATTTCATGAAAGAATAATTGTCCTGGCTTTTGTAATCGTTCCATAACACCAATACTCAAATTATAGTGTCTTTTCTCTAGTTTGCATTTTATGTGGAACAAATCTTCCTCAAGGTTACCAAAATTGCAAGAGACGGATGTTGCATTTTATGTGGAACAAATCTTTCCTTATTACCAAAATTGCAAGTAAATCTCCCATATCAGCAAGGTAAAATTTAATCAGCAGGATTATGTTGTCTCATAAAAAATATTCTAGGTTGTCTGGTATCTAATATTTCCAAACCGAAAAATCATAATAACAACATTTCGTCTCCATTTTTCAGTGTCTAATTTGTATCGTCTAATTCTTTTTTTCAGTCTTAATGGATGTTAACGCATTCATTATTACCACTTTTTTCCGCCTCAATTTCTATCTCTATCATGATTGTGTTTGGATCTCTTTGAAAACCTCTGATATAGATGGTCTAATACTCTAGTTGGGTTGTGCACATAGTTATTTTTAAGCTTTTCTAAACATTGGTTTAGGGTTCATTTAAACCGTTCTCACAATCATTTGATATCGTTTTTGCTCTTTTGGCAAACGCAAATTGGTTACGCGTGTTAAAAGTCCAGTAAGAAACCAAAGGGTGATTTAGAATTGTAGAAATTGACATTTAGTCCCAAAGTAAGTGGGGTTTAGACACTCTAGTCCAGCGTCTTAAGGCCTAGTACTCCCTAGTCCAAAAAAAAAACCCGTGTAAACAGTTTGGTCCAAATTTTTAACGAGTTATTCCAAACTTGTAACGATCCAAACTAATCCGTTACCATAATTACCTTTCCGTATGCATACATGAATAAGAATGATTTTTTAATTTTTAGATCTCAGATTCAAATCAGGAGAGAGATAAAGAGATATTTTCAGGCGATTTCTTGGACTCAATCGTTTGTTCATCAGATTTCGGTCCCAGGTTAGAGACTTAGATTTTAATTTCATCTTTCATTCGATTTTGTTTGTTACTTCGATTATGTTTTTTTGATTTTACTTTCTTTTGAATGCATGAGATGAAATCGATTTTGTCTTTCATTTTGCTTTCGGTCTTTTGATTTCTGTTTTTGGTTTTAATTTTGTTATTTATTAGGTTTTGATTTTCATGAAACTCTTTTGATTTATGTTTTTCATTTTTATCTTTCATTTTATTTATTTCTGGATGTATGATATGAAATCGATTCGATCTTTGATTTTTCTTATTTTCCATTTCTTCATCTATGTGTTTAATTAATGGTTATTCATGGTTTACATTGATAGAGTAGTTGATTTTTTTATTTTTATTTTGACTATGCAGAATGTGTACTTTTATGTACACTGTATATGTTTCGATTTTTTGTGATTTAAGGTTGATTTGAAAAATTAATTCTCTAATAAATTTAAATATGATTCAGATCTTTAGATGTTACATCTTTGTGTTACTAAATTCGATTGAGATCTTTTAGATGTGACCCATTTTTTTAAATTATTTATTTGATTTATCATTTGTGTGTTGATTGAATATTTTGTATGTTGTTTAGATCTTTGATGTGTTTTTGATATATGTTTTTTTATAATATGCAGGTTATCAACCATGTTTGAGAAGATTGTGTATGCTATCTTGAATCATGGTGAGCATTCGCCCCTATTTGGTAGATGTGTACATATTTGTACAGTGAAATTCTCAATGATGAATGTTTGGGTTGTATTGTTTGAATCAATGCTCTATTTTTCTATTTTTATGTAAATATTTACATACTTGTACACTAGTATGCTCTGTGATGAATGCATGACCTTTTTTGTTGGTATACATGCTTGATTTTGGTATTTTTCTGTAGATGTGTACTTGTTTGTACACTGAAATGATATGTGATGAATATATGGCCTGTGATACGGGTATGGATGCTAGATTTTGTTAGGTTTTTATAGAGGTGTTTATGTTTTGCACACCAGGTTGCTCTTTGATGAATGCATGGCATGTCCTGTGGGTATGATGCTAAAATTTGTTAGTTTTCTGTAGAGGTGTAAATGTTTATACACTAGTATATGTTTCACTTTATATAGCATGTTCATGCACTATTATTTTCTGCAGATGTGTACATACTTATACACTAGTATGGTCTCTCATGATTTTATGTTCAATCTTGCGGATATGGATGTTGGATTTGGATTTTTGAAGGTGTGTACATAATTTTACACCATTGTGTTATCTCAATATTATATGGCATGCTTTATTGGTCTGCATCTGTACCCTTATCCACCTTTGACATTTTTTTTTTGTAACAGGTGCATGAATCATGAATCATTTGGTCACAGTTAATGAAGATTGTTGGACATGGATATGATGCAGAGATTATTACCTCTTGATTATTCTATTTATAAATGGTGGATGTCACTAGGGTACGTTTATTTACCTTCACAATTGACCTTGAAACCTTATTTTGAGCATAGTTTATCCTAGTAATGATGCAAATGATATTCAGATTGATGATATGTCACACTTCAAACTCGTAGGAATTATATGAGTTCATATGTTATAAATTTAGGGACTCAAGCTCAAGTATACGATATTGTTGCTTAAGTACACGATTCAAGTTGTATGTGTGTATAAAATGGTGCATGTTGTGATGTCTCATTTATATATGGAATTTTATGGGTACGGATGTCCACAGGTTGATTGTTTTGAAGATGTGGATAGTTCTGCAACTAACTGTACATAGTTGTACACATGATTTTTCTTAATGTGTACATATTTATACACATGTTTATTATTTTGAATTTGCGCATAGTTCCACCACTTTATGTTGGTTTGCTTTTTTCAGATCATTTCATTGGTTTTTTATGTTTTATTTTCCAGGTTGAAGATTGTCATATTAATGTCTAAGAGACAGGTAAAAGCTCTTATGGATAGGATCATTAGTGTCATATCCCCGGGTCTCCGTTTGGAAGACGAAGAACTCAACGCAAAAAAATTGTTAGGGAGAAGTAAAGAATACTTATGATGTGCACTAAGTTCTTTATTTACCCTTCCCTTGATGATTTACTACCCTTCTTGCTTACGGCTTTGTGTTTTTTTTTTTTTTCATGTAGCTTGTTAAAATGGATGATCTATACTATCTTATTTATTTGAAGAATCTAGTTTGGTTTTTACTTCAATACATGTTTCTTTATTTCTGCAGGTATGAATAATTTTTTGACATGTCAGTACATGTTCAACATCATGTACATTTTAATTTTCTAACCTGTCACTAAATGTGCACCACCATGTACACGTGATTTTTTTTTGTACCTATAATATACCCTGTAAATTTGACACAAATCTACATTCAAAACATCATTCACACTAATAATAAGATTAATTCAAGGTTTACTAGTAATAATACTTTTTTAAGAAAGTTAAGAAACATAGTTTTCAAAAGTTTAACAAAGTTACAAACAATTTAAGCAAGTTTGAAACATCAATCAAGTTATTTCTCTCCTACTCGCACGCTAATATTGGTATTCTTTATCTTTTGCGATGTTTTACAGTTTGGATGGATCACCGATAGGTTTCTGCAGGTTATGATGCTACCATCTGCAATAAGTATGTACATACCGACAAAAATCAGACAAATCCAAGTTCAAAAATTATGAAACATGTCATATATCCATGAGATAGCTTACTAGTGTACTAGTATGTAAACCCAACAAATCCAACTTTGAAAATTACAGGACCTGCGACATCGGTACTCACAAAAGGGATCATATATCCATGACATAAAATACTAGTGCACAAGTATGTACACACCTACGAAAATCTTACAAATCCAACCTTCATGCTCACACAAGAAAGGTCATATGCCCATGGCAAGATACAACAATGTATAAGTATGTACACACCTATAAAAAGGGAACAACCGAACATTCAAAACCACAAAATATGTCATATTCCCATGAGATGATAAATCGGTGTACAAGTACGTACACAACTATAATTTTTTTACTAATCCAACTGTTTATAGGTGAAAATAGTTTCTGCTGATTTCGGTAATTGCGGGTGTGAAGGTAAGAAGCAATTTAAACCCTAAACAATATACTGCAATGGAGTACTTTAGATTCGAGAGATCAATATGTACAAGTCCGGCCTAAACCAAAAAATAGCCGTTCCAGACTTGCTTCGGTCACAAAGTGGAGGAGAAGGGTTGGTTTAGGGAGGGAAGCGAAGAGAGTTTTGAGGACAGAATAATTCTGGAAGAGTAGTACTTGACTTGTATCAGAAGGTGGGAGCTTTGATAAAGCTAGCAAGAGTTGCCTTTCTGAGTGTAGTATTTTTCCCTGACCAAGAACCTGTGTTCTGGTGGAAATAGGTAAGCCGATTTATACAAGTCAAAAAAGAAACGTACTCTGGCCTCATAAGAAAAGAAAACGGATGAGTTAAATGGGAAGAGGTGGTAACGCCTGGTATTGATGGGATTTGATAGAATTGATATCCCATAATGAAATAGCGTTTCACCGTTGCTTCTTGCATTTACTAACTGTCTTACTCTTATTGCACTATCTTGAAATGGGCATTTGTGTATGCCACACACTATAGACAACCAAACCAAAAAATGAGTATCCCCCAGTTTGTGTTGATGTCTCGAATATTTTTGGAAAACATGTAGCACGTTGTTGTGTCTTGGCAAGTCAAGCTCGGGAAACTTGCTAGCCTTGTGACCTTCGACGGTCAACATTTTGAATCTTGAGAGGAAGGGAAACCGTTGATCGTTGCACGCCTTCGTTTTGGTAGTGAGGGCCAACGTGGTGGCGCGACTAGGTTGGCATGCCGTTGGCATGGCATGGTTTGGCGTGACCAAACTTAGGTTTTCCGTCCTAAGGTTACCATGTATTGTTTGGTAACCTTGGATGGCTAGGATTTGCTCCTGGGATTGAAGGGCAACCGTTGATTGTTGCACGCCTTCGTTTTGTTGGCTGCATAGTGGAGGCCAGCAGGGTGGTGCGACTAGGGCCAAGGCAAGGGCGTTTGGCTTGGAGTGGTGTGACTAGCATAGCTAGGGCCAAGGCAGAGTGCGTTTGGCAAGGCGCTGCTAGCTTGGGCTAGGTGCAGTTTTGGCTTGGGATGTGGGGACAAGGGTTTTCCATGGCGTATGGCGTGGCTAGGTCCAAGGTAGGGGCATTTTTCTTGGCGTGATGTGATTGGAATAACTAGGGCCAAGGCAGAGTACGTTTGGAATATCGTGGCTATCTTAGGCTAGACGTGGTTTTGGCTTGGCATGTGGGGCCAAGGGTTTGCCTTAGGCATATGGCATGGCTAGCTTTGGCTAGGTGCGTGACCAAGCTACAGTTTTGGGCCAAAGGTCGTAAGGTGACTTTGGACGGCCAGGATTTTCTCCTGGGGTTAAAGGGAAACGGTTGATTGTTGCACGCCTTCACTTTGGTAGCCGCGAGGGGAAGGCCAGCATGGTGGCGCGGCATGGGGGGCCATGGAGAGATGTGTTTGGCATGGCGCATCTAGCTTGTCTAGGTTTGGTTTGGCTTGGCATATGGGGCCAAGGGTTTTCCATGGGCGCATGGCATGACTAGGGCCAAGGCAAGGGAGTTTTGGCTTGGCATGTGGGGCCAAGGGTTTGCCTTGGGTGTATGGCGTGGCTATCTTTGGCTAGGTGCGTGACCAAGCTAGGGTTTTGGGCCAAAGGTCATGAGGTGACCTTAGACGTCCATGATTTTCTCCTGGTATTGAAGGGCAACCGTTGATTATTGCACGCCTTCAATTTGGTAGCCGCGTGGGGAAGGCCAGCATGGTGGCGCGGCATGGGGGCCATGGCGAGATGTGTTTGGCATGGCACGGCTAGCTTGGCTGGATGCGTAACCAATCAAGGGTTTTGGACCAAAGGTCGTGAGGTGACCTTAGACGTCCAGGATTAGCTCATGGGATTGAATGACAACCATTGATCGTTGTACTCCTTCGCTTTGGTAGACGCGTGGGGAAGGCCAGCATGGAGGCGTGGCATGGGGGGCCATGGCGAGATATGTATGGCATGGCGCGGTCGGTGTGGCTGGCATGATTTACCATTGGCAAGGAGGTACGGATAGCATGGTTGGCATGCTTTGGCGCGGTCGGTGTGGCTTACATGATTTTCCATTGGCACAGAGGTGCGTCTAGCATGGTTGGCATGCTTTGGCCTGGTTGGTGTGGCTGGCATGATTTGACATTTCTACAGAGGTGCAGCTAGCATGGTTGGAATGCTTTGGCGTGGTTGGTGTAGATGGCATGATTTGTCATTGGCACAGAGGTGCGGATAGCATGGTTGGCATGCTTTGGCGCAGTTGGTGTGGCTGGCATGATTTGCCATTGGCACAGAGGTACGGCTAGCATGGTTGTTTTGCTTTGGTGCGGTTGGTGTTGATGGCATGATTTTACATTGGACAGAGGTGCATCTAGCATGGTTGGCATGCTTTGGCGCGGTTGGTGTGGCTGGCATAATTTTCCATTGGGACGGTGGTGCGCCAAGCATGTTTGGCATGCTTTGGCGCGGTTTGTGTGGCTGGCATGATTTTCCACTGGCACAGAGGTGCGGCTAGCATGGTTGGCATGCTTTGGCGCGTTTGGTGTGGCTGGCATGATTTTCCATTGGCATGGATGGGAATTAGGGTTTTGCTTGTTGTAGCCCTAATTTGAAAAAAAGTACCCCGGTAATTATTTAGAGACACATTAAAGTCTTTTCAGTAAATGCGCTTAGTAAATGTTTTATCACTTAAATGTTGTGACGTCACTGTCTAGGGTTTTGTGTTTTATGATTTTAACCCTAAGCTAAAAACCACCATCAACATTAAGTCCCCTGCTTAGCTCGGAACAGGTTCCTTGTTGTGAGGTAAGCATATGATGGTGACACACGAGGACGTAATCGAGATGTAAATCATTTCAAAGATGGTCAGGAGAATCTGACTAACCTTTTGAGTGGTGAAGAGAGTTTTGGATTCCCGTGTTGGAGGCCTTGCGTAAGTCGTACTTGGAATGCACACCGTAGAGTGGTGAGATGAAAGTTACCAGCTTGGTCTGGTCGTACATCTCCAAGGCAAAGGGGGCGCCGTCTTGGAAGGCGCAGCAAGTAGATGGCTTGGATCGAGGGGCCAAGAGGTGGAATGGTCCTGGACGCAGCAATGGCATGGTGGGGCCACAGTGACGGAGTGATGGATTGTCTAGGGCCGCGGCAATGTCATACATGGGTGGCTAGGCGCGGTGGGGCCGTGGTATGGCGTGACGGAGACATGGCATGGCGTGAGTGGTCTTGGACGTGGAAATTGGTCTTTGCGGGACCAGTTTCCTCTTTTCCTTCCTTGGCTCAAAATTGGAAATCCTTTCCTGGTTCGAACTCCCAAGTATCCCGCCTATAAAAGGATTGCTGGCCTGTCCCTTACGCCTTCATTATTTCTTCTTTAGTTGATTGGTAACGGTGAAGTGGACGAGCGGATTAGGTATGTCTTCCAATACTTCCCTTTGACTTTTTTTTTCTTTTGAAAACCCTAGTTGCAGGCGTACCTTTCCATGTCCATAGTAAGTTGACCACTCCAACTCGCTATGCAAAGTAGGCACGCGATGGTAATTGCCGTTTCTTTTCCCATGAAAACCTAGTTTTTAGGGTTTACTCCTTGTCTTGGTGTAGCCGTGTGCATGATCCCCTTTTTTTTGTTGTTGGGCGCGTCTATCTGGCCGGGCGCGAGTTTCCGGGCTGCGTGTAGTGGTGATGTAGAGTCTGCTAGTCTCCATTTGTTTTTCGTAAAAAAAAAAAAAAAAAAACTTTGAAACCAGTTGGTTTGTGCCCAGGGCGGCTCCCTTGTGTCTGATAAAAATAATTTCTACACGCTTTATGTAATAATTCCTGCTCCTCTTGATCCTTTGTAGTTATCGCAGCGGTGTAAAACTACGTAAGAAATTTTTTGTTAAGATGTCAACAGTTTCTGTGGTACCAAAGGATGTGAGTAATTCCAAGCAAAACATAGATGACGAGTTCTTCACGGCATCGGCCACGGTTAGGGGAAACCATCCTCAATACATGCCGATCCTACTGACCGGTTCGGAGAGTGAAGGAGAGGATCGATCGGTTCTTCCAGGAGGCGTAATAAGGTTTTTCCTTCAGAGGAAAGAATATCATGCCTCTCCTATCGACTTTAAAATCCCTGAAAGTCCGTTGCGTTCCTTTTAGAAATAGGTGCAATTCATGAAGCACCAGGAGCCTGTAAAAACCAACTTGACCAGGGCGCAGATTGTTGATGCTGTTGCGGCTTCCGCAGTGCTTTAAATTAGGAAAGACATTCCAGGATTCATCGCTTTTGTTTCCAGATGGTGTGCAGACACCCATACGGCCGTATGCAGGTGGGGCGAAATGACTATTTCTTTGGAGAGCATGGATGTGTCGCTAAATCTTCCTGTAATTGGAAACCTCGACGTCAGGCTGTCTGTAGATGAAGAAGAAATACGCGCCACCCTGGTTGCGAAGTCAAATGGATTCGTTCGGAAGGAAAACAAGACGAAGTACTTTTATTACTGGTGGGTGTCTCAGTGGTTTCCCAATGAGTTGGAGTCGGACCAGAAAAATAGCGTACTTCATGTCGCGGCGTTTGTGGTTCTTTGGCTATCCAGGGATATTTTTGACGACGGCTCTGGCAAGAAAGAGATAAGACAGGAACTTATCAAGTTTTCCATAAAATTGGCAAAAGGCATCTTTCTTCCCATCGGTGGTTTGTTTCTTGGTTCTCTGTATGCATACCTGGATCAGCTGGTTTCGGACATGCGTGCCTCGATAAACCATATGAAGGTGGATTCGTATGTTCATGATGCTTTTTTCAAGGCATGGTTGTGGGAGCATTTCGAGAAGTATGCCCCGAAACCGTTGGACATACTTCCCAAGTCTTGGGGTGGCTCCAAATTACTGCGTTGGTCGAACAGGTGCCGAAAACCTGGTCCGAAACTGATTAGGTTTCTTGACAACTCGTATGCATTTAAATTTCGTCCATGGGGTCCGGTGAATGCGTCCATAACTCAGGTTAGTACCTTTGATCCCGCTTCGTACATGTTTTTGTCTTCTGATGATGAGGGCCTGAGCGTTGGAGATATGATGTTCATTCTTAGATGCACGCCTGGTCACGTGCCATATTTTTTCCGAGGAGCTTGTAAAGCGATTTCTTATAATGTTGATAGGGCTGCTCGACATATGGGTTTTGACCAAGGGGTCCCATTTGTTCGCCAGCCGATTGTTCAAGAAATCCCGTTATCAACTGTTCTCGATGCTAGCGCTCTTGTGTCGGGTAAAAGTATGCCTTTTCTCGCATAATGGAATCCATCGACGACCTCCAAATACAATACATTTTGGCAGGATGAGTTCCTTGTTATTCATGAATTCGTGAGTGATGTGGTATAGAATCGTCGGGATAAGCCTTCTACAACGGTTTTAGCGGAACATCCACTGTCGATGGATCCCAAGCGGAAATTCGTTAGTCCAAATGCAGATATTCCCCAAGTGAAGGAACGAAGATCTAAAGAGCGCGAGCGGCTTTTAGTCAGACTCCACGATTCTGCCGACTTTTAGTTCGTCCAATATGTGGGTACGTACGGCTCTCCTCTTGACTTTAGCTTGGAAATTTTATATCTTTGTTCCTTTTCTGAGAATGCGTCCTTGTATTCCGTCCAGGGTCTCAGTAGTACGAACGCCTTTGCCAAACTTGCGAGCAGTCAAAAAGCACAATTTTTCGAGACAAATAGTGGAGTTGTCGAGCCTATCCATAGTGATGAAGAATCCGAGAAGGATGAAAGTTCTGGGTCTAGCGATGGCGAGAGCAATTCTTCCGATAAAAGTGTTGAATCTTCGTCTAGTCAGTCTGAAACTGAATCGGTGAGTCCCCTCCATGTTTTTCTTCTTTCATTTTTTTTTTTTGCAGTAAAACTAAATTTTGATTTTTTAGGAGGAAACCGTTCCTGGGGATGATCTTGAAGTGGAAGACCATCATGGTAAAGATGTATCCGTACTTCCCTCTGCGGAAACCGTGCCATCTAGTGACTTAGACATGGAGATTCATCGTCCCGAGGGCGTTGCCGTGACTCAGGTGAAGGAGAGCACTTCGGGGGATGAAATCGTAGTTAGGGATCTCCTGCCGGTTGCTGATTCATTTACAGGTGCCACCTTAAATCCTCCGTATCTGGCCCCTTTCCCAGGTTATGTGTTGATTGGTGGAGTTAGCGTGCCAGCTAAACATGCGACATTGTACACCAGGATTTGGGAAATCTATGGTCACATTACCAAGACTAAGAAGATCACTAGTCGACATGCGTTGGTCAAGCGTGTGGAGGAAGCCTTGTCTTCGATTGATGAAATGTGCAACGTGACTGATCATATAGTTTCTGAGCATGTAATCTCGAGCTGTAAGTTCCATCATGACATGTGCGTGGGCTTCGAATTCAACGTTCCTTGGCTCGCTAAAGGTCTTTCTGATGTTGAAAGGTCGTTGGCCGGAGCAGTTGAAGGTCCTTAATTTCGCATACATGATGAAGAAGCAGGAAGCGAAATTCAAGAAGTTGTGCAAGAAGCTGAAATTGAAGAGGGCGACGCTCCATAGTACAAGAGAAGCCTTTGCAGAGAGGAGCAAACCGCTGCTGAAAAACTTTCCTTGAATATATTTCTATTTTTTGGACCTCTTATCTTTAGGTTTTTTTTTTCGAAAAGAAAATGAGACGCCTAGTGTTTGGTTTTCGATTTTCTCGGGTTCATAGACAAATGCTACCTCGACGGTTTTGGATTATATATTTTTTTTGAATGAAATGTTTAGAAATGAATTTCCTTTGGCTATGAATGAAAGTGACGCAGACATCACAGAAAAACCATGGAACCGTGTGTTGGTAGATGACATGGGATGAAACATGGCTATAGTTTTTATCTGAACTTGAAAAAGTAAACCACGTATTTTTGTCTAGATGAGACTTACTCGGTTTCTCAGGTCTTCTGATGAAAATAAACTTTCCGGGTGTAGGACCAATTTTTTTTTTTTTTTTGATAAACATGTTCATGGGAAGTCCCCAGTCTTCCGATTCGTTGCTAAGTTGTCTGATTACTGCGCCATTGACCCTTGGGCGGATCGTCTGCTTCTATCCTCTGGGAAGTCCCCAGTCATCCCTTGTCGTGTCATGGATGATAATCAAGCCGCCGGGTAACTGAGTCGGAGTGAATCATCTTCCTCTACCATCTTGATGTCTAGGTCGAAGAATGAGATCAATGGTCGAAAATTGACATTGTAACCGAAAGATCGAACCTCCCGCTGTGGACGCCAATTGTTTATAGGTGAAAATAGTTTCTGCTGATTTCGGTAATTGCGGGTGTGAAGGTGAGAAACAATTTAAACCCTAAATAATGTACTGCAGGGGAGTACTTTAGATTCGAGATATCAATCTGTACAAGTCCGGCCTAAACCAAGAAATAGCCGTTCCATACTAGCTTCGGTCACAAAGTGGAGGAGAAGGGTTGGTTTAGGGAGGGAAGCGAAGAGGGTGTTGAGGAAAGAATTATTCTGGAAGAGTATTACATGACTTATATCAGAAGGTGAGAGCTTTGAGAAAGCTAGAGAGAGTTTCCTTTCTGAGTGTGGTGTTTTTCCCTGACCAAGAACCTGTGTTCTGGTAGAAATAGGTAAGCCTATTTATACAAGTCAAAAAAGAAACGTACTCTGGCCTCATAAGAAAAGAAAACGGGTGAGTTAAATAGGAAGAGGTGGTAACGCCTGGTATTGATGGGATTTGATGGAATTGATGTCCCATATTGAAAGAGCGTTTCACCGTTGCTTCTTGCATTTACTAACCGTCTTATTCTTATTGCACTATCTTGAAATGGGCATTTGTGTATGCCACACGCTATAGACCACCAAACCAAAACCCTAATGACCATACCCCAGTTTGTTTTGATGTCTCGAATATTTTTGGAAAATATGTAGCATGTAGTTGTGGCTTGGCAAGTCAAGCTCGGGAAAGTTGCTATCCTGGTGACCGTCGACGGTCGAGATTTTGCTTCTTGAGAGGAGGGGCAACCGTTGATCGTTGCACGCCTTCGTTTTGGTAGTGAGGGCCAACGTGGTGGCGCGACTAGGTTGGCATGCCGTTGGCATGGCATGGTTTGGCGTGGCAAAACTTAGGTTTTCGGGCCAAAGGTTACCATGTGTTGTCTGGTAACCTTGGATGGCTAGGATTTGCTCCTGGGATTGAAGGGAAACCGTTGATTGTTGCACGCCTTCGTTTCGGTGGCCGCGTAGGGGAGGCCAGCAGGGTTGCGCGGCTAGGGCCAAGGCAATGGCGTTTTTCTTGGCGTTGTGTGACTAGCATAGCTAGGGCCAAGGCATAGTGCGTTTGGCATGTCGCGGCTAGCTTGGGATAGGTACGGTTTTGGCTTGGAATATGGGGCCAAGGGTTTTCCATAGGCGTATGACGTGGGTAGGTCTAAGGTAGGGGCGTTTTGATTTGCGTGGTGTGACTGGCATAGCTAGGTCTAAGGCATAGTGCATTTGGGATGGCGCGGCTAGCTTGGGATAGGTGCGGTTTTGGCTTGGCATGTGGGGCCAAGGGTTTTCCTTGGGCGTATGGCGTGGCTAGCTTTGGCTAGGTGCGTGACAAGGCTACGGTTTTGGGCCAAAGGTTGTGAGGTGACTTTAGACGGCCAGGATTTGCTCCTGGGCTTGAAGGGAAACCGTTGCTTGTTGCACGCCTTCACTTTGGTAGCCGCGTGGGGAAGGCCAACATGGTGGCGCGACATGGGGGGCCATGGCGAGATGTGTTTGGCATGGCGCGGCTAGCTTGGCTAGGTTTGGTTTGGCTTGGCATGTGGGGCCAAGGGTTTTCCATGGGCACATGGAATGACTAGGGCCAAGGTAAGGGCGTTTTGGCTTGGCATGTGGGGCCAAGTATTTGCCTTGGGCGTATGGCGTGGCTAGCTTTGTCTAGACGCGTGACCAAGCTAGGGTTTTGGGCCAAAAGTCGTAAGGTGACCTTATACGGCCAGGATTTTCTCCTGGGTTTGAAGGACCACCGTTAATTGTTGCACGCCTTCAATTTGGTAGCCGCGTGGGGAAGGCCAGCATGGTGGCGCGGCATGGGGGTCCATGGCGAGATGTGTTTGGCATGGCGCGGCTAGCTTGGCTAGTTGCGTGTCCATGCTTGGGTTTTGGGCCAAAGTTCGTGAGGTGACCTTAGACATCCAGGATTTGCTCCTGAGATTGAAGGGCAACCGTTGATTGTTGAGCGCCTTTGCTTTGGTAGCTGCGTGGGGAAGGCCAGCATGGTGGCGCGACATGGAGGGCCATGGCGAGATGTGTTTGGCATGGCGCGGTCGGTGTGGCTGGCATGATTTTCCATTGGCACGGAGGTGCGACTAGCATCGTTGGCATGCTTTGGCGCGGTCGGTATGGATGACATGATTTTCCATTGGCACAGAGGTGCGGCTAGCATGGTTGGCATGCTTTGGTACGGTCGGTGTGGCTGGCATGATTTTCCATTGGCACAGAGGTGCATCTAGCATGGTTGGCATTCTTTGGCGCGGTTGGTGTGGCTGGCATGATTTTCCATTGACACAGAGGTGCATCTAGCATGGTTGGAATGCTTTGGCGCGGTTGGTATGGCTGGCATGATTTTTCATTGGCACAGAGGTGCGGATAGCATGGTTGACATGCTTTGGCGCGGTAAGTGTGGCTGACATGATTTTCCATTGGCATAGAGGTGCGGCTAGCATGGTTGGCATGCTTTGGCGCGGTTGGTGTGGATGTCATGATTTGCCATTGGCACAGAGGTGTGGATAGCATGGTTGGCATGCTTTGGCGTGGTTGGTATGGCTGGCATGATTTTCCATTGGCATCGAGGTGCCGCTAGCATGGTAGGCATGCTTTGGTGCTATTGGTGTGGCTGGCATGATTTGCCATTGGCACAGAGGTGCGTCTAGCATGGTTGGTGTGGCTGACATGATTTTCCATTGGCACAGAGGTGCGGCTAGCATGGTTGGCATGCTTTGTCGCGGTTGGTGTGGCTGGCATGATTTTCCATTGGCACAGAGGTGCGGCTAGCATGGTTGGCATGCTTTGGCGCGGTTGGTGTGGCATGCATGATTTTCAATTGGCACAAAGGGGAATTAGGGCTTTGCTTGTTGTAACCCTAATTTGAAAAAAGGTACCTCGGTAATTATTTAGAGACATATTAAAGGCTTTTTAGTAAATGCGCCTAGTAAATGCTTTATCACTTAAATGTTGTGACGTCACTGTCTAGGGTTTAGTGTTTACGATTTTAACCCTAAGCTAAAAACCAACATCAACACCAACATAAATGCTCACACAAAACATGACATATGTCCATGACATGATACAGCAGAGTACAAGTATGTACACACCTATAAAAATTTCAAAACCACAACATGAAAACCACAGAACAGGTTATATTTCCCATGACATGATACATTGACGTACAAGTAGGTAACTCCTGAACAAATCTAACAAAAACGACATGATGCGCACGAAATAATTCATACATCCTTGAGCTATCATACATGTGTACAAATCTAAACACAACCACAACTAATTTAAGTAAAATAGAATTCGTACTCACATTACAGTCCATATATCCCTGAAATAACATGTTGTTGTACACTCTGTGCAAAACTACAACAAAAAAACAACATTCATACCCACATAACAATCCATAAACCCTTGAATAGCATTACAATGTATAAATATGTACAGTACCAACATTCATGCCCACAGAACAATCCATACATCCCTGAAACAACACTGCGGTATACAGAACTTTACACTATCACAAAAAATCTAACAAAAAAGACATTCATACACACAAAACAGTCCATACATCCCTGACACAACACTGTGGTGTACAAATATGTACACTATCACAAAAAATCAAACAAAAACAACATTCACACACATAACAAGCCATACACCCCTGAAATAACATGCCGGTGTACAGATCCATACACTATCATATCAAATCTAACAAAAATAGCATATTCATACACACATAACAAGCCATACATCCCTGAAACAACACGTCAGTGTACATATCTGTATACTATCACAACAAATCTAACAAAATAGCACTCGTACACACATAACCATCCAATATTTGAAAGTAGCTGATGATCTTGCCTTTTGTTACTTGAATAAATGTTGAATCTTCTTTTGTTGTATTTTCTTCTCTGAAGGTCTTGATTTCTCTTTAATCGTGATAATGATGGTTTTGGATCTTTTACTATCTGATTAGATGTTGAATCTAATGCTTGTTGTCGTTTTGTTCTCTTTAATTCATTGATTTCGATTTAGATGATGATTCCAGACTATTTTGTTATTGCGTCTTCTTTACCATGATGTTACTTCTGCTGTGATGTGGATTTGACTCTTCACTAGTTTTTGTTTCTTTTTCTCTCGGTTAAATAATTATTTTGATTTATTTTCTTTTTTGTTCTTTTTGTTCTAGTTTTTGTTCAGATATTGTGAAAAATAACGGTTTTAATTCGCAACACGTGTGGATTACGAAAAACGTGTGAAGGATATTAATGGCTTTGCATCTTTTTTGGACTAATTTGTACCTAGTTGACCCGAGATGGACTAAACAGTACTTTTAGACTGGTTTTTGGACTAAACCGTATTTTTCCCTTTAAAATTATTTCTAGAAAGATTTCATAAAGTCGTGTTTTAATCAATGTTTTAAGTCAAGGTTTCAATCAATGTTTTAAGTACTTAGCAGTTCTGAATGCAATTTAGGAGGTGCGTTAATGAAAAGATCTTTAAAGGGTGCAACAGAGATGGTGCAAGACCTTTCAGAGTTGTTTCGTTCTACTGATAACATTTTATAAGTTGTATCTACATTTTAGGTTGTGTTACCACTTTAAAACTTGAAAAAATAATGAGTTATGCTACTTAATTCCAAGTTTCCCCTGTGATTTTTTGATCGTCATTGCAAATGTGAGGTGGATTATCCTCGCAATGCAAGTTCTACGACAATACACTCTGCACATCTTATAACTTGAAAAAATAAAAAACAAACAAAGAGACAAATATACTAACACATTCAGCCACTAAACTTCGGTTGAAATGTCGTGTGTTTTTAGGTCAGTAAACAAAAAACAATCTCCTTTGCTCAAACTTAACGGTAATCCCTTGGCAGAATCGCCACAATAGTGCATGACCTTTTTAACATATTGTACATACTGCTAACCTTTTTTAACATACTGTACTGCTAACAAATGTTAAACCAATGCTATAGCAAATTTTACAGCGAAAACAAATCTCGCATCAATGAAAGGTGGGGTGTATAACTAACCTATAAGAGCGTTTTGCCTTTCTTTATGGGTACTGTCATATATCGCAGGGGTCTTGCATATGGGTACCTGCAAGCAAAAAAACAACAATATCACTTGGGTAAATCAAAGGAAGATATACGCATCACTTGGGTAAATCAAAGGAAGATATAGGCATGGTGTGGCGGGTTTATGTATAAGCATCTCGGTTTAGGAAATAACAAAATAACTACAACAGAACTCATGGCATATCTAGAAACAATAAAGAGATCAAATATGAATAAAAACATATTCAGAGTACAATGGAAAACGATTTGCCAAGATTAATACAGCTGGCCCTAAATTTAGTACAAATAACCTCAAACACCTTTGGTACATAAATCTAGATACAAACCTTTCCTTCATTGCTACAATATCAGTGGGTAGAACCTCCACAAAAAAACGTTGTGGATAAATATCAAACACAGTTAGTACTAAGTGGGTAGAGCCTCCACCAAAAAACATACATAACTCAACTCTCGCAACCAATATTTGTTAAGGAAATGGAATGTACTAAAATGCAAATCGGGACAATACATATCTCTTGCATTTACAGTTATATTATAAGCTGAGTTTGCAGTCGTCAAAACAGTGAGTCATAATAATACAAAACATTGAATCAAGTCAGTACAGCATAATTATGTATGTGGGTTAAACATGCAAACAGTATCATCCTAAGATATGTATGCACAGATCTTAGTGAACAATAAGTTTCGTAGAAGAAGCACCGAAAAAACACTTGGCTTAGCTAATTCAACAGAAAAATACTATGAATAATTTGATAGAGATCCATAAATACAAATAATACAGTTGCCATACATGCTAATTCAAATAAATATCCTCATTGCTTCATGAGCAAGGTCTACTATGAATAATTTGATAGAGATCCATAAATACAAATAATACAGTTGCCATACATGCTAATTCAAATAAATATCCTCATTGCTTCATGAGCAAGGTCTCAATAACAGTGCTATCTAAAACTCCATACATGGATCAAACTTGGGGTAAATATTAACCTTTCTCGCATTTCATTGACAGTAGGGATGTCGATGTTAGCGTAAACTTGGGTGGCATCGGTGGAGGAATGGGTGAATTTTTCAAGAAACCAATTTGCATAATATGTTGGAGGACTGCAGATGGGACAAAATATCTCAATACACAGCTTGAAGGCTACAGGGATACCATAGACTTTTGCTGTAGTCATGTGCAATTTTTCTAGTACAAATTGTTTTCTTGGTTTAGTTTATCAAACTGCCAAATTGGAGTTTTTAGGATGACTGCATGAAATGCATCTCCCTGTGTACACAACAATGAGTCAGTAAACGTTAATCTCCAATAAACAATAAATGATTAATAATTTAAAATGAAGAGGGGGTTAGATTTGGTGGTGGGTTACCTCTTCTCCCATGATAACTGTGTTAGCGCTAATGAAATTAGTGAACTATGGGTATTGTGATCATTTTATGTGGCCATGACTGAATACCGGTAACTGAATATCGGTGTTCATCTTCCTTCCGCCACACATTTACAAAATGCCAAGTACAGCTGACCATGACTGGATACCGGTGTTCTCAAATCCATGAGTTTCACCGAATGCCCATGAACAAAACAATAAAAAATAAAACAATTACAAACACATAGAAACAACGAAGGGATATGGAGGATGCTCGAATTTTGTTGAGCAATGAACTTCTGTAGAGGAAAAAATGTGTTTTGTATGGGACATTTTGTTGAACATCTGAAGGACATTACCTAATCCTTGAATGTTTTACCTCTCGTGGGTATAAAATCAAATATACCTTAACAATTTTATTTTCTTTTAGGGGTTACGCAGGGAACAAACCGTACCAAATCTAGAGACGAAAAATTAATTTAACAAAATATACAACAGGTGAATAAGAATAAAAAAAATTGTAGCAGAAGCTGAAGAAATGGGTGAGAGAAAACGTACTCGTGGTGTAATCGAATAGGATGAGATGGAGAAGCCAAGCCTAAATGAGTGCTTTTAACCCTAAAATCTTCCACTAAGAGGGACATGAAAAGGTTATTCATTCTTAGGTTTCGAGAGAAATATCAATAGGGAGTTGAGAGGGTTCCTGGGGTTTGCGCCGTTACAAAAGAGAGAAAGGGAAAAGAAGGCAACCAATTCACATAGATGGAGAATTCATTACAATCGACCTTGTGGAGTAATGAAAGCTTAGCCATAAATATCAGATTATTTATGGCTAAGCCGCTAATCGATCCAAACGGATGTATCCTCGCTGCTGGACAGTACTCTTGTGTAAGGATTTGATATCATGATCACATCATAAGCATCGTGGCATATTGGCTAGGTATAACAGTTCTGTCAAGTGGCCAAGTGATGATGCATAATGATGATGCATCACCAATGGCTTGGCCAAGGTGTCATAGGTGCAAGTACACCGCCGTAATGGCGCAACGTAGGCTATAATAGTGGTATTCAGTAAAAGTACAGATCTGAGTTGCAGCAAGAGTGGCATGTGCCAAACAGGGTTTGGACATAGCCAAGGATGCGAAATTAGCATCACGAGATTCCAAAAGAGTTTGGCATGTTACCTGTGTGCAAGGGGCGTGCAGGCACGCAAGCAAGACTTGCATTTAGCATACTTGTATCATTGGAAGAATGATACACAGCCGTGATGGCGCAATATTTGGCTGGAAAATGCCTAATCTGGCAACAAGGCAAGATGACATGTGCAGGGCACATTGCCTTGACGGTTTAGAGTTGGTTACAAGAGAGTGGGTTTACTTTATGCTTTCTAAATGTTAGGAAGGTCCCGTTTGGCTAGTAAAACGGTTTGGAAAAGGTTGGCATAGTTAGCTAACTGCCACATGTAAAGTAAATCTGTAACCGCCTGGCGGTTACTTGTACATAGATTTTGTAAGGCTATAAAAGCCTGATCTTGTGAAGGGATTGGGTAATCCAAAACAAGAAGAGTTTGTAACCCTAAGTGTGTAATAAATAAAAGGCTAAGGCCTGATTTAAAGAAAAGTTCTGTTGGTGCATATTCCCCTTTGATTTTGGCTTATTGTTTATGCATCAAGCGGAGTGTGTGCATGTGATTAAGGACTTTGAAGATTGGTGAACAGAACCTGTATTTAGTATGGGATAAATAGAGATTTAGTCAAGAAGTTGAAGTATTGACTAAGTGCGAGTTGGTTGAAATTGTGTTGTGGAGCATAGTTGCCATTGTCAAGTTGGTTGTAGCATAGGAGTGTTGCAGACCTGTGACAATTCGGGTATCAGAGCCCTGGTTAAGGGTCTCTCTATTCACGTTGGATATAAGGCTGATTGAGTTCGCTGATTTCCTATAGTTTGCTAAGAATTACATTTAAAGTGAAGGATCCACACTAAGAGTGTAAGGCATGGGAAAGCCAAGTAGAAGATCAAATCAGAAGATCAAATTGAGGGTATATGAAACCTTAATTCCAGAATCTACAAGTGATGATCATGCACGAAGGATGTCCTCAAAACAACTAGATGAGGGTGATACAGGTTGTTTTACATATCAGAACTGCACCAAGGGTACCGGAGACGCTGCAAGTGCTGATGAGAAACAACACGGTGCTGGGAGGGCTCAGCATGATGTTGGAATGGGCCAACATCCATACATCAGTCGTTTTCTAGGGAGCAAAGCACACAATAAGAAGAAAATGTCTTCTGGATTGATGTACGTTGATGTGAAGATCAACGAAAAATGGGTATTAGCGATGGCTGATACCGGTGCTACGAAGATCTTTATTCATCCAGACGTTTCCATGGCATTGAACTTAACAGTTACTAGAGAGGCTAGCACCATCAAAACTGTTAACGTAGAACCACAAGCCAGTCGAGGGAAAGTTCGCAATGCAGATGTGCAAGTTGGAGAATGGAAAGGAAAACTAGATTTTCTAGTTATGGTCATGGATGATTATGACCTGATTTTTGGCATGGATTTATTTTGCACGGCGAAGGCGTCACCATTACCTCATAGGAATGGGATATTGATACAGCACAATCAATACCCATGTTTTGTCTATATGGTGAGGCAAAGTGAACCAGACGAGATACATAAGCCATATCTGTCTGCAATTCAGGTTAAAGAAGGCTTACGCCAAGGCTTGACTACTTTTCTAGGAGTGTTGGTTGAGATCAAACCAATAAAGGTATTAGAAGTTGAGGATGGAATAACTGAGTTCTTAGAAGAGTTTGCAGACACGATGCCTGCAGAAGTGCCTAAGACGCTACCACCGCGGCGTAGGATCGATCATATGATTGAGTTGGTGTCAGGGGCGCGCCCGCCTGCACAAGCGCCTAATCGTATGTCACCGTTAGAACTTGAGGAAATGCACAAGAATATTTCTGAATTGATGGAGGCGGGGTACATACAACCGTCTAAAGGTTCATTTGGTGCTCCGGTTCTGTTCCAAAAGAAGCAAGATGGCTCGCTTCGTATGTGTGTTGATTATAGGGATTTGAACAAGCTAACTGTGAAGAACAAATACCCAATTCCACTAGTGGCAGACTTGTTTGATCGTTTAGCCAAGGCCAAATACTTCACCAAGTTGGATTTGCGCTCAGGTTATTACCAAGTGCGCATAGCAGAAGGAGATGAACCAAAGACTTCAATGGTAACAAGGTATGGCTTGTTTGAGTACTGTGTGATGCCATTCGACTTGACGAATGCTCCAGCAACATTTTTCAACCTGATGAATGATGTGTTTGCCGAGTACATTGACCGATTTGTAGTGGTATACTTGGATGACATTGTCATATATAGTGAGACTTTGGAAGAGCATGCGATGCATCTTCACAAAGTGTTTGCAAAGCTTAGAGAAGCAAGTTTGTATGTGAAGAAGGAAAAGTGTGAGTTTTCCCAGACCACGATTACTTTCATTGGCCATGTGATATCGCAAGGGTGCGTACATATGGACCAGAAAAAGGTAGAGGCCATTATGGATTGGCCAGAACCTAAGAAGCTTGGAGAGCTTCGTTCTTTCTTGGGTTTATCTAACTATTACCGGCGTTTTATAGTTGTCTATTCAAATAAAGTCGCCCCTTTGACAGATTTGTTGAGGAAGGACAAATCATGGGCATGGACTGACGAGTGTCAGTGGTCATTCGATGCATTAAAGGAAGCGGTCTCGACAGAACCAGTTCTTCGCTTTCCTATCTTCAACTTACCATTTAAAGTGCACACGGATGCTTCAGACATGGATCTAGGGGGAGTCTTGATGCAAGATGGCCATCCAGTGGCTTACGAGAGTCGTAAGCTTAATGATGCTGAAGGAAGATACACTGTGCATGAGAAAGAGATGTTGGCAGTGATACATTGCTTGAGAACGTGGCGCCATTATTTTTTGGGAACTTATTTCATCTTAAGGACGGATAATGTGGCCATTATGTTATTTTCCATCCAGAAGAAACTTTCGCCAAAACAAGCAAGGTGGCTTGACTTTTTGAGCGAGTTCGAATACAAATTCGAGCATAAGCCAGGAAGGCTTAATTCTGTGCCAGATGCGTTAAGCAGAAAGGTGGTAGCATAATATGTGACAGCACTGACCACGATTAAGACAGAGTTGTTGTCTCGAATCAAAGAAGAGACGAAGAATGATCAGGCATGTGTGCACCTGACTAATCAGATCTATGATGGGATCGTTCGTCGATATTGGCTAGATGATGGGGTCATTTATGCCAAGGGAGGAAAAATTTATTTACCTAATTCAAGTGGACTGAGAAGGGAACTCTTGCGAGATACGCATGATTCCATTTGGGCTGGTCATCCAGGCATGGAACGAACTCACGCTTTGATAGATCGTTCTTATTACTGGCCTAAGATGGAAGAAGATGTTGAATTGTATGTGAATACATGATTGGTGTGTCAATTGAATAAGACGGAAAGGAGAAATGTGGCATGATTGCTACAGCCTTTGCTGATTCCAGACAAGCCATAGCAGTGCTTGTCGATGGACTTTATTAATGGGCCGCCAAAGTTGCAAGGATTTAGCTCGATAATGGTCGTCGTTGATTGCTTTTCGAAGTATGCTACATTCATTACCTGTCCCCATTCTTGCAATGCAGACGTTGCAGCGGATCTGTTCTTCAAGAATGTAGTGAAGTATTGGGGACTTCCTCAAGATATTGTGAGTGATAGAGACTCATGGTTTACAGGCAGGTTTTGGACTGACCTGTTTGGAATGCTTGGTTCCGAACTAAAGTTTTCTACTAGCAATCACCCCCAAACCGATGGCCAGACAGAGAGGATAAATACATTGCTAGAAGATTACTTGCGTCATTATGTGACAGCAGGTCAGGAAAATTGGGTGGCGTTGATGGATACGGCCCAATTTTGTTACAATTTGCAGAAGAGTTCATTAACAGAGTTGAGTCCTTTTGATTTGGCTACGGGACATCAACCATTAACCCCTCATGAGGTTCCAAGGGATAAGAAGCAAGGCTTCTGTCCAGCAGCTTATCGTTATGCAAGGTCAAAGATGGAGATGACTGAGAAAGCGCGTGATAGCTTGGATAAAGCGAAAATACGAACGAAGAAGTATGATGATTTGCATCGCAGATATGTAGAGTTTGAGGTGGGAGATATGGTGCTGTTAAAGCTAACGCCCCAAATTTGGAAGAAGATTTCTAGCAAGACAGTGCATAGAGGCCTAATTCCAAGATATGATGGTCCTTTTAAGGTGGTGAAAAGAATTGGTAAGGTGGATTACAGACTGGAGTTGCCGGAATGGTTGAAAGTGCACCCCTGTTTTCATGTTATCTTTCTAAAGAAATATCATCCTGATTTGCTGGACACTTAGAGACGACAAGTGAAGCGTGCACCACTAGTAATTAGATCGCAATTCGACAAACAAGTTGAGGCAATACTTGATGATCGAGTTATGGGGCAAAGCAAGAAGAATATGAAAACTTATTTTCTGATGAAGTGGCAAGGGTTGCCAGACTCCGAAGCTTCTTGGGAGAAGGATACTACATTGTGGCAATTTGAAGAACAAATTCAGGCTTACCTACAGCAAAAAGAATCGACGAGGGCGTCGAATTCAGCTGGTGGGGGAGGTCTATAACAGTTCTGTCAAGTGGCCAAGTGATGATGCATAATGATGATGCATCACCAATGGCTTGGCCAAGGTGTCAGAGGTGCAAGTACACCGCCGTAATGGCGCAACAAGGCCATAATGGAGCAACGTAGGCTATAATAGCGGTATTCAGTACAAGTACAGATCTGAGTTGCAGCAAGAGTGGCATGTGCCAAACAGGGTTTGGAAATATCCAAGGATGCGAAATTAGCATCACGAGATGCTAAAAGAGTTTGGCATGTTACCTGTGTGCAAGGGGTGTGCAGGAACTCAAGCAAGACTTGCATTTAGCACACTTGTATCATTGGCAGAATGATACACAGCCGTGATGGCACAATGTTTGGCTGGCAAATGCGTAATCTGGCAACAAGGAAAGATGACATGTGCAGGTCACATGGCCTTGACGGTTTAGAGTTGGTTACAAGAGAGTGGGTTTACTTTATGCTTTCTAACTGTTAGGAAGGTCCCGTTTGTCTAGTAAAACGGTTTGGCAAAGGTTGGCATCGTTAGTTAACTGCCACATGTAAAGTAAATCTGTAACCGCCTGGTGGTTACTTGTACATAGATTTTGTAAGGCTATAAAAGCCTGATCTTGTGAAGGGATTGTGTAATCTGGAACAAGAAGAGTTTGTAACCCTAAGTGTGGAATAAATAAAAGGATAAGGCCTGATTTAAAGAAAAGTTCTGTTGGTGCATATTCCCCTTTGATTTTGGCTTATTGTTTATGCATCAAGCGGAGTGTGTGCATGTGATTAAAGACTTGGAAGATTGGTGAACATAACCTGTATTTAGTATGGGATAAATAGAGATTTAATCAATAAGTTGAAGTATTGACTAAGTGCGAGTTGGCAGAAATTGTGCTGTGGAGCATAGTTGCCATTGTCAAGTTGGTTGTAGCATAGGAGTGTTGCGGACCTATGACACTAGGCATGGCCAAGCCCATGACATACACCGCATAACTCATAAAGTACCTTATCCAGCTATGAATAAGGCCATGATGTAGCCATTGTAGCTCACAATGCGTTAGCTAAAAAAATAGGATAATAACTTGAGGAGAACATTTCAAACCAATCGGCTAAGTCCATAACGCAATTAGGAAAAACATGGTCTGCTGCATGCTCGCCACTGCGCCACAGCATAATATACACATTATTAACGACCTTGGAAGCTTTGGACAAGGCCATGGCACGATGGCACCATTGTTCCATCCATTCCCGGCCTTGGAAGCTTTGTCCAAGGCCACTGCAAGATCCTGCGTGCTATTCACGGACATCAAGGCCACTGCGCAATCTTTCACGCTATTCACGGCCATCATGTCATATGCACTATTCACGGCCATCATGGCCTCCATCCAAATAGGTCATTCAAAGGCCACACTATAATTTAACACTCACACATCCCACGTAGAGATTATGGCCTGGAATATTTCTCTCTATCTTAGCTGTAGAAGAAAATATAAACATGTTATGCTACTTTTACTCCACTAGCATGCTATGATAAGTTATATCATCTTAACCATATATAAATGCATCAAGACATCGTAAGGCGCCTCAACAGGCCATTGGCTCGCAATCATGCCTGAACTGACAATGGGATTTTTTTTCTTCAATAACTAGTTTCTAAATACTTTTTCAATACCTATTGCTAGACTGCTTTGCTGGGAGTTCCTAATACTGCTTATATTGCTACTCACTGAATGAGTTTAGTTTGTGCTTGTTTACCATTACAGTCACAATTGATTGTTCCAGTATTTCATCATCAACTACTTCTGTTACATCAGCTAAGAATGCTTACTTTAATGCATTGGAAGTTATGTTTTGATGTGAATGATTCTATTGCTGGGCTTGTTGCTGCAGTTTGATATTTCTTTATTCTACTTCTGACATTGCTATTGGTTTTTTGTAGCTGTTGAGACTTATTGCTACTGCTGCTGATAGTTCTTCTAGGGTTGCTCTTTTTTTTTTTACTTCATCGTCTGTTGCGACGCTTGTTTTGCTACATTCATTATTACTTGTGTATCCTAACAATTAGTTTACAAGTTTGGTATGTTGAGGTTATTCACATGTGTTTTTTTTAGTTTCACTTCAAACTGAATGTTTGTTATCAGTTTGAGGAGGTGAAGTTTTTTTCCAATTTTAATTTCTCTTTGTTCGTTTGTTCCCAAGCCAT
This sequence comes from Papaver bracteatum, assembly GCA_023529315.1. Lineage (NCBI taxonomy): Eukaryota > Viridiplantae > Streptophyta > Magnoliopsida > Ranunculales > Papaveraceae > Papaver > Papaver bracteatum. Next base: position 176,652 of record JAJJWX010005292.1, read on the forward strand.
TTCGGTGTTGTGCAAGTAATAGCTTGTGTGTGTGTGTGTGTGTGGGGGGGGGGGTTATTCAGAATATAGGGTCTCGTCCAGTCAAGTTGTATGACTTGACTTGACCAAGTTTGTCCAAATCTTTTGATATAAATATATGTCCTTATATTTGTAAGAGGTATTTAACAATGATATCGTAATATCAATTATAGCTTTTAATAGTTTTATCAACGTATGTTTTACATATACTACATTCTGACCACAAACCATCCTTAATCACCATATTTTGGGCCACATTAGATCGCACATTACCAATTCAGAGTCATCGAGTCAAGGCGATTTTGTGGAGAAATTTCTTGCGACGTTGACTTAGTCAAGCTTGAAATCTTCTTCGTTCTCATGTTCAATCTAGAATTATTATCTACAATTTATTGAAAAAAATCATGTTCTCCTCCTAATTTTAATATGTATTTCTATCTTTTGTTCACTAATTCTTAGCCTATTTTTCAAATTGAAAACTTTCTAGTTATGCCATAATTCTAAAAATTTAGGTCGGTCTTAATATTCAGTATCCCATGTGTTTAATCTATTATTTTTTTGTTAATTCTACTAGTTTGGTTTTCTTCTATGTCTCTCTAATCCTCTAACTAATTTGTTTTGTTTGTAAATTTCTCCTTTGTTTTCTCTCTTTTTAGGTCATGAGCTAATGGAGGTGCAATCATAGAGTTTCAGAGACATCATCATGAGATTTGATAAATCAGCAGTGATATTTGAGAAGTCTGGGTTATTTTTGATATTGGGTACAGTTCGGTGATTCTTTCATCCTGATCTTATATTATTTTTCAAAAGATTCTGAATTTGATCTATAAGAAATATGTGAATTTTAGTCATTCTGAGGATTTTGGGGAAATTGGGATCCTACCTTCTGTAGGGATTTGTTTCTGTTTTTAATTATTACAGATTCTTTCTCTCTATCAAGTATAATCTCGGGAAAGATCTACTTTGGTGTTGTTAATTTCTCTCTTCATGATGATTTTTGTGAGAAGGTTTTATAGGGATTTAGGCTATATCTTCCTGGGGTTTCTTGTTGGAATTAATCTGCCGCTCCATTGCATTAAAAGATGTGTTTCTTTTTAATTTCTCATTAGAAATATTATTTTAATATTATGATGAAATGATGTATTTAAATGATCATCAATGAACTCTTTGACAGTGGGTTGCTGTCTTAGATGATTTGTTATACTTGGCAGAATTTATTGGTTGTTCTTTGTTGCTCTATTGATCTTCTGAGTATTGAGAATAAGTATACCGGTCTTTACAGTTTCCTGCTCTTAATGGTTAATTCTTAATCAATGTGTTGTCTAAATCATTATTCCAGACCTATATTCTTATAGTTCCAAGGAATAGTATTTGCACCTTCTTCCAGTCTATCTCTTTATAAATTCCTCAGTAGGTCAAGTTTATTTCTCACATCTCTTTGGTCTTTCTTGCACAATATTATCTTTTATCTAGTTAGTGTTAGAAATGTCTATTTATGCTGATCAAGTTATGGTTCTAAACTTAGATGAAGATTTTGAAGAGTTTCCTCACAGATTTGGTGCTCTGCAATGTGATAAATATCGTAGCTATTATAAAACTTCCATAAAGCATCACCTCAACAGAATATGGAGTATCAACTCCCTTGATTTTTAAACTTGCTAAGACTTATGTCCAAGGAATGCGTATTCAAAATCTGTTTGTAGTCATGTTTAAGAAGAGTCAAGATAAGGATTTAGCATATTCTTCTAGACCTTCCTTACTGTTTGGTCAACTTTTTGCTGTTCAACATTTAGGTAATCTGGAGTCAATATTTTATCTGGTATGGGAAACTACATTAATGCCGGTTCAAATTACTATTCCTATAGATTTGGTTAATAAAGGAAATGCTAGGGAAGTCTTGAATCAGATTGGAACCATTGTTACAGTGGATTCTCCAGCTAGAAATCATTATGAATCAAAGGTTATGGTACCCTTGAACTCTCCTCTGACAAGAAAGGTGGTTTTCAATACTAATAGGAGAACTTACTATACGACTTCTTTTTATCCAAAGCTTCATTTTCGTGCTTGCGAGAAATGTTTTGTACTCTATCATGATGACTAAAAGTGTAAGGAGATTTAGATGAGAATCTATGTAAGAGATTTTCCTGCTCCATCCCCTAGAGCTAATCATGTTGTTGTTAATAAAGTGGTGGTGAGCCAAGAAGTTGGTGAAAGTTCTGAATATGCTTGATCTGCAAAAGTCAATGCTTCTACTGCTATTCCTCAGGAGAATTCAAAGTCATCTGCTTTTTGTATCAGTCATCAACCTTCGGGGGTTCTCGATAATAGGGGTTCGACTTTTTTTCTCTCATGTTTATTCTTATATTATGCATGTAGTTTCTGCATTGACTATTAGGGAACCTGTCAATACTGGTCATCCTTTCATCCTCAAGTTATTTTGAACTCTACTGGTTATTTTTCTCCTTATGATAGTTTTTCTCTTGGAGCCGACGGGACTATCCATGATAGTAAAGGAAAAGGATCTAGGACTTCTTTTGAATTTGTTTTCCTAGGTTCTAGTTCTTTCTCTTCCAGTTCCTCGATGATGCCTACTCCTCGCTGGCCTCATTTGTCTTTAGTACCTCCCTTTACTCCTCCTTCTAATACTTATTTCAATACTGGTATCTTGGGAGTGACCTCTAGCCTGGGTACTACTGATGCTAATGTGTTTCTGTCTACTTCATGTATGTCTTTCTCTCAGACTGTTTTTACTTCTTATGGATTTATCTTTATCTCTTCTTCATAAATGAATTACTCCTCAGAATTGTTTATGCACCTAAGTTCAGAAAATGAGTTTTCGAGTAATACTGATAAGAATGTTTATTTTAAAGATGCAATAGTCCTTGAACATGTTTCATTAGCTTCTCTTCCTCCTGAACCTGTGATTACTAATGAAGAATTTGAAAAGGAAATTGATCTCATGATATTGGACTCTAGATCTATGAATGTTGAACCCTCCTCGGCTCATGACCTAGTAAGTAACTAAACCACTCACTCGTTTTTTAATTATCTTTGTGTTTTATTGTTTGCACTGTTCTATTATTGTCTTTTTTTTCTTTGTTTGATCCTATGCTGGGATGATTAGCTTTCTCAGTTTAACAATAAAATTCTTGTGTTGGAACATTAATGGGTGTTGTTCCGACAAGAAATGGCAGCACTTGTTTAATCTTATTAGGAAATACAAATTAGACAGTGTTTGTCTCTTAGAAACCATGGTTGATGCTGATACTGTTAAAAAATATACTCATCATGTGCCTTTTGATTCCTGGTCCATCATTTCTACTGTTGGTAAATATGGTAGTCTTGCTTTTGGCTATTTTGAAAAGTCGAGTATTGAAGTGCTTGGTAGTTCCTTAAATATGATACATATCTTATGTGATATTATGCCTGCAATTAAAAATTATGTTGTTTCTTTCGTTTATGGTTATTTAAACCTGGTTGGTATAAGAAATCGTATGAATTAAAACAACAACAATCCTTGGTTATTAGTTGGAGAATTTAACTTTATCTTGCATAGTTCTGAAAAACAAGGTGGTAATCCAGATAATTCTTTTTCTCCTTACTTTGTTAAAGAAAATATTTTAAAGATGAATATGAATGAAGTGTTTTCTTATGGCGATCCTTTCACATGGTGTAATAGAAGATTAAAAAATCCTTTAGATTTGATTTTTGAAAAGATGGATAGGGGATTTATGAATGATAAATGGGTTACAACTCTTCCTCAAACTAGAGTCACTAATTTAATTAGAGTCTACTCTGATATTAGCCCTATCATGGTTAAGTGTTTTCATTGGGAAAAGAACATTAACATTCTTTATAAGTTCTTTAAATGTTGGCGGATTAACCCTGATTTCAAAGGAATTCTTCATAATTCTTGGTTTAAAAGTGTCAAAGGATCCCCTAGTTTTGTTGTGGTTAATAAACTCAAAAATGTGAAGGATGAGTTAATTAAGTGGAACATTAATTCTTTTGGACACATTAAAACTACTATAGGAAGATTCAATACTAATTTAGAAAAATTTCAAGCTTTACCTTACTCTCCTAAGATTGGTGGTTATATCTTGAACTACTCTAAATAGCTGGATTATTGGTATGAAATTGAACATAGTTTCTATAAAAAAAAATCTAGAATTAATTATTTTACTCAGTATGATAGAAATACTCATTTTTTTTCATAATACGATGAAGCTCAGAAACATGTACAATACCATTCAAACTATTAGAGATGAACAAGATAACTAGCTAGAGAATAGAGAACAAGTTGCTTCTTTGCTATCTAAGCATTTTAAGAAAATCTTTACTTCTTCCAATCATGGGAATAGTGTTATAGAAGAAGCTTTAAGGTTTGACAAGCCTATTATTTCTGATGAAGTTAATTCCTCTTTAACTTCCATCCCTTAGATTAATCAATTCATTAATACAGTTAATAATATGGCCCCTTGGAGTTCTCCGGGACCAGATGGTTTCCTGGCTGGATTCTTTAAGGATAATTGGGACATTGTCCACTATGAAGTTGTGTCTCATGTTTAAAGTTTTTTCAAAAACAAATTTCTTTTTAAACAATCTAATTTCACTTTTATTATTTTAATTCCCAAAACAAAAAATCCTTCCCCTCCTCATGATTTCAATCCTATTAGTTTATCTAATTATTTTTATAAAATTATTTCAAAATTTTTAACTAATCATTTGAAACCTCTTTTGGACTATTTGATTTCCCCTTTACAATTTGATTTTGTTGCAAATAGACATATTCATGATAATATTGTTATCACCCATGAAATTCCTCATTCCTTTAAAAAGAAAAAGAAAAACTCTAAAAATGGTCATCTAGCTATTAAGCTTGATCTTTCTAAGGAGTTTTGATAGGTTGGAATGGTCTTTTATTCTTGTCGTTTTTAAGAAGCTTGGTTTTTTTGAAGATTGATGTCAAATGATCTTACAATGTATTAGTACAGTTTCTTATTGAGTCCTGGTTAATGGTTCTCCTGGTGAGACCTTCTTCCCTACTAGGGGCATTAGAGAGGGTGAATGCATTTCTCCTTACATTTTTATTCTTTGTATGGAAGTTCTGTCTCAAACGCTCTTAAAAGCTGAAGAAGAAAAATTGATTAAGGGTTCAAGAAGAATAGTCCTTCTATTTCTCATTTACTTTTTGCGGATGATTGCATGATGTTTTCTAAATCTTCTGTTACTTATGCTTGGAATCTTATCAAGATTATAAATTTCTTTGCTAAGGCTTCAGGTCAAGCGATAAACTTTGAAAAAGTCAGGTTTCATCACTAGCGGTAAGATGCATCATAGGCACATTAAAATTTTATCTAGAACTCTTAAAATGAAATTTCTTAGTAATTCTGAAAAATATATAGGTACCCCGTTATTTATAGGTAGAGATAAAACTAAATCATTCAATTTTCTAATTAACAATTTATATTCTAGATTGAGTTCTTCTAAAAAGACCAATTTTAATGTTGCTGGTATAACAGTTGTAACTAAACATGTGTTGTCTAGTTTATCGGTTTATCATTTGGCTTGATTTCTTCTTCCGAAATAAGTTACTTCTAAAATTGATTCTATTCAAAGAACTTTCTGGTGGTCAAAAAAAAAAAATCCTAAACATGCTGCATATTTTCGTTCTTAGGGTGATATAGGTAAATCTAAAATGAGTGGTGGATTAGGTATTAGGAATACTTTTGTGACTAATAAGGTCTTTATCTGTAAACTTGGTTAAAGAGTTATTAATAACCCGAACATCTTGCTTACTACATTTTTAAAAGATAAATATTTTTCTAACCTGAACTTGTTAGAAATTGACAAAGCTACTGATACTTCCTCTTGGATCTGGAAATGTATTATAAATGGTTTACACTTTATTAGAGCTAATACAGTGGTAAAAATAAATAATGGGGCTTATTCTCGTATTTGGAGTTCTAATTGGATGCCAGGGTATAGTAATCCTATTGTATCTTCCCATCCTACTCATAGTAATTATATCTTTGTTACTGATCTTATAAATGTTCAAAATAATTGCTGGAATTTCAGTATTTTATCTACTTTATTCTCGCCTGATGAAGTAACCAGGATTAGGTCTATTAGGTTAAACCTTAACCAGTGTGACACTTTAATGTGGGCTCATACCAGAAATGGTAAGTTTATGATTAAGTCAGCCTATATAATTTATATGAATGATTTTAGTTACCCTGAATATTCTTCTTTTTGAAGGAAAGTTTGGGCTATTGATTGTTTGCCGAAGATTAAGTTCTTTTGATGGAAATTTTTTTCACAGATGCTTCCAGTCAATTCTATGTTGCATGTTTATATCCCGTATGTGGATGTGATTTGTCCTCTCTGTCATAACCATGAAGAAACTGTTATGCACTTGTTTGTGAATTGTTCTGTTGCTTCTCATATTTGTTTTGGGTTTTTTTTACAACACCTGATTTCTACAGATTTGGATTGGATTGGATTGATGATTTTTTTCTGTATTGGCATAATTCAGCTCTTGGAATTTCTCCTTTTAAAGTTTATTGGCCTAGTATAGGTGCTATAGTCATCTGGTGTATTTGGAAGTTGATATGTGATGTGCTATTTAGAAATACTTATATTCATCTGAACAAGGTCACTATGGAAACTAAGAAAATGATTAACACTTATATTGATCCTCCGTTATGCTCTGGTGGTTTAATCAGAGATTTTAAAGTCCCTATAGCTGAAGTGGATCATTTTATGTTTGTTGATGGTTCCTTCAAAGATTTTAGTATGGGTTTGGGTGTTATCTGGTGTGATATTTTAGGAAATTTAAGAAGTTCTCGCTCGGACTTTGGTTTGATTCCAAATGCAGTAGGTGATGAAGCTGCTGCTCTTATTTTGAGGATCTCTTGGGCAGAAGAGATGAATCTTACTAAACTCGTTAGTGATTGTCTCCAACTGGTGGATTTTGTGAATGTAGTCGGCTCTAATATAGTGTGGAGAAGTAGTGATCTTCTTGATCAGTGTCGGAATTTACTTTCTAGTTCTTGTTCCTTTAAAATTATGTATATAAAGCGTGTGAAAAACCATCTAGAGGACCGGCTTGCACGTCGGGCTAGAAAACTCAATCTTAAGGGTCTCCTTTCCTTCTTTGTTGAACTCTCTTATTTGAAAGGAGTCCTTGAATGTTGTTTGTAATTCTCTTCTTTGTTAAACTCTAACAAACATATTCTTATTTGGAAGGAGTCCTTGAATGTTGTTTGTAATTCTCTTCTTTGTTAATCCCATGGAATAGTAGTTATGTGGATTGACCACTAGGCTCAACCTCCTACTTCACGTGAAACACGTACACCCCCGAACATTTATTAATTAACTTGATTTTTTTTTTTTTTTAACTTGAAGTAGGTACTCCCAAACATTTATTAATTTACTTGCAATACGTACACCCAAACATTTATTAATTAACTTTGGTTTTGCCACTTTAAGCCTTTAACGTCCAACACTTAAACAATCCCTAACTAACAACATTGCAAAAGATTATCTGAAGACTTTGGTAAACGTTAATGAGGGACTTGGTGTTTTGTTAGGTGAGAAATTAAGGTGTTGTGCATTTGGTGTACCAAATTTGTGCACAAATTGCGGGCAGATAGTGTGTCCTCATCCTCATTGTATCACCATCTCGTGCTTTATTGACGGATATGTTACTAGTGGGTATCCAACTATCCATATACATTAAACCATATACTAATACTAGTAAAAGGGCTTTTATTGTTTTTAAGAAACCAACTTTAAGTCAGATAAGCAAACCATCTTCTTATCGGAAGAGGAAACTCCACCGATTTGATCAATTTCCTTTTCAATCCTATTTAAAAGAAAGCTATTATTGGGGCGTCACACTCCAGTAGAGGGGTTTTATTTGGATTTCTAGTATCCAAAAAAGTGGTTATGGGATATATCCTAACACAAATACAAAATGTCTAGATTACCATTTAACTAAAATAAAAACTTAAAAACCTAATCTTTTCTATTCTAATTCAACAACAACCAATTCAAGCAATTGAAGAATCAGAATTCCAAACTCCTCAACAACAACCCATGGTGTATGTTAGGTAATAACCGAACAAACCCATCTTTGTTTACTCATTTTTTTGCTTAAAATAGGTTAGATTGAATGAAATTGAAGTAAATTTAGGATTCCAGTACGTTTCTGCTAGTGTTACGTCTAGGTTCGGTACTGCTTTTCTAGCCGTAACTTTAGTTTATGAAGAACTTACGTCCAGGTTTGGATTAATTCTAACCGTAGAAGTTGATTTTACGGCCTGTTTATTGACTAATTTTTCCAACCGTATAGAGTTACGTCTAGGTTTATTCAAACCTAACCGTAAGTACAGATTACGGTTGGGAACGAAGTTTCAACCCAACCGTAAGTACAGATTACGGTTGGGAACGAAGCTTCAACCCAATTGTAGCATGAGCAGTAAGCGGAAAAATCTAAATTTCTTTCTCCTCTAGTTTTTCTTCCCAAAAAAACTTTGTCCCAGAATTCATCAAGTATACAACAAAATTCATTTATTTAATTATTATCTAATTAAATTATATTAAAAGTAAATAAATATAAGTTGTTTGGTTATTACAAAATTATTTGAGATAAGGGATTTTTTGAAATTACTTATGGGTGACCCGTTTTTATCCTATTATGTGAAAACGCCCCTCTAATAGAATATGACCCCTCAATAATATCCTTCTTTGAAAAATACACGTAGAGGGCACATGACCCAGATCCTCCTACAGAAAAGAGAACTTCTTAGCCCCGCTTCCTATTTTTTGGACCGGTACCGGTGCCCCTTCCTCGGTTTGGTACAAAACCAGGTTCGGTTCTACCGGTTCCGGCATAGTCCGTCGGTCCAGCCAGGTTCTTCTTCTTCTTTTCATTTTATGGTTTTTTTTAATTTTCAGTTTATGAAAACTCCAAATCTTCTAGTGGAGTATGGTAGATAAGGAATCCGGTTAGAAAGAAAAGAAAGACAGTGATGATGATAGGATGAAACCTTTTTTAGCCTGGTTTAATTGGGGGCCTTCCACATTAAATGGGGGCCAGGCACTAGAAGACAAAACAGGTCTCCCAATAGCAATTTGGGTCACCCCTTATAAATTTTTTTTCTAAATGGCTAAAATGCCCCTAAGTGATTAGTATTAAGATTTAATTAAGTTGATTAGTGTGATAATTTTGTTTAGATAAAAATCAGGTTTTGGGGTTAAAATTTGGGGAAATTTTAGTTTTGGGTTTTTTTGAGTTTTGAGAGGAAAAACTAGGGTGTGTGAAAATGAAGATCCGACTACTCAAAATGAATGAACCAATCCTCAAAATTAAGAACCCTCGAGCTCAAAACAATCAAAGTTAACTTGATATACTCGTCAAATTGTTTGAATGGTGCTTTTTTCATGGTCTATGGAACTTTTAGTGAGGGTCGTTATAGTTGGGTGTTGTATACGCCAAGCCCTAAAGAGTGATTTGGGCGACGATTCTAATCGTAACTTTTAATGGTGATGAAAAATCGTCAAGGTGGTGTGTTAAACAATGAGTTTATAATGTTCACCTAGAGTCGTTAGTTGATTCGTTTAATACCCAAACGATATTTATAATGTTCCCTTAGCAATAACAAAGGGTGTCAAAAGCAACCTTTAACACTAACGACTTATTCTAGGGCAGAAATTTTTGAAGTAGTTTTAAAGGTCGCTTTTTTCTTCAACCTTTTAGCACGATTTTTTAGAATCATGCATATCAAAAGTCAGTTTTTCTAATCAGAATCGCTACCTTTTCAGTTACCAAACTCATTTTCATTATCAAAACACAAAAAAAAATCGAATATAAGGTGGGTTTAAGTTCACATACATTCTAATTGGAGCCATAGATTTCTAGTTGAAGAAAAAAAAAATTCTACAAAATACTCGTTAATGGTGGTGGTGGAGAAGAGAACAGGGAAGAGAAGAAGATGAAGAAGAAGAGAAGCTTAATTAAGGTTTCTAATTAAGGTTAACTAATTTTTAATTTTTAGTTTTAGGTAAGGGTAAAATATTATTTTCATAGTTGGATTAATAGGCCCCTGATAATTTTGGGGTGCAAATAAAATTGGATGGCCCCCATTAAAAATGTTTAAAGTTTCTTTTGACAACGAATTAGGCGGTACTAACAAAAATAACTTAAACCAACTGGCATTAGCCCAGTTCAGGGCCGTCTTAAAGATTTTGGGTGCCCTAGGCGACCATAATATTTGGGGCTTTTTTATGGTTACTAAATCAAAGGTAAAGTTGGAATTTTAGTTTATAGGAAGACAATTTTTATGTATTTAAAGCGATAACTTGGATCCAACTATGCGGCCGAAGGTCGACCAATTGTTTTCCAGCATTTGGGTGAGATTTTGGTTTGTAAACTTGTTATTTAACATAGAACAAGCCCCCAAATTTAATTATTAATTTGAAAACTTAATTATTATTATTATTATTAATTTTTTTGGTTAATCAATAAATTTCAATTAATTCAAATCGAAATACTAATTACATGATCGCTTACAAGAATAACAAAAACATCAAAATACAAGATGATTAAACCCCTAATACAATTAAAGATATCAATTACAAGTATACCGCGAAGAGAAAGAGCGATAAACCGTAAAGATACCCAATTTTTGTTTATGTAGTAGGGAAAAATGATGGTATTATCTGGAATCAATCCCGACCATTTAATCTGATTTTCTTCTTCTTTGATAAGAGATGCTCCTGAAAGAAAGGGGTACTTTTCCCTTAATCTTGTATACCCAAACGAACCTAGATGCCCTAAATCTCTTATGTTGAAAATAGATTCAAAGCGATACCGTGTTGAATTATTGATGTGTTTGAACTGAGAATAACAAGCCACGATCCAGCCATGAAGATTTGAAAAAATCGCCCTCAAAGCGAAGAGACAACCGTCCAAAATGATGAAGAAAAATCGCCCCAAATGGCGAAGAAATATGCTGAAAGACATCAAAACAATTAGAAAACTTGTTTTATTTGATTGACTAATTACTAAACTTAAAAAATAAATGAAATCTTGCTCAGATATGGTCCAAAAGGACCAGATCTGAGCAAGAGGTTGATGAAAGCTTGTTTTTTTTTCCTTCTTTTGGAGGGAAAAACCTGTGTATTATGGAGTGAGATATATCGAAAACTTAAATATTAGTGACACTTATAATTGATACATAAATATTTGTAACAATTATAACTGTTACATTTATACTACTGTGACAAAATGTTTTCTTAACACTCATATTTGTTACAATCAATCTATTAGTTCTTAAAAAAAAAAAAAAATTGGGCCCCCAACAATTTGGGGCCCTAGGCGGCCGCCTAGCTTGCCTAGCCCCTAAGACGGCCCTGGCCCAGTTGATTAGGGATTGTGCCCAACCTATAGGTTGCGGGTTCAATATCCGTGTTGATCGTGTCAAAAAAAATAAAAAAATAGAAATAACTTTTGAAAAATACACGTAGAGGGGCACATGACCCAGATCCTCCTACAGAAAAGAGAACTTCTACCAGTCAAAAATCACGTTTTTTCTCAACTTTTAAAGTTGGGTGAGCCCGTGATTTGGGCCATTTTATAGGTTGGGCGTAGATATTTTGACGGCGATGTTTAACGAGCTGAAAGCCCATCGAATCGCCTAATAGGCAGTTTTTAGATCATTAAACGATTTTTCCTAATTAATTCAGGATTAGGGTTCCTATATATAGACAAGCCTTTCTTTCAACTCTCTGTGCCTGTAAATTAGAAAACCTTTCTGTTGAGAATTTAGTGGAGTCATACAACTGTCCATTCCCAGATGATACCATAACAGATATAGTTTCTCGGTTACCAGCGGTATCTCTACTAGTACAACCGTTGCCACGGTAGGAGGTCCGACCGAAGAAGAATCTGAAGATAGGGTTTGTTTGTGACTACTTTCACCCCATTTCAGAAGTGATACTTTTGTTCCGTTTCAGAAAAAATAATACTTTTACATTGTTTCAGAAAAAGTATCACTTTTTAGTTCCGCCATAATGGTACGGAGTCGGACTTGTAAATTTCTAAAGCGAAATTGTAAAGCAAAGAGACGTTCAAACTTCAAAGCCATCTTGCATAGGTTGTATTCAATGTTGCCATCTTGCATAGGTTGTATTCAATGTTGCGCCATCCTGCCTTGCACCAAGTCGGTGTTGATCCAGCTGACGGTTTAAATCATGTTTGTGATGAAAGGGAAAAAGACTGACAATTCAGAAGTCGACTCAAGTCAGCAGAAGAGAGAAAGAGAGATGGATTCTTAACATTTTATATAATTAATCTTTTATATTGCCATAATGCCATTGCACATTCAGTTGCCACAAGTGAAAAGAATATTGCCAAAATCTTCCCAAGCCAAGCAGAAATGGCACAACAATGGTCCACCTTTGTTCTTACAGGTCCAACGGGGTCATTGCAAATGTCACCTTTTTTTTTTTGTTCATTGCCAAGAATTTTGTCTTAATGAACCACGCATGGAAATCAAATCCTAGTGCACAATAAGTAAAATCTTGTTTTGTCAAAGAACAAGTTTGCTGGGCATATGCGATTGTGCACTGATGCAATGCCAGGTCGCTTAGAGAACAAACTGGATTTAAAAATGTCCAAAAACAAGCTCTGGGAAATATGGTTTCAGCAAGATATATATATGACCAAATTTTGCCAAAACCAGTCGGTCTCTTTTTGATGGGTACGATTCAATCCAGGTCATTTGGAAAAGATTCAAAAATAAATCACAGTGTCATCCTAAATTTGCAGTTGTTGAATTGAAAATCACAACTGGATTCATTACAATCAAAGGTTTCTCAAGAGTGCAAGTTCTTGAATACTGAAAAAATATACATAGAATCTTCGGACTATCTGTGTAGAGTGCAGTAGCTCAATTATGAACTCTAACAAGTTCTTTTAGTGATGATTGGTATTCTCCAATCCCATGGCATTCCAGGGTTGTTTTTCGCCATTCCCATGGCTTTTCAGGATTTGACAATGCCCATAATCCGACCCAAGCAGCTCTAGCCTCCATTTCCCACTAATTTGAAGCATGGAGGTGTGCCAAATAAATGCAAAAAATGAACACTTAAGATGGGGAATAACTCGTGCACTCACCTTTGTAAGTTCAGGGCGGTTGTCAAAGGTTGCATTATTCCATGCACACCCATTTTTGAGCATTACTTCCTACAGGAAGGAAGAGTTGCAAAGGATGAAATTTCAAGGTCAGACCCGTATCTATTGTAAGGGAACTGTTAGCAATAAGGCTGTTATATGGTACCTCTACAAATTTTCCATTGCAATAGATGTCTCCCACGAGCCGACCAGATTTATCCTCACCGTGAACACCAATAGCCAAACATTTGCCTTGAACCGGGTTAATAAGTTCTTCCTTAGCCTCTTTTCCATAGTGCATTTTGTTTTCCGGTGCATCAATAGCCCTGTTTATCCAATAGTATTCCAAGATGATTACAAACAAATTTGATTTCATTTAACCAAATCAAACAGGAATTTGTTTTACCTCAATCGAATTCGGTATTTTTTTTGCAAGAACCTCCACATTGTTTGCACCGTTTAGGAGTTTGTATATGCAATAAGCACAAAATGGTCATTCCTGATATATATTGCTGAGAAAACACAATTTTGAGAAGAGCAAGTACCTGTAATCAGCATCCACAATCTTCTTGCATAATGCATCTTCCTTAGCATAATCTTGGGATGCCCGTGCTTTCAGTTGTTCCGATATTCACAACTAAGCAGTCCCCATCAGTAACATTTCTTGCATTCACATAATATAAAAAAAATCTCCACTTGTGAAACCAAAACAATCTTCACAATAGAAACAAAAAATGAAATAGATATGCCATCATTTCTATAGCACTATCTTACTCGAAATGTCTGCAATACATATATCACTTGTTCAGGCGTAGGAGGAGGAGGAGGAGGAAAGATTACTATTTACTACCGCCGGAACTTCAACCCAATGACATGGAATAGGGAAGGACCATTGAATTTCAATAAACCATATAACAAAGACCCCTAATTAGTAATTTTTCTCAATGCTCAACAATTGACTGCCTAAGCAACAAAAATAGAGAAATTGGGTTTTGCAACAAAAAAAAGTGAACAACTTATTTCCACAATTTTAGTGCCAATTTCAACATTCTAGATCTCTAGCCATATACAAAAATTTAAAGATTCAATTCTTGTACTGTTGGCAAAGAACCTACAAGTAGGATTACTGGAGATGCCTGTATGAGAATCAGGTATTGCTAAATTAGCATAGCCAGACGGGACCGGGAGGACTTAGGAGGAGGAGCAGGAGCAGGAGTGATGCATTCACTTAATAACACCACCCTGCCCGACTCACCAGCAGTACCTCGTCACCAACAGCAAGCAGTCAAGAAAAAGGAAAAGCAAGAAAACAGAAGTACTTAACATGGAACCTATAACCTTCTACAACTTCAATTGTAAACTCTAAACAGAGGTACGAAAGACGACTCATATCTGTTGACGATGAATTTAGTTCAATGTAAATCATGAAGAGTGACAGATTTTATTTGTTTTGTACGATTCAAGAGCTTAAGAGCAGAATCATGTGGTAATTTGTTCAAATTACAGAGCTTCACAGGAAGCAATAGGGTCCTCACAGAATGACTTTCCAAGCAATCCAAACATATTGGGACCATGTTCACGAGTACGCCAAGCGCCCGCCTGTTTAGGATCTTCTTAGGTTCCGTTTAGTGTTTCGAGTTTTTACTGGATGGTTCAACCTATAATGCAGAATGCTCGAAATTATGAAACTTATTTCAACGAGAAACAAATTCATTTCTTCATGAAAGCTGAAAGTAAGCTCATACTCAGACTTAACAGATTAAAGGCTTTAACAGAGGTTGCACAATCAGGAAGGATGCTGATAGACTATGGGGAGATGCTAAATTGCTAGATATAGCAATTCCACCGCCACGCATAAATGCTTTAACAAGCAGTTTAGCATATTCCTAATGTGAATGCTCTTATAAATCCTATCCTCTACCAACTAATTATCAAGATTGAACCAAAAATAGAGAGATTCATTGATTGAGTGTTTAGATAACAAGAATACAATGTTTTTTTGATATTTTTTTTGGATCTTGATATGGTATCAGAGCTTCACCCTAATAAGTTAACGGCATATGAGCTGATATTAATGAAGCACGCACAACTTCAAGCAAGTGACGGTTTTTTCTTTCAGCTACCCCATTCTGTTGAGGAGTATTAGGACAAGTTGTCTGATGAATAATACCACATTCTCTTAAATAATGTTGAAAATCAGTACTTGTGTATTGTATTGTATTGTGTGTTGACTAATTTGTGAAACCTCTGAAATAAATTATTCACTTCATCTTTTGATTTCATCAAGCAAACCCATGTCATCCTAGTGTAATCATCAATAAAGGTGACAAACCATCGCGCGCTTCCAAGAGTGTTAACTTTAGACGGCCCCAAAACATCAGAATGAATAATCATGAATGGAATATGACTTTTGTTTAAACTTGATGGAAACAAAGTACGATGGCTTTTAGCTAGTTCACATTCTTCACATTGAAAACTAGAAACATCAACCTTTGAAAATAGACTAGGAAATAGCCTTTTTAAGTAGCCAAAAGAAGCATGCCCTAACCGTCTATGCCGTAACCAAATTTGTGATTTCTCCTTCTCCCCCTGAGTAACATTCACAACTAAAGCATTAGATAATCTTTCTGAAATTTTTGACGCCAAATCTAGATAGTAGAGATTTCCTCTTTTAACCCCAGATCCAATCGTCCTCCGTGTTCGGATGTCCTTAAACACACAAGAATTAGGACAAAAATTAAGAACACAATGTAAAACTTTAGTAATTTGGGAAACTGATAATAAATTATAACTTAAAGAGGGAACGACTAAAACCGAATCTAGACTCAATGTATCAGTAAGATTTAATGATTATTCTCCAATTACTGGAGCCAAAGATCCATCTGCTGTGCAAACAGAGTTGTGTATGGATGTTTTAAGAGGAGAAACTTGTCTGGAATCAAAAGTCATATGGTATGTGCAACCCGAATCAATTATCCATGAGTTATTAGGAACAACTTGCGAAACATTAAAAACCTTACCATTGGTTGTTTCCATAGAGGAGGTTAGATTGCTAACCACATGTGCTGCTGCAACGGAATTTTTTTTCTTGGGATAGAGATTATCCCACCAATATGGATACCCGACAATCTCAAAGCATTTGTCTTTGTTATGACCACGTTTATTACACTGAGTGTAGGTGGAAGACTTATCTTTAACGTTGTATTGACGACGGGTTGCCATTGCAGAAGTTTCAACACTAGATACAAGGATCCTCCTCCTTGCTCTGATACCGTATCAAGATCCAAAAAAAATATCAAAAAAACATTGTATTCTTGTTATCTAAACACTCAATCAATGAATCTCTCTATTTTTGGTTCAATCTTGATATGGTATCTTAGGATTCACATTACCGCATTCATATGTGTTTCTCCAGGATTATGCATGAGTTGACTAACAATACTCAATGCATATGCAAGATCGGGTCTTGTATGTGCCAAATACATTAGTCTACCCACGAGCCTTTGGTATCTTCCTTTATCAACAGGTACTTGGTTGCCATCCGAACATAATTTCAAACTTGGCTCTACTGGTGTATCTACAGGTTGACATGCTGTCATACCTATTTCCTACAACAAATCAAGGGCATATTTTCTTTGTGACAAGAATATTCCTTCTGTTGATCGAGATACTTCAATTCCAAGGAAGTATTTTAAAGAAGCAAGATCCTTCATCTGAAATTCACTTGATAGATAATTTTGGAGAGCCTTTCTTTCTTCTGGATCATCTCCTGTAACTATCATGTCATCTACATATATGATTAAAGCTGTAATCTTACCTCGATTTCTCTTTAAGAATAAAGTATGATCTGAATTTTCCTGGCGATAACCAAATGCTCTCATAGACTTGGTAAATATTCCAAACCACGCTCTCGGAGATTGTTTCAGACCATACAATGACTTGTTTAACATGCAAACTTTTCCGTTATGCAACTCTGACTCCATCATTCCTGGTGGAAGCTGCATATACACTTCTTCGGACAAATCTCCATGTAAAAAGGCGTTTTTGACATCAAACTGTTGCAATGGCCAACCCAAATTTGCAGAAAGAGACAACAAGACTCGTACTATATTCATTTTAGCTACAGGTGCGAATGTCTCATTATAATCTACACCATAAGTCTGGCTATACCCTTTAGCAACCAATATTTCCTTAAAGCGTTCAATTTCACCATTTGCCTTGTATTTGACTGTAAAAACCGAGCGACATCCCACGACTTTGTTTCCTTCTGGACATTCAACCATGTCCAAAGTATTATTTTATCGTAAGGATTTCATCTCATCGATCATAGCTTCCCTCCATTTCGGATCAGATAATGCTTCCTGCACGTTGTTAGGAATAACTATAGTAGATAATTGATTCACAAATGACTTATTTGATTCGGTCAGAAGGTGATTAGAGACATAATTACAAATGGGATATTTAGCTTTTGATGAATTATCATGTTCATACATAGTTTTAGGGATACCTCTATTCCGACGTTCTGGAAATTGTTTCTTTGCAGGTTCAAGAACATCTTCAGCGAACGGTTGGATTGGGGTTGGTGATCTATCATTATCTTCTTCAACTTCATTTATATCTTCAATTTCACCATCTATGTTAATTTCTTCCACACTAACTTTCTGTTCTTTTGGAATTTCAAGAACAACATCTTCTTCGATTATGTCTTCTTCATAGTCAAGAGTCTGAATTTCTTTTTCATACTCCCCCTGAAGTTCAGACTTCGAGTAATACATCACGTGTTCGTGAAACTTAACATCCAATGTGATGTACATTCGTTTAGTTGGAGGATGGTAGAATCTATATCCTTTCTGATTTGCAGCATATCCCACGAAGACACATTTTAAAGCTCGGGGAGATAACTTGCTCCGTTGGTTCTTGCGTAAGTGCACAAATGCTACACAACCAAATATGCGTGGAGGCAAGTTTGGAACTGTTGGTGAAACTGTTGCCTCAGTGAGAGCTTGAAATGGTGTCTGAAAAATGATAGTGCTGGAAGGTGTGCGGTTGATCACATATGCTGCAGAGGTAAGAGATTTTCTTTCAACTAAAAGAATGTACATCACATTGGATGTTAAGTTTCATGAACACGTGATGTATTACTCGAAGTATGAACTTCAGGGGGAGTATGAAAAAGAAATTCAGACTCTTGACTATGAAGAAGACATAATCAAAGAAGATGTTTTTCTTGAAATTCCAAAAGAACAGAAAGTTTGTGGGGAAGAAATTAACACAGATGGTGAAATTAAAGCTATAAATGAAGTTGGAGAAGATAAAACAGATGGATCAGAAGATAATGCAGATGAAGTTGAATAAGATAATGATAGATCACCAACCCCAATCCAACCGTTCGCTGAATATGTTCTTGAACCTGCAAAGAAATAATTGCCAGAACGTCGGAATAGAGGTATCCCTAAAACTATGTATGAACCTGATATTTCATCAAAAGCTAAATATCCCATGAGTAATTATGTCTCTAATAGTCAAGAGTCTGAATTTCTTTTTCATAATTAGGCTAAATTCATTTCTTCATGAAAGCTGAAAGTAAGCTCATACTCAGACTTAACAGATTAAAGGCTTTAACAGAGGTTGCACAATCAGGAAGGATTCTGATAGACTATGGGGAGATGCTAAATTGCTAGATATAGCAATTCCACCACCACGCATAAATGCTTTAACAAGCAGTTTAGCATATTCCTAATGTGAATGCTCTTATAAATCCTATCCTCTACCAACTAATTTTACTTATCAAATGTTAATCCAAAATGGATTTTGCTTTCCCCTGTAGCCTACAATGACTAATGCTATTACTACTAACTAATTAAATATAAAATGCTACTGTAAGATTTTAGCTCCAAAAGAAGCAACATTTAAGCATCAAACAAGAAATTGAACACTTGGTAAATACATTTCCATACATTCTTTCCCGGCTAATTAAGTATCTGGCTATACTCGCAATAGTGGTATAGGTAGATACCTAGGAATCTGGTTTCCAAGCGTTTATAAAAGGAAGACAAGTTAATATCACCATTACTCCGACATGTTCAATTCAAACATTGTTAAAACACAAATTCAAAGAGCTTGTTAAAACATGGATAAGTTTCAACGATGGACAAACTAATAGGGTTTAGCATCGTTATTCTTACCTCAAATTGTTATCATATGTGCCATTAATCTTAACCAAGTAGCTTGCAGAAACCCTAATTCCCTCACAACTCAAAACTAACTCAATCAATTACATCAAATGAGTGGTTGTTTATCTGTAAATCATTGACTCGATTCATTCAAAAGAAATTCCATTAATTAAAAGTAATTGAAACAATTCACCCAATTTCGTATTTAGGGTTATAGGTTAGATGATGATTGAATTATTAATCAAAAACCTTTACTCTAAATTCAAAATTGAGTACAATATATTCGAAATTTTTACACAAACCCTAACTTCTCTGCTCAATTTCTTTCTTCATCTCGATCTCCTCTATAGTTTTTTTTTTTTTTGAACAAAGCTCCTCTATCGGTTTGAAGAATGGAAAAAGAAAGGAAGGAAAAAAAAAAGAGGTTGCTGAGATTCGAACCTGCAACGCTGAGGTCATCGCAACCTGGAGTTTACTAAACTGCCCCTCAACAATTAATCCATTACCAACCTCCGTGTCCTTTTTCTGTGCACTTAAAATTTACGTGATTACCCATCTTGTTTTGTTATATTTACACCAATTTTAGTGAGAAATAGAAGCATAGAGGGGATCTTTAGTCCTTTCATTGTTGATTGAAAATGGTTTGGGACACCAAAATCCAATCTTTTTGTGTCAATTTATGATGCCTTAGGATTTACAAAAAAGTGGCCATATAAAGGTCCTCCCTCGCTTCGCTCGGTCGGCCCAATTATCCCTAAAACAAGTATGCGCAGAGAAATCTTCTGGATGGTCCTCACTTTACTCGAATCCATCTTCGCCGTCACCGGAAATCACTTGGTCCGGATATTCATAGTAATGACAATACTGATGCTTGTAACAACTATAAGGTGAGTTTTATTTTCTTTATAAAATCGATTGAAAATCCATGTGAAAATTCAATCTACTATAGATAGTACTTTGATGATAAACTTCAAAACTTTTCAAAGAAGAAATTTAAGTTAAATTTCGAGGGTTCCCTAGTTGGTTCATGCAATGGTTTAATCTGTTTGTCTTTGGACTATAGAACTGGAGTGATGATAAGTAAATATAGACAGTTTATCGATGTCAACAAAGATCCAACCTATGTCTTTAATCTTGTTGCCGGATAAGAGTTGAGCCTTCCAAAAGTGATCATCCTTGATAATTTTGTGGATACCACAGTTACACTTGCATCAGGGTTTGGTTATCTTCCTGCAACTAATGAATACAAGGTTGTCAGAATCTATTACGAGTGGAAGGATCAAACTCAAATTGGGAAAGTCCAAGTATACAATATTGGTGGTGAAAACAGTAACAATAGGGGGCCTTGGAGAGACAAATGCATTATTTCTCACAATTTTTCATCTCCACAGTTAAATGGTGTTTTCTACAATGGCTCTCTTCACTGGGTGGATTACAAAATCGGTAATAAAAAAAGTGTTGGAACAATTGCTGAAAATAGCCTTCAAAACAATCATAAACCAAACAAATAAAAAGTGTTTTGGTTGAGTAACGACCAGGTCGCTCTCTTTAAGACGTTTCACGGCTCTTCCCAAGATTGTGCAAGCAGTTCTTCCATGTCGCGTCGTCCCCAGGATAAAACAGCCGAGTAAATCTCTTTCACAATCACTCTTGCACTTTGAGAGTATGTGATACTTGTACACTTCTATTCTTGCTCAGAATCAAACTTGTAGAAAACAAGTGATGATTACACACTAGTTTTCTTTCTCTCAAAAATCTTATTTTTCTTTAAAACTCCAAAACATTAAATAAAAAATCTCTTTTTTTTTTCCAACCAAAAATCTGATTTATAGTCAATGGGGTTTTTAATAAAGTTTTTAATGAAAACATTAATATGGTTTAATATAAACCATTACTCTTGTAACATGAAACGGTCAAGGAATTTATGACAAAAATAAATTTCTTTTATGAGTATCATTAAGATAATGAAAAATAACTTTAATAAAAAATAATAAATGGAAATAATATTTTTTTTTAAAGAATATATTTCCAACAATCCCCCACTTCTATTTTTAAAACATTGAGCAAGATCTATATAGTGATGTGCATAAGTAAAGGTATCTTTCGATTTTGAACCTTTACATAGTGTTAGACTCTCTCAAAATCTAACCATAGAGTGAACATAATTCTTTGAACTCTAGGAGATGAAAAGATTGTTTAACACACACAACTATGCTAGTGTAAAGTCTAAAGCCAGCACATTACGTCCCTGCGCTTGAATCCCGGTTTAATGAATGATCTAGAGAGATGCCAATATTCTCATAGAAAGCGGCCACACTTTCACATCCATACATGTGAATATATCAAGAGTACTCCTGTAGCTAAGTACCCCACTCTAAATAGAGATATAGATATCATTAAGAGTTTTAGAAACAAAAACTCAACCTCAACTCGCTTCAGGATATCATGCTGTGGGATGAATTCTCAAAAGAATGATTTCGTGTCTACACATTATCCGTAACTTAGTCCCATTTGAACCTATATTTTGGGATTACCATTCATAGGTTGGGCGTCCATCACGAACAACAATGTCCATATCATTTGTGAATCGTTATTCCCTTTGAACCTATTTCTAGGTGGGTATCCATCACAAATGACTCAATTATCAATGGGCATCAACATCATCCCATAAGATGTATTCACACCTTCTTATTAATCCTTTCGTCAAAGGATCAATGATAACTCTTTTCAGACCATATATAATCCATTCTCATAGCATCAAAAATGCCTTTCTATCACCATATATGTCGACTCTACCGTTGTAATTAACGGTTCTCAACTCTTGCAATAGCCACGGTACTATCGCATTGGATTAATATGTTTTTTCTTCCTCTATCTAGTAGAGGACTGAATCACTCCATCCCTTAGAGGATTCATTTGAGAGGATATCTCAATCAACATCGCAATAATATCCTTAAAGGATTGCGGTAAACATTTTAAATAGTGTATTTATAGGTTTAAGGTTCTTTTCGGATACCTCATAACCTTATCAATGTTTTACTAATTATCCATACATGGATTATTTGTAAATCTTCATATATGTAACCCCCACTACAAAGTAATATACATATAGTCTATCACGTAGCAATAAGCAATGCCATGCTACCATACTCATTTCTAGTGCAATCACACACAATCTCAAAAAAAAAAAAAATTGGCACTAAATCAAATGAGTGAAAACTAGGTTACAGTTAGTCTATATATATTTCTATTTCTTTCCATTGTATTAAATATATTCAAGAGAAGAACAAATTCAAATCAATCATATACACTATCTTCCCTCAAGTCTGTCATGTCAAATAGTAAACTAAGCATGTTCTCATTTTCATTAACATCATATAAGTTAGAATTTAAATTCCACAAATTACTTATGCATATACAACAACGAGCGTTATGCATTTCATTTTCAAATATTCTGAAATTATTCAAACTAATCAAAAAATTAATTTTGTCTCATTCAATTGTTTCAAAGTTTGTTTCAGAATATATATGATGATGACTTATCTAACTTATATCCATTTTGTTCTTGTAGAAATTACACAATTTTTCATGCTTGGTCTACATAGATTCTCATCTTTTATACATTCCATATATTTTTCTACATATGATACACAACAAATTACGCATCGTAGAAACAACATCACCAATTAAGAAAGTAAATCAAGCGACATGAAGGCAAGTATTTAAATTAATTACCCTTTCTTTATTTTACAAACTAAAATATTTGGTTCTTAAAACCTTTTTCCAAAGATTAAAATTATGAGGAGCTAAGTATCTCAAACAAGATAATAATTATGACTAAAGTTTGTTTTAGTCTTACTACTTACACATCAATTCTTAATGATCTTGTGATCTCCATTTCTAACTAGCTCTTTGATCTCAGTTTAGCATTCAAACATACATAGGGTAGAGAACCCCCACTATTTCTCGACCAAAGGAAACTTCAAATCAACACCAAAATATAAAATTGAGAAGTTACTTATGCAAATTGTATTTCATCCACGTTCATTCAAATTTTTTTAAATAGACTTCGTTAGACGTCATATTTCGGTGCTTAATACCAATTCAAAAAACTATAAAGTTTCCTCATTCATACAAAAATTTAAAATAAATTTTTTTTTAGCGCAAATAATTTCTCTAAATTCATATTTGACGCGTTATGTGTTATTGCTCATTACTAATAAAGTAATTATCCAATATCAAAATCCTTTTGGCACAATATAGAGGACGACCAAACAAACATTTTTCATGAAGACATCATTTCATTATTCACTACTCAAAAGATCAATTTTAGTCACCAAGTTAGACTTCATGAAAAACCAAAAATATCTTATAAAATTCTCAAACATTTTATTTCATCTGATGCTTTTGTAAACTAGTAAGATTGAGAGTTTTACATGCTTTGAAGAGTTGGGTAAAATTTGATACCCGTCGCTTAAAAAAAAAAATTCTTAGAAATTTTAAAGGAGAACATAACATGCTCATACTCATCACTTACTCAAAAATTTCATAGAAGCAAGATAAACTCACATATTTCAAGCATTCCAAAGCTGCAGTCATATCATATAAATAATACAATATTTGGTTCAAACATTTCATTGATAACATTTCTATTGTAGTAGTGCAATGATCAAGTTCAACAAAACTCTTGATCTCGATCTTGTTAAATAAAAGATAGGTGGAAACTAGATTCTATCTCATTTTGGTGGTATGAACATCTTTAACAAGATAGTTCTACCGGAAGCAAAATTTTCATACCATACCAATACCAAGAATCCTAGAGATGTGAGTATAACTCAACACCACTTTCTTTCAATCGATTCCGTTCAACTTTTGAACCATAACCTATCAAAACAAACATGGTGTAAAAAAACCAATATATACCAACCTCTCACCGTATCCACAATTCACATTAACTTAGCTTGAAAAGCATTGTTAATAATATTTGATATTCTTGCAATGCCGTGTCGTAAGACTTGGTTTAATGCAAGCGTAGCAAATAACTTCATAATTAAAATTATGTTCATTTCTTGGTGAGATTTGGTATTCATATTTGTTTTGACTAGGTTTCTTATTCTTTTGGTTTTGGTTTGGTATCAAGTTTTGTTTCATAAGTTCCAAACTTGTATGAGTCACTCATTTATTGTCATAAACAATAATTCTCAATATCTAGTTTCCGTACAACTCATTCTAAGATTGAATAATCAATTTATTTCAATCTAGAATGAAATTATTTGATCACTACAATAACTACAAATAGTTCATCAAACATACCTCATTTGCTTTGAAAGCTCAATTGGTTATAAACAATTTTCCACTCTTTCGACGCCAACAAAGGAATCAGCAAAACCATTGCTCCATACATCGATTAATCTCCAGTATTTACTAGCAATTTTTATTTTCATTGGGAAACAAAAACTTGCTCAAGTAAGCGAAATTATCACCTGTCACAATCATTTAAATGTGAGCATTTGTAACCCATAAGTAAGGTATGAACTTATATAATTACTTTAAAATCAAATGAAAATTAATACTTCAAGTATCAAACAGAAATAAAGTTTTATAGTTATAACGTCAGAGATTATAACTTTCTACTAAACATATTATCAAACATATGGCTTGCACTAGTTTGATTTCCAATAGTGATCTTATCTTTTCATTACCAAAACAAGAATAAAGTAGTAAAATCAAAACTTGATTTTTATTGTATGTTCTTATATCTCTAACCTCTAAACTCAAGTACCACGACTCACTCATACTTTGAACATATATACCCAGCGATTTTAAAATCACAACATCTCTCAAACCAAAAATCTAAATAGAAAATTTTCAAAATGGGTTTTGAATATAAGTTCATGATATACAAGTTTCATGTTATGCACGAATTCAAAATTTATACACAAAAATCGAGAATACAAATTCAATTAGGAGTAATTTTTCCACTCGTCTGAATTTTTCAGCAACATTATGCAGTTTTCTAAATTACTTTAAAAATACTTTTCTAACTCCAACAATTCTGAAATTTTACATGGAAGATCCTCATGATGTCTAATATATACGGTATAAATTTATAGACCCAATTCATTTTCGTTAAAGAGATGTGCATAAAACTCTATAATATGTTACAAACCGTGTCCAATACGATTAAACATCAAAAATTCAATTTTAGTTATAAATAATCTAAAATTCCAAGCATCATGAGAATAATATACCATAACGATTCTGTAAAATAAAATAAACGATGATACTTATCGTGTTTCAGCAATAGTTTCTCGTTTAATCTCTATGGCAGAAGAAACCGTCTTAAAATTGTTGGAACAATTGCTGAAAATAGCCTCAAAACAATCATAAGCCAAACAAATAAAAAGTGTTATGGCTGAGTCACGACCAGGTCGCTCTCTTTAAGACATTTCGCGGCTCTTCCCAAGATTGTGCAAGCAGTTCTTCCATGTCGCGTCGTCCCCAGGATAAAACGGCCGAGTAAATCTCTTTCACAATCACTCTTGCACTTTGAGAGTATGTGATACTTGTACACTTCTATTCTTGCTCAAAATCAAACTTGTAGAAAACAAGTGATGATTATACACTAGTTTTCTTTCTCTCAAAAATATTATTTTTCTTTAAAACTCCAAAACATTAAAGAAAAAATCTCTTCTTTTTTTTCCAACCAAAAATCTGATTTATAGTCAATGGGGTTTTTAATAAAGTTTTTAATGAAAACATTAATATGGTTTAATATAAACCATTACTCTTGTAACATGAAACGGTCAAGGAATTCATGACAAAAATAAATTTCTTTTATGAGTATCATTAAGATAATGAAAAATAACTTTAAGAATGGGCCCTAGCTCAGCTGATAATTCCCGTTCCCCGAAGTTTCATGTATTCCAGGAGGTCCCAGGTTCAAGTCCTCAATGGCGTAATATTGCAGGAATTAACATGAAAGGTAGTGTTAGTTTGCCCCCCTTGTGACACAATATCTCCCCCCTCCCGCTTCGACACCCCTTGGCAAGGTTACCCATGAGGCTCGCTGGTAGGCTAACAACCTGTTCAATTAATGTAGTAGTATGTCGTTGGAGCCTAGCTTGTTAGGCTTCCAACTAGTTTCATGTAATAATATTAAATTAACTTTAAATAAAATAATATAAATGGAAATAATATTTTGTTTTAAAGAATATATTTCCAACAAAAAGGATTATTGCTTTTGATTTGGCGAAAGAGGAGTTTTTCTTCGTCAAGTCACCACCTTGCTTTGAGGTTGGCATTGGTAACGCTTATCAACTTTGTCAGTTGGGAGATTGTTTGGGTATCTATCATAACAAAGATTATTGTAGTAGCAAAAACAGAAGCTGGGATATATGGGTTTTGAAGAAGATGAAAAAGACGAGCACTTGTGTAATGGATGAGAACGGAGAGTACTACGACTCCTCATGGAGTTGGATATTCGGTGTAGATCAAGCAGAGTTGAGTTATCATGACTGTCTGCCCTTGGCCGTCATGAACAGTGGCGACATTTTATTTAAATACTGTCAAGGATCAGCATTGTGTATTTATGACTCAAAGACGGCAACTTTTAAAACAGTATGTTATCAATAGGGATCGTGAAGAAGAATATACTTGCTTGATTCATCATGTAAACACATTTGTTTCTTTGAAAGGTTTGGCATGAGAATTGCAAGAAATAGTAGGATCGGGAACATATTATGAGAGTTCTATTGGGTGAGACCCTTTTTTTTGATCTTTACAGAACATGAATAATGCACTTCCTTTAACCACGTTTCTACGGAAGTTAAAAATCACGTTTCTACGGAAGTTTTTACTCCTTTTGTTGAGTTTGGCTTAGAGATATTTTGATGGCGATGTTTAAGCAGCTGAAAGCTCATTTTACCAGATCATGACGACTTTCCTTTTTTTTTTTTTCTTTTCTTTCGATAGGGTTCTCTCTCTCTACATATATACGTATGTACTCTCTCTGTAAGTGTCCTTTTTCTGGTGAGGATTCAATGGAGTCATACAACTGTCCGCTCCCAGAAGATATCATAACAGATATATTTTCTCGGTTACCAGAATATGAATCCGATGATGACATTGTCTATTTTTCAAGCTCACGCACCCTTGAGATAAAAGGAGATGCAGACGAATCCGAGGATGAAGATGAACCCGAGGATACAGACGATGACGAAGATGCAGATGAATCCAAGGATGCAGACGACGACGAGGATGTCAAGGATGAAGTGTTGTCTCAGGGGAAAGTAGATGAGGGAACTGATCCTGAGATTGATTCTTGCAGACCGTCAAAGCAGGAGAAACCGCCTCAGGGGAAAGTAGATGAGGGAAGTGATCCTGAGTTTGATTCTTGCAGACCGTCAAAGGATGAGAAACCCCCCTCAGGGGAAAGTAGATGAGGGAAGTGATCCTGAGTTAGATTTTTG
>JAJJWX010005295.1:0-104609 GCA_023529315.1 Papaver bracteatum
AATTAAATATAATATAGCGGTAGTAAGAGATTGTTCCCACGAAGAGTAATGCAATTGATATGTTATCTAAATCAGCGAAAATATAAAAGAAGGATAAAAAGAAAAAGATATTGAAGAAATCCTTCGCAGTTACTAACCGTTAACTCAACATTTTACCCGTTTATCTCTTGTTAGAAGCAATTGTCACCAACCGTAGGAAAGCAGGTACGCTTAGCAATCCCCAAAAACTCCTTGCATCACCGGATACGGAAGCGCTCGACTACCGGATTCTATTCAAAAGAACCACCTTGACACGGAAGCGCTCGACTACAAGATGTAATTCTCAGAACGCATTAATATTTGTGAATTTAGGTTTGATCCCAGCAGCAGAAAAACTTCCTTCTTTTAATTTTGCTTCCTCTCTCTCCTAAAAAAAGGGCGATTTTTCTGGCGAATTTAATTTTCAGAAAATTTTTTGGTAGACTCATTCTTGTTCGTTTACTGTTGATTACTGTTGCTTAATATTGATTACTGATGGAGGATCCTATTGATCCATCCATCCCTGTCAAGCTGCTAACATATGCAGACCGTCTTAAAGTGAAAAAGGTTTTTCCAAAAACGGTGGTAGATCTGAAAACACTACCAAATCCAACCAAAAAAAGAGGGTAAACCAGCTGTGGAAATTCCATAAGAACTGTATTTGGAAGGATGCGCGATTTGGAAGTTTAGTCTAATAGGTAGGCTGGATCTCAAGGAGCTTCTGTTTTCGGAGTTCAAGAAAAATCTTCTGAAACAATGGAAACTAAGTGAGGATCGTGTTCAGTTTGTACCTCTGAATAGAGGTTTCTTCATCATCAAGGTGCAATCGCAGGAAGAGAAATCAAACATCTTGGAAGCTGAAAAATGGGTTATTGATCAACAAACACTTAACCTAATGGAATGGTATCCTAGTTTCGATCCGGATAGGCAGAGATCTTCTCGAGCTTCAGTGTGGGTTAAGTTTCAGGGATTACCAATGGAGTTTTGGCTCGAAAAAACTATTTTGGCAATGGGAAAAGCTTTGGGTAATCCAATTGTTGTGGATAAGAAAACTCTAGCTCATGAGTATGGTCATTTTGCTTCGGTTCTAGTAGATATTGATTTTGCAGAATTAGATTCGGATGCTATCCATGTTTCAGTAGGAGGTTTGAAATTTTGGCAATCTTTTGAGATTCAAAAAAGACCCAAATTTTGCTCTAACTGTTGTATCATTGGTCACCAGGATTCGGAATGTAGGAAGAAAAAGAAACCCCAATTGTAACCTAAGGCTGATAACCCAATTGCAGCAGTTCCCCCGCAGACGGAAGTGAATGATTGGCAGGTGGTGAGAAACAGAAGGAAAGGAAAGACTCCTCCAATAATCCCGGTTGTACCAGAATTAAAAGATAAAACTGAGGAAGGTACGTCCATGGTATCTGATTTTGATGAATTTGATGAAATTGGAGACACTAGTTATGTGGATGAACTAAACAAAGAGGTGATGAAGGATTTAAACAATTTGGAAGCAAATAAGATTCTAGCCGATGCAGCGTATGCCAAAAATAAGACAGCTCTTATTCAGAAAAAATTTCAATACTCTAGAACAATTGATCCCCCAGATGTTAAGAGTGATAACGATGAAGAAAACATCAGCAGGTTTTGGAAAAATTGATGAAGCCAAGAGGCAGAAAAACTCTTACAGGCAAGAGCTATTTCTAAGACAATGAACTCTTTGAGGGATGATAACTATCTGTCGGATCCGGAGGATAACTCTCAATTTGGGTATTCGAGCGCGAAAGGGTACCTCGCCAGGTATAACTAAAGCCTCAAACCCTGTTAAACAAATTAAGCTAATTAAGAACCATACCACCATAGTTTAATTATGCGGGTGTTGTTTTGGAATATAAATGGGGTGGCACGTGAAGTGGCACATAATAAGATTAGAAGTTTAATAAGAGAGTTCAAGCCTCATATTTTCTGTCTAGCTGAACCTAAGGTTTCCTTTTCTACTATCTTTGGAAGTACCCTGCAGATGGAAGGTTTCTCTCCAACAATTATTCAAAACGCTTCTGATAATAATATTGCTAATCTTTGGGTTTGTTTTTTAAATGATTTAAACCCTACGGTTCTGCACCTGAGTAAACAACAGATTTCTGTTGAGGTAGAGGGAGTGCATATTTCTTTTGTGCATGCTAGCTACATTCAAGTTACTAGAAGAAGCATGTGGTGTCATCTGGCGATGCAAGATGCTAATACCCCTTGGTTGGTCATGGGAGATTTTAACTGTATTCTGAGGATCGATGAGAAGAAGGGGGGTCGTGAGCCGAAGACCTCAGCAATTGATGAATTTAGTGAATGGATGGATGAAAACAATCTCTTTGAGTCTGATCATCTAGGCACGAAGTTTACTTGGTCCAATAGGCAATCGGGGGATGACAGAATTATAAGCAAGCTTGATAGAGCTATTATCAATGGTGCTTGGCTTGAAAGGTTCGAAAATTGGCGGTGTAAAGCTCTCCCGAGGGAAATTTCAGACCACTCGGTCCTCTTAGGTTTCCCGGTCGTCGTGGCTCGTCCTAAAAGAGCTCCTTTTAGAATTCAGAAAATGTGGTTCCTGCGTTCTGATTTTCTGCGTATGGTTCAGGAGAGTTGGAATGTGGCGGTTTATGGTGAGGCAAACTTCATTTTTCCTTACAAACTGAAAAGGTTGAAAGGAGTTATTAAAGACTGGAACTGGGAGGTTTTTGGTAACATTAATTCTCGTCTAAAGCAAGATGAGTTGCGTTTTGATACCGCGTCGAGCATCTCTGATGAAGACCCAACTAATATAGCTAAGCTCAATAACATGAAGACAGCAATGAAAACTCTAGCTGATACAAGACTGCAAAACTCTACCTTTTTAAAGCAAAAATCAAGGAATCAGTGGCTGCTTGAGGGTTCTTCAAACTCAAACTTCTTTCACAATAGTATTCGGATTAGGAGAAGTGCAAACACAATTTATGAGCTCGAGGACAACAATGGGGTTCTTATTTCAGACAGTAACCAAATTCGAGATCATGTGGTAAAGTACTATGAAGAAAAGTTTAATGGGCAGGAGGGGGACTATGATGTGGATCTGTTTGACTACCATCATGCCTCGATTTCTCCCGAGGAAAGTACAGCAATGGATATTATCCCAGATGAGGAGGAAATTAAAAAAGAAGTTTTTGATCTACGTGCTGATAGCGCGCCGGGGCCGGATGGTTTTTCGGGGTGCTTCTATCGTCACTGCTGGGAAATAATAAAGGAAGACTTGGTGAAAACAGTGAAACATTGTTGGAGCAAGCAACATATCCAAAAAGGAGTTAACTCTAGCCTTATCATTCTTTTAGCCAAGGTAAGAGGAGCTAAAAATCTGAACAGTTTTCGGCCTATAGGTCTTAGTAACTTTCTTTTCAAAATTTTTACTAAGATCCTTGCAACTAGAATGGGGACTGTTTTGGACAAGCTGGTTTCAGAGGAACATGTCGCTTTTTTAAAAGGGAGAAACATTCATGAGAACATTAGTGTGGCGTCCGAAATGGTTAATGAGCTTCAAATTAAGCGTAAGGATGGAAACATTGGTCTGAAACTGGATATTACTCAGGCTTTCGACACGGTGTGTTGGTCTTTCGTGCTGCAAGTTTTTAGGAAGTACGGCTTCTCCGAAAGGTGGTGCTCTTGGATCTTGCATATCCTGAAGTCGGCAAGGATTTCGATTCTGTTGAATGGAAGCCCCAAAGGATACTTTTCTATTAATAGAGGTCTCCGTCAGGGAGACCCGCTGTCGCCTTTGATCTTTGTCCTTATTGAAGACGTGCTGAGCAGAAACATCTTGAAGCTGTTCGCCGAGAAGAAAATGACTCCAATGGTAAGAAGAGGTATTTATACTCCAACGCACCTTTTCTTTGCTGACGACATTATGGTCTTTTGTAAAGGAAATGTCAAAAGTTTGCAGAATCTTATGTCCTTATTAAGTAAATACCAAAGGGCTTCAGGCCAATCAGTTTGTCCTCAAAAGAGTAGAATTTATTTTGGAGGAGGAACTTTGTCTAGGAGAACTGTCCTGGCGGAGTTCTTGGGTATGACTATTGCTAGATTCCCTGACCGGTATCTAGGAGTACAACTTATGCCTGGCTCAGTGAAGTATCACCACATAGCTAATGTGGTTGAGAAGATCAAGATGCAGCTCTCTGGTTGGAAAGGAAGAAGCCTGTCTTTCAATGACAGAATTGTCCTTGTCAAATCAGTCATTAACAACTACTTTATACACAACATGGCGATCTATTGGTGGCCGAGAAAGTTCATCATTCAGTGTGAAAGAGCAATTAGAAATTTTATTTGGTCGGGAGACTCTTATGTTAGAAAATCAGTGGTGGTATCTTTTGATAAAATTTGTTGCCCTGTTGAGGAGGGAGGCTTAGGGTTGACTCATATGTCTACATTGAATTCTGCGATGCTGATGAAGCTGTGGTGGAATATTAAAACTGCGAATAAGAAATGGGCAGGTTTCTTTCGTTCAAAGTTCTTTGGTAGAAATGGCCAGATTAAAAAATACGGTGTTATATCCTCTATCATCCTTGGTATTCGTATGGTATAAAAGGTGGTGGACTCGAACACCAAAGTGCTGCTGGGAGATGGTAGGTCTACTTCTCTGTACTATGATGCGTGGCTGGGTAATTCGTGTTTAGCTGATATGTTGCAGGATTATTCGCTAGACAGAAATATAAGGGTGAGCAATATGCTGGTGGATAACCATTGGAGTTTCCCAGAGGTGCACTCCAACATCTTCTCGGCAGCTCAGATAGATGTAAACCAACTTCAAAACCCTAGATTTGGGGAAGATACAAGAATCTGGATGCCTGAATACAAAGGAAATTTCTCTGTGGGTTCGGAAAAAAATTTGATTAGACAGAGATATGGGAGCCTAGAGGGGACTGCTTTGATTTGGATAAAAGAGATCCATCCTACTCTGGATGCTCAGAACTGGAAGTTCCTGCGAAAGGCGTGTGCAACTAATGACCTGATCAAGGAGAGATTCAAGATTCAGATGGCGAACAACTGTTCTATGTGTGGGATAGAGGAAGAGTCGCTGGATCATGTTCTTTTTCACTGCTCTTTCGCAGCAAGAGCGTGGAATTAGATTGGTTTTCTGTTTAAGTTGAATCCTGATGCAAATCTGGTGACCTCTTGCAGAGCTGCTAAAGGGAGGAGTGCAATGATTCGTGACTTGTGGCTTCTTTCAAATTTGGTTATTAGGGCGGAGCTGTGGAGGGTAAGAAACATGGCTTTTTTCGATGACAAAAAACAGTGCTGGAATTTCTTCTGCAGGCGAGTGTTCATTCTTATTCAAGAATTTTCGGTGCGCCTAAAAGGCTTCATGTACAATTCTAGTGACGATGTTCAGCTGCTGGAATTCTTTGGAGTAAAGCATAGACGTGTTAAAATGATTGATTCGGTGGAATGCTTCTGGTACCCGCCGGAAACTAATGAACTTCAGCTGAGTTGTGACGGTGCGGCCAGAGGTAGTCCAGGAGTGGCGGGTGCTGGAGTAGTTGCTAGAGTTGAAAGTGGTGAGGTTATTGGGGCCCTGTCAGTGGGCTTGGGCACAACAACAAACTACTTAGCTGAAATCTATAGCATCCTGGTGGGCTTGGAATGGGCTACTAGATGGGGTTACAATAGAGTTTATATCAGATCAGATTCAATTTCGGTGGTCCATTCTTTCAAAGAAAACACCTTACCCTGGTTTGCTAAACCGAGGTGGCTGGAAATCCAACAAAATTATGTAAACATAAATTTCGTTCACACATTCAGGGAAGTTAACTTCTCGGCGGATAACATGGCGAAAAAAGCTTGCTTACTTCAAAACGAGGTGGGAATTCATTACGAGGGAAGACCAATTTTTTTAAAAACTGTTGAAAAGCCGTATGTGGCATATTATAGATTCAAGTAATGATTTGTAGGCTCTTGGGGTTTTCTGCCAGGGCTCAGTTATAACTGTTCTTGTAACTTTTGCTATTTATTAATACATTTTTGACTTAACAAAAAAAAAAAAAAAACCCAGCAGCAAAACTCGGTACGCTGGGTCCACTTACTGGTGTTGTCTATACACGCAATTGCTCCACAGAATCCCTCCGTAAGGTCTTACGATTTCTACTTGTGTAGGAGATAAGAGACAATTACGAGTCGACTCACCTCTCTACTAGCATTAGAATGATTAATAGGCTAATCAGGTTGCGCACCCAAACCAATCTAAAATCAATCATAAACCTTCGATATAGTAAAAACAATCCACAATGAATCAATTTAAAACTTGAAACAAACTTGCAAATAATTGAGCTTCACAATTAGAACTTTGAATTCATCCTTACAATATAAAAGAGATAGTTCTCCCCCTAAGGGAGAGAAAAATGGTGAAAAGAAGATATGTGTCAAGAAGATCTGATATATAAAATTCTTCCTAGGGTTCCCTATATATAGAGTTTTGTAACCTCCTTCTTAAGAAACTAGAAAACCTAGCAAAAATAGGAAAGTGCACCTCCTCTTGAAGAAAACTAGTAAACCTAGCAAAAATAGGAGATTGTCTCGCGCATCAAATCCCGGACCAAAGCAGGTTGCAAACCCCTGGCCAAATTACCAAATATCGTTCACAGCCAAGTCTTGCTACGTCCAAGGCTGCTCAAGTGAGCCACGACAAGTTGGTGTGTACGCAAGTCGCCAAGGCGTGAATGTGGGCTTGCGTCAACTGGATAGAACACATCCCATTTAACTTCAACGCATTGTGACTGCCATCATCCCAAGTCCAACACGAGATCGTCAGCTCCTCTCCATCTCGAGGCCCAAATCTCTTAATTCATCTTCAAAAGAAATTCTCGATATTCAACGTCCTTTAACTCGGCCTCCTCTCTACTCGAATTCCATCAGCAGCTACATCACCAGTTCAGTTGAGTCTCACTGACTTCGAACCCCATCACCATTCTCCAGTTTCATCACTGAGATAGACATTGAACCATCACAGCAATCCCATCTTCCATCCAAAATACGTCACCACTGACCACCATCTCTCTTGAGATCAACAACATCACTCTCCATCATCGACGAACCCATTCTGTAACCCCAGACTTCCATGCTCCAGTTCAGTTCACATCTCGAGCAAAGCTTCTTCCCTTCCTAACTAAACTGATCGCGTGCAATTCAATATCCAACTGTAGCGAGCACAGCCAACACACACATTCATAGCACCACCTTCCAACCTCCATAAATCACTGCATCTCTCGCTTTTGTAAGACGCTGCTAAATCCACCATCTCTACTGCAATATCCCATCAGGATTCACGACCATGCAAGTATGACAGCGACACTTGCATTCTCCTCCACAGGTAACAACAGCCAACTTACCATGGAAGACACCATAGTCCTCTTTCCCGATCACCAGCAGTTTCCTGTCCAACCTCCATCTTGTTGCATGAGAATCTCCTCCCATGCATTCAACAACGTCCATGCATCACCGATAGTGGCAGCAGCTCCTTCTCGTTCAACTAAAACTCCTCATTGCCACTCCGAGCCTTCTTCTCTGCATCTCTCACTGCCATCACATAGCTACCATGCATGTCCCTTCACTCGAGCCAACAAACCACCACGAGCTCCTATTTTGTTCAAGACCCTCAGACTCTTTAATCATCACCGAGCCATATTAACAGCTTCACGGGCACGTTCTCGTCACAAGCCCAGATATCAAAACTCAAGCCCAGCTTTTCTGAATTCAAGCCCCAAATAATAATATATTTTAAGAATGAAAATTATCTTCACTTCTAGTACCGCCACTGACGTCGGCCGACCAGCGATTAGCCAATCCATTACGACGAGTTTTAAGTGTGCCTTCCATTTCATAGGCAAATTGGACGATTCTTTGTTCTTTTTGGGAATAAGCTCCAAAATTCCCATAAAATATAAAAGATAGCTAATAATACAATTTCACTTGAAAACTAGCTAAGATAGCATAGCCAATCGATACTTAGAAAGGTGTTTTTAAGCACCTATCACCAAGATTCAATTTAGCATGCCCGAGTTTAAATTTGACAAGCCTATGCTCAATTTTGAAATGCCCAAGATTGTAGGCTTGTGCTTTCATGCCCATGCCCAAGATTTAATTTGACATGCCCAAGTTTAAATTTGACATGTCTGGGATCATTTTTGAGATTCCAAAGACCATATGCTTTTGCTTCCATGCCCATGCCCAAGATTCAATTTGACATGCCCAAGTTTAAATTTGACATACCTATGATCAATTTTGAAGTGCCCAAGATTCAATTTGACATGCCCAAGTTTAAAAGAAAAATGATAGGTTTCTCGTTTTCTCTCTCCTAGGCTATTTTGTTCTCTCTAAAATTTAGAACGTCTAGAATTGTTTTCGTCCATATTTTTGATCATCTGAATCAATTTCGATTGGTTTATGATGATTGAATCTTAGGTTTCTTTCAACATAAGTGGCTGGAAATTCGTTTATCATATACATCTGAGGTGCTACAGTAAAAAATTCATTGTCTTTTTCATTCTTTGTTCTTGGTTGTTTGGTGATCTGTGGATGATCAACAATGAGCAAAACTATGGATCCAGGGTCTTGCAACACGAATCTGAAATCTACAACTTTTTCAAACATGGTTAGAGGTAAAAAATCGCTGAATACAATTGATATTGCCTCTTTACCTAACCCTATTTTTTTGGATGATAAACCAACCATGGAAATTCCGTTAGATTTATTCAATGAAGGGTGTGAGGCTTGGAAATACAGCCTTATTGGAAGATTGGTTTTTAAAGATCTTGTTTTTTCTGCTGTCAAGACATCTTTAGAAGATCAATGGAAGCTAGATCCGGGTAAAGTCAAGTTCACTCCTATGAACAAGGGTTTTTTCATTATCAAGTTTACAACTGAAGAGTATATGATCAAGATCCGAGATGGAGGGACTTGGAAGGTTAATCAACAGGAGCTTAGGCTTCAAAATTGGTTTCCATGGTTCGATCCAGATAAAGAAAATTCTTCTCATGCATCTGTCTGGGTAAACTTCCCTGGTTTATATGTAGAGTTATGGACAGAAAAAATCTTGTTAGCGCTTGGAAAAAACCTGGGCAGACCTATAACGGTGGATAAAAGAACTTTGAACCATGAATTTGGTTCTTTTGCAGCGGTTTTGGTGGATATAGATTTTGGAAAAAAAAATCCAGATTGTATTAATTTAACGGTGGGAGGTAGGTCTTTTGATCAGTTTGTTGAGCTACAAAAAATTCCAAAATTTTGTTCTTATTGCAAAATTGTTGGTCATATTGATAACGATTGTAGAAAGAAGAGCAAGAAAAATTCAATGAAGAATGTTCAAAAATGGAATCCAAAAAGTGCAGATGGTGCAAAGGAAGGAAAAGATGATGATGAAAATAAGAGTGTGGGGGGTCCAGACCTCAAGTAGCTGTTGAAAATAATTGCAAACCTACTTTAAACAAAAGCACGCCTATTAATAGAGAGTCAGTTTATTACATGGGATTGGATTCGAAGGAGGATAATGATTTTGATCTTGACAATATTTTAACCAAGGAGGAATTAGAGGTGGCGAGTACTATGAAGCTTGATGAAGTGCGTGCAAATTTTATTAGAGATCCGTCTTTTAGACAAGACTATTTCAAAGAAAAAAAGAAGCAAACGGAAAGAATGAGAACTCCTATTTTCTCAAAAAAATAAAGAAAAGAAAAAAAAAAAAAGGGATGAAGTGGTCTGCTCGAGCACAAAGGTTCCAACAGTCCAGTTGGCTTTTAGGAATGGGGGCCACTCGAATAAGGATCCTGGTCGGGCAGATACTAAATTGGGGGGACATAACTCGATTGTGTCTCCTAACAAATTTGGAATACTTCAGGAGGAGTCCGATAATAATGAGGATATAGGTCAAGATATACGGGCTAGAATGAGAATTCATGACGAGGAGGTGGCTAAAAAGACAAAGACCCAACATGGTAGCACTCCAATGACAATTGAGGACGTGGATAAACTTTTTCCACCGGAGATGGAAAATTACGAGACAATGAGGAAACTGTATAAATTTCAATTCGACATCACTTAGTGCTTTAGCTGCTTCCTTGGCATACTGCTTTTAGCTGTGCTCTTAGTTTGTTTTGAGCACTTTTCCTTTTTTATTTTCTTTGT
Source organism: Papaver bracteatum (assembly GCA_023529315.1). Taxonomy (NCBI): domain Eukaryota; kingdom Viridiplantae; phylum Streptophyta; class Magnoliopsida; order Ranunculales; family Papaveraceae; genus Papaver; species Papaver bracteatum. The sequence continues at coordinate 10,207 of JAJJWX010005295.1, forward strand.
ATTTTTGGCAAGGGTGGTATACTTTTATACCCTCTCTTTTTTGATCAATAATACTTTTTCTTTACCGATCAAAAAAAATAAAATAAGAGTGATACTATAAATAGGTTGGTTTCAGGTGATGGGAAGCATGTTGGTGAGGCTGACCAGTTGGAAATGGAGCTTGCAAAATCTTCGGCTGAGTTTCGTGAAGCTCAAATGAAGCTCATTAGGTGCAAAAATGCTATTGCTGCAAAAGAGGCGTTTGCTGTTCGAAATGGTGCTAATTCGTTGTCTAATTCTGATACGAAAATGGAAGACAAAGTTGCTTCCGTGTCAGAATCAAACACATGTTCCGTGATGGACAAAAAATCTAATTTGAATTGTCAAAGCGCTGGAAAGAATTCAACATTTGCGGCTGCCACTTGTGATACAATTGGTTCCGTGTCTGAATTAATTACAAAATCCGAGCAAAACTCTTATTTGAATGGTCAAAAAGCTAAAAAGAAGTCAGAATTAATGGCTGGCACTTCAAAGAGTGAAAGGATTGATAAAGCATGTGATGAGAAAGGTAAGCAAACTACTTTTTATTCTCCCACTAAACAGAATATTGAAGAATCCAAGGTTAAAAAAGCTAATACAAAGAAAGGTGATGTGTCCAAGATACCCAACAAAGATGAGTGGAGGCATGTGAAGGGTAAGCCGTTTAAGTTGGATGCAATAATCATTCCATCTGATTTAATTTGTATGAATTCGTTTGACTCTCTAAGTGAAAATGATTTATCGGAGGATGAAAATGAAGAGCTGCTGGCTGCTAATATGGCAGCAGAAGTTAAGAGTTCAAAAGAATGGGGTACAATTTCTGATGCTAAACCGGATTCCCATGTTGAAACGGATAAAAAGAAGGCTTTCCAAGAAAGAATAGAAGAATTAAAAAAGCAACGGGATAGGTTGGATGATGTTGTTTTTGATATGAAAAATATTTTGTCTAGTGAGGAACTAGACGAAGCGAGCACTATTGAAAATGATCAAGTGCGGGGTAATTTCATTAGAAATCCGGACTTTAGAAAACAATACTTCAAGGAAAAAAGGAGTTAATGGATAGAATGTCAACTAAGAAAAAAGCTCAATCTCCTATTAAGCTTATTCCTGGTGGTAATTATGCTTCGGAGGAAGAAGAAGATGAATATGAAGATGAATACGAAGAGGATTTTGAAGATGAATACAACCAGCAACATGATGATTTTGATTTGACAAAAACAATTGCTAGCCTTAAGAATAGGAATTTTAGAGTTGGACGCAAACGATATTAGTTTTGTTTTTCACTTTTGTTATTTCTTGGTTTTGGAAAGCTTTTTTTAAGCTTTTTGTGTTTCTTTGTTGTTTTTAGTGTGCCCCTTTGGTTTATGGGGGTGGGGAGGCCTCGAGCCTCCCATTTTGTAATTCTTGTAATTACCTTTTTTTGGTTTCAATAAACTAAGACTTACCAAAAAAAAATTGAAGTGCCCAACACCATAGGCTTGTGCTTTCATGACCATGACCAAGATTCAATTTGACATGCCCAAGTTTAAATTTGACATGCCTATGCTCAATTTTGAAGTGCCCAAGACTGTAGGCTTGTGCTTTCATGCCCATGCCCAAGATTCAATTTGACATGCCCAAGTTTAAATTTGACATGTCTAGGATCATTTTTGAGATTCCCAAGACCATAGGCTTTTGCTTCCATGCCCATGCCCAAGATTCAACTTGACATGCCCAAGTTTAAATTTGACATGTCTGGGATCATTTTTTAGATTCCCAAGACCATAGGCTTTTGCTTCCATGCCCATGCCCAAGATTCAATTTGACATGGCCAAGTTTAAGTTTGACATGTCTAGGTTCAATTTTGAGATTCCCAAGACCATAGGCTTGAGCTTTCATGCTTATGCCCAAGATTCAATTTTACATACCCAAGTTTAAATTTGACATGTCTAGGATCATTTTTGAGATGCCCAAGACCATAGGCTTTTGCTTCCATGCCCATGCCCAAGATACAATTTGACATGCCCAAGATACAATTTGACATGCCCAAGTTTAAAATTGAAATTTCTAGGAACAATTTTGAGATTCCCAAAACCGTAGGCTTGTGCTTTCATGCCCATGCCCAAGATTCAATTTTACGTGCCCAAGTTTAAACTTGACATATCTAGGATCATTTTTGAGATGCCAAAGACCATAGGCTTTTGCTTTCATGCCCATGCCCAAGATTCAATTTGACATGCCCAAGTTTAAATTTGACATGCCTATGATCAATTTTGAAGTGCCCAAGACCGTAGGCTTATGCTTTCATGCCCATGCCCAAGATTTAATTTTACATGCCCAAGTTTAAATTTGACATGTCTAGGATCATTTTTGAGATGCCCAAGACCATAGGATTTTGCTTTCATGCCCATGCCCAAGATTCAATTTGACATGCCCAAGTTTAAATTTGAATGCCTATGATCAATTTTGAAGTGCCCAAGACCATAGGCTTGTGATTTCATGCCCATGACCAAGATTCAATTTGACATGACCAAGTTTAAATTTGACATGCCTATGCTTAATTTTGAAGTGCCCAAGACCGTAGGCTTGTGCTTTCATGCCCATGCCCAAGATTCAATTTGACATTCCCAAGTTTAAATTTGACATGTCTGGGATCATTTTTGAGATTCCCAAGACCATAGGCTTTTGCTTCCATGCCCATCCCCAAGATTCAATTTGACATTCCCAAGTTTAAATTTGACATGCCTATGATCAATTTTTAAGTACCCAAGACCATAGGCTTGTGCTTTCATGCCCATGCCCAAGATTCAATTTGACATGCCCAAGTTTAAATTTGACATGTCTAGGATCATTTTTGAGATGCCCAAGACCATAGGCTTTTGCTTCCATGTCCATGCCCAAGATTCAATTTGACATGCCCAAGTTTAAATTTGACATGTCTATGATCAATTTTGAAGTTCCCAAGACCGTAGGTTTGTGCTTTCATGCCCATGCCCAAGATTCAATTTGACATGCCCAAGTTTAAATTTGACATGTCTAGGATCATTTTTGAGATGCCCAAGACCATAGGCTTTTGCTTCCATGTCCATGCCCAAGATTCAATTTGACATGCCCAAGTTTAAATTTGACATGTCTATGATCAATTTGAAGTGCCCAGGCTTGTGCTTTCATGCCTATGCCCAAGATTCAATTTGACATGCCCAAGTTTAAATTTGACATGCCTATGATCTTATTTAAGATGCCCAAGACCGTAGGATTGTGGTTTCATGCCCATGCCCAAGATTCAATTTGACATGCCCAAATTTAAATTTGACATGTCTGGGATCATTTTAGAGATTCCCAAGACCATAGGCTTTTGCTTCCATGCCCATCCCCAAGATTCAATTTGACATGTCTAGGATCAATTTTGAGATTCCCAAGACCGTAGGATTTTGCTTCCATGCCCATGCCAAAGATTCAATTTTATATGCAGAAGTTTAAATTTGACATGTCTAGGATCAATTTTGAGATTCCCAAGACCTTAGGCTTGTGATTTCATGCTCATGCCTAAGATTCAATTTGACATGCTCAAGTTTAAATTTGACATGCCTATGATCAATTTTGAAGTGCCCAAGACCGTAGGCTTATGCTTTCATGCCCATGCTTAAGATTCAATTTGACATGCCCAAGTTTAAATTTGACATGTCTAGGATCATTTTTGAGATTCCCAAGACCGTAGGCTTGTGCTTTCATGCACATGCCCAAGATTCAATTTATGTTCCCAAGTTTAAACTTGACATATCTAGGATCATTTTTGAGATTCCCAAGACCATAGGCTTTTCCTTTCATGCCCATGCCCAAGATTCAATTTGACATTCCCAAGTTTAAATTTGACATGCCTATGATCAATTTTGAAGTGCCCAAGACCGTAGGCTTGTGCTTTCATGCCCATGCCCAAGATTCAATTTGACATGCCCAAGTTTAAATTTGACATGTCCAGGATCATTTTTGAGATGCCCAAGACCATAGGCTTTTGCTTCCATGTCCATGCCCAAGATTCAATTTTACATGCCCAAGTTTAAATTTGACCTAACTATGATCAATTTTGAAGTGCCCAAGACCGTAGGCTTGTGATTTCATGCCCATGCCCAAGATTCAATTTTACATGCCTAAGTTTCAATTTGACATGCCTAGGATCATTTTTGAGATGGCCAAGTCCGTAGGATTTTGCTTCCATGCCCATGCCCAAGATTCAATTTGACATGGCCAAGTTTAAGTTTGACATGTCTAGGATCAATTTTGAAATTCCCAAGACCATAGGCTTGAGCTTTCATGCTCATGCCCATGATTCAATTTTACATGCCCAAGTTTAAATTTGACATGTCTAGGATCATTTTTGAGATTCCCAAGACCATAGCCTTTTGCTTCCATGCTCATGCCCAAGATACAATTTGACATGCCCAAGTTTAAATTTGACATGTCTAGGATCAATTTTGAGATTCCCAAAACCGTAGGCTTGTGCTTTCATGCCCATGCCCAAGATTCAATTTTACGTGCCCAAGTTAAAACTTGACATATCTAGGATCATTTTTGAGATGCCAAAGACCATAGGCTTTTGCTTTCATGCCCATGCCCAAGATTCAATTTGACATGCCCAAGTTTAAATTTGACATGCCTATGATCAATTTTGAAGTGCCCAAGACAATAGGCTTGTGCTTTCATTCCCATGCCCAAGATTCAATTTTACATGCCCAAGTTTAAATTTGACATGCCTATGCTCAATTTTTAAGTGCCCAAGACCGTAGGCTTGTGCTTTCATGCCCATGCCCAAGATTCAACTTGACATGCCCAAGTTTAACTTTGACATGTCTGGGATCATTTTTGAGATTCCCAAGACCATAGGCTTTTGCTTCCATGCCCATCCCCAAGATTCAATTTGACATGCCCAACTTTAAATTTGACATGTCTAGGATCATTTTTGAGATTCCCAAGACCGTAGGCTTGTGCTTTCTTGCACATGCCCAAGATTCAATTTTACGTTCCTGACGAGGCGTCGAATCTCGCAAAAATCATATTTCTCTACTTTCTATCATTAGAAAACAACCCCTCGTAGAAATATTGAATCACAAGTTGATCGCTGATTTGGTGGTGTGGACAGCTAGCTAAAAGCTTCTTGTAGCGCTCCCAATACTCATTGAAGAGTCTCTCCTGATACTTGCCTAATACCACAAATCTTCTTGCGAATCACAGCTGCTTTTGATACTGGAAAATACTTCTCAAGGAACAATTTCTTCATTCCATTCCATGTGGTTATGCTTCCAGCGGGTAAGCAAAAGAACCATTCTCCTGCAGCATCTAAAAGGGAGAAAGGAAAAGCTGTCATCATAGCCATATCCGCATCTACAGTTGCTTGCTTCATACTAGTTACAACATGATGGAATTGTTGCAAGTGACTATTAGGATCTTCTCCCGATAAACCTCTGAATTTGGGCAGCAAGTTAATCAATTGTGGCTTCAACTCAATCTTTCCATTCATTTGAATACATAAAGGTTGCTGATCTAGGTTTGGAGAAGTGAGCTCCTTGAGTGTTCTTGGAGCAGGCGGTCGAGCTCCCATTTTGTTGTCTTCCTCTTCGTCCGAGTCCGAGAATTCACTTGGTATAGAACTAGGAGGCAGTGGCGAGTTTAGTTGTTATTGTTTATTCTTAGTTTTTAATTTTTCTTTTGGTTACAATTTCAGTTTACTTATTCAATCCTTAAGAATCTGATTTTCATGTACGATTTCTAAAACACCTTAATATTTCTCTACTTTTTACACTAGCAAGTAGTATAATGTAAGCAGGATCGTCCCAAGGGAGGTATGAAGTTTCTAGTTGTTAAGCAAATACTCTTAGAAAAGATGATTGTGTTGTAGAAAATATGAAAATAGTAAATTGTATTCAAATATGAGATGGAATTGATTAAAGGTTCATTCTAGACCACGGAATACAAACCAAATTGATATATAGCCAAGTTCTTTGCATTATCATGTTACTAACAACCCTAGAATAATTAGCACGCTCAACTATTCCGTTATTATCTCTTAAGCTCACAGGATACGGAAGCGCTCGACTACCGGTTCCTACTTCTCAAGTTTCCTAGAGGTATGCTTACTAGGTGTGACTTAAACAAATGCTCTAAGTTTTGTGAGTATAACAAATTTTTAATAGAGGAAGAGTCGCTGGATCATGTTCTTTTTCACTGCTCTTTCGCAGCAAGAGCGTGGAATTGGATTGGTTTTCTGTTTAAGTTGAATCCTGATGCAAATCTGGTGACCTCTTGCAGAGCTGCTAAAGGGAGGAGTGCAATGATTCGTGACTTGTGGCTTCTTTCAAATTTGGTTATTAGGGCGGAGCTGTGGAGGGTAAGAAACATGGCTTTTTTCGATGACAAAAAACCGTGCTGGAATTTCTTCTGCAGGCGAGTGTTCATTCTTATTCAAGAATTTTCGGTGCGCCTAAAAGGCTTCATGTACAATTGTAGTGACGATGTTCAACTGCTGGAATTCTTTGGAGTAAAGCATAGACGTGTTAAAATGATTGATCCGGTGGAATGCTTCTGGTACCCGCCGGAAACTAATGAACTTCAGCTGAGTTGTGACGGTGCGGCCAGAGGTAGTCCAGGAGTGGCGGGTGCTGGAGTAGTTGCTAGAGTTGAAAGTGGTGAGGTTATTGGGGCCCTGTCAGTGGGCTTGGGCACAACAACAAACTACTTAGCTGAAATCTATAGCATCCTGGTGGGCTTGGAATGGGCTACTAGATGGGGTTACAATAGAGTTTCTATCAGATCAGATTCAATTTCGGTGGTCCATTCTTTCAAAGAAAACAACTTACCCTGGTTTGCTAAACCGAGGTGGCTGGAAATCCAACAAAATTATGTAAACATAAATTTCGTTCACACATTCAGGGAAGTTAACTTCTCGGCGGATAACATGGCGAAAAAAGCTTGCTTACTTCAAAACGAGGTGGGAATTCATTACGAGGGAAGACCAATTTTTTTAAAAACTGTGGAAAAGCCGTATGTGGCATATTATAGATTCAAGTAATGATTTGTAGGCTCTTGGGGTTTTTCTGCCAGGGCTCAGTTATAACTATTCTTGTAACTTTTGCTATTTATTAATACATTTTTGACTTAACAAAAAAAAAGCTCTAAGTTTTGTGAGATAAGGTTTCTCCTAGTGATGAACTCAAAAGCATGAATCACCTACTAGTGTTGATTTCTACATGTGGATACTTAACAAAGTCCCATCATCAATACCCACATATTCCTACTTGTGTTTATCTTCTCTAGACAATTACGGGTCGAAGAAAATCTAAACTAGGAAATAGATTAAGAATTAATGATTCAATTTCGAACTTAAACCCTTAACAAATAATCCATAAACAATAATAGCATAGTAGAAAATCAATCAATAACATAAATAAATGCAATAGAATAAGTTATTTCATAACAATTATAGATTCATACTTCGGGCTTCGAAATCGCCCTTAATTAAAAAGAGTTTTAGCTACTCATAATAATGGAGTTCATCATCAAATATAATAAATGAAATAATGAAGATAAAAATAAAACAAGGAAGCAAACCCTAGTTCCAGCTCTCTGCAAAACTCCAAGTAGAATACGTGATAAACAAAGTTGTAGAAGTCTTCCCCTTTTGTAGCTTTATTTCTCCAAACTAGGTCATAACTAAAAATTCCAAGTCCAATATATACACCAAGACCATATAATTCATGTGTGAGAGTAGCCCAGTAGAAATCTCTGCCAAAAACAAGTCATCGGAAAACTGGTCAGGGTGCCGGAACTTGGCCGTCGGCGCCAGAATCCGATCAATCAATGAGTCAGGCTATAGTCAGTCTCCGAGTCATCATTACTGCATCTGCAACTTCTTTATTCCATTTCATTTCTTTATACTACCACCAGCTTAAGCACTTACAGTTCCCATCGCCTGCGACACAATCCATGCCAACAACAACTCCAACTGCAATATCTTTGAACAGTTGCACCTGCAATTTGAGTCGCAGCACAGCTTCTCAGCTGTTGTCTCATTACATAGCCTTCAATCCCCTTCAAGCATCTCTTCTTGGACAGCATCTACTCCATCTGCAAATAACCCCAGCAGCACAAGCCTCTATAGCTCCTCAATAATTCAGTAGCAGCTCTGTAACAGCTGCAATTGTCTCGGCTGTTTTCATTGTATCACCAGCAACAATAATCTTCAGAAACCCATCTTCCCTGCTAGTCCACCTGCAATATCTTGCCACTAGTTCAATCACCTGTAATACAACTCAGTCACTACAAACCCTTTGCTGCTCAGCTCCCAGTCGCAGCAACTGAATTCTTGCTATTCCCTGGCAGCAACATCACCATTCGCAACTGCAACCAACATTCGCTATCACCAGCTCACACAACCATTTCTTACAGATCCATTGCAGCTGTAGCTTCTCCTCTTCTTTCACTTCAAATCCACCAGCACCTCAATAGCGTCAGACATACAGCTACTCCAGCTAACCTCAACTTTATTCATTTACTGCAATTGCATCTGTACTTGCACCTGCAATTTATCTCATTACAGTGCCAAATCCCATACCACCATCAACCATCCAACACCACAGACCCATTGCAACACGGCTAACCTTCTTTCCCTGTATCAATACCCAGTTCTCACTACTCTGACAGCAACTCTGGTCCCTGTTTTCTCATCACAGCAGTGGATTGTTCTTTGTATTTATGGCATTCATTTTAGTAGCACTTCAATTCAGCAGCTGCCAACTATAGCTTATTGCTCATCACTCTCTCCCGATGGCATCATCTGCCTCACCTGCTTCTTTGACATCAATTGTGACTGCACTTGCATTCCATACAACCCATTTCCATCACCTTCTTTCATCTTGAATAGCAATCATACGCAACATACCAATTCCAGTTACTAAAATCACCAAATTCTTCAAACCAACAACACCTCTTCCCTATCAAGGATTTCATCAGCAGCACCACTGCATTTCAACATCGGTAATATACTAGAACACCATCAATGGCTGTGCAACTGCTCTTGCTGTAATAACTCATTCAAGCAGCTGAACAAGCACCCTGTGAGCAGTTTGTATCCATCTCAAACCCCATGAAATAACAACCTCTATCAACACCTGAAGCTTATGTTCACCAGCTTCAAACCATGATTTCTGTACATCTTATGCTCAAATCAATTCCTAGATCTTCAATCAACTCAGAACATCACAGATTCACTCAACTCGAATACCCATTCATCTGATTCTTCAACAGCTCAATCATCTCATTATGATCTCCATTTGGATCTCAAATTCGTTCAACAAACCCTAATACTTCTTCTCTGGTTGAATTAATCCACAACTTAATCGACCTTCTTGTTATGTACTTCCAGCCGCCACAGACACTATCATCCCTTCAATTGTTCTTCCATTAAACTCGGTAATTCCTCCATAAAGAAACTCAGCCATTCTATGTCTTGTTTTCAGGTAAACAAATGATAAGAGAAATCATTTCTCTGAATTTTTGGTCTTGTGTAGGAACTAAAGTTGGATATAAATGCCCCAGCTCTAAGAACCACCCCAGATAGAGTGCTAACATCACCTATGTTCTGGATAAGGGATAACCGAGTATGCAACCCTTTAACCTAGACTGGGCTTCGAATAGTGTTCTCCCATGAAATGACGCTTTCTCCTTTCGTTCTCCAAATGAACGCCTTCTTCTTTGAATTCTTTCACCAACAGTAGCCATCTTTTACTTCTCAGATTCACTTTTTCCCTTCAATGTCTATTCATCAGTAAAGCTGTCGTGCTTTTCAGACAGAAATTTGCATCACTAAAGCCGACATACTTTTCAGGCAAAGATGAAGAAATAAAAGCAAATAATGAGAAATAGTTCGCCTTGTCTTTTTAACAGCAATTCTTCTTCTTTTGCTCCAATGACTCCAAAGTGCCTAAATACCCAAAAACAAAACATAAGATACATAATTTACAAGAAAACTAGCAGAGAAAGCATAAACAATAGATAAATATTAAGGTGTTTTAGACACCTATCAAATTCCCCCACACTTTGACTTTGCTAGTCCTCGAGCAAATCAAACAAAATAATTCTAAAAGATACATACAACTCCGTCTCGTCGAGGCTACGGTCACTTTAAGCATAAATAACAAGCCTTTGAACCCCTAGGTGTCCCTAGTGGACGAGTTTTAGTCTAGTGAAGGTTTACAAGAGGTCTTCCTACAACACCTATATTTCCAACTCCGTCTATTTGTGATAAATCAATGAACGAATCCAAAATGACTACAGGAGGAGATACCTTGCGCAAATTCAGTTCATATATAAGTGCATAAAGTTTTTCTTAGAAAGTCGAACAAACCACAATACTCGGAATCTGACTAACCACAATCACAATGAAAAGATTAAGAATATGCATAAAGAGGTAGATGTGGCGAATATTAACAAGTGATCGATGTATCCCATATCTGTCTGAAGGTCACCGCCAAGATGAACCTATCCTATTGGATTGAGCTACTGGTCTGAAACCTAGTGTTAACACACTGGCATATACAAGGGAACCAGTGGTCAACAAACTTATTTCTGCATCAACTCACTGGCATTTACAAGGGAACCAGGAGTGACTTTATTCAACAAATATAATCTTTTCTTTTCTTTTTATTTTTCTTTTTCACTTTTTTTTTTTAGACGGCATGATAAAATCTTTTGGATTTAAGCGCATGCTTCTTGTCAGCAAGTACGTGATAGTTGCCTTGGATCCTGCATTCCACGCTTGTTTAGGCGACGGAGACAGGGACTACGTTTCACACATACTGCTATTCCCAAGTGTCATTTTTATTCCGTTTGGTCTAATTGGTGGGTCTTTTTTTTTTTTTTTTTTTAGTAACTCAATCACTCTATTTCATCATAGCAGTAATAACAACTCGATGTTTAGTGACCTACCAAAGCACTTAGAGAACAATAGATAAATATGGAAAAATAAAAATAGAATGTGATATGGTGATATTCCGAGATATGGTAACAACTAACATATAATTTATAATTTCTGAGCTATGTTCGTCTTTGTTAATTAATGGGTTCCTCAACTCCTGCAATCACAATGGTTCCATCCACTAATAGTGTCATCCTAAAGGCATAAATTTCTAGATTTCGGAGTTCAAAAAGCACAATTTTTTTCTTTGTTTTTCTATTGTTTTGATTTATTTTTTTTACAAAATTTTTTCTAAAGGCATAAAACAAACTATACAAACATATAAATGCTCCCCCACACTTAAACTTTACATTGTCCTCAATGTAAAATTGAATCGTTCAAAGTAAAGTTCAAGGTGGGAAATTCCGCAAATGATATGCAAAAACAAAGAAAATAAAGATAAAATGCTGAAAAATAAAAAGATAAAGGTAAAGATACAAAACCGTTGGGTTGCCTCCCACTTAGCGCTTGGTTTAACATCGTCAGCCCGACGTTCATCTCTAATTACTCCTCCAGAGGGATTGGGTCACTCAATGTGAACATATCCTGATTCTCCGTCACGAACTGCTCGTAGTATGGTTTCAAGCGATGGCCGTTAACCTTGGAAATCAGCCCTGTTTTGGGACTAGTAATCTCAACTGCACCATGCGCAAACACATTAGTAACAACAAATGGTCCAACCCATCTGGACCTAAGTTTACCCGGAAACAATTTTAGACGAGAATGGAATAAAAGTACTCTCTTCCCTACTTCAAAACTCTTTCGGGAAATCATTTTATCATGGAAAGCCTTGGTCTTTTCTTTATAAATGCGTGAACTTTCATATGCATCATTTCGTATCTCTTCTAACTCATTGATCTGAAGTTTCCTATGTTCACCAGCTGCATCTAATTCCATATTACATACCTTGATAGCCCAATAAGCTTTGTGTTCAAGTTCGACGGGAAGATGGCAAGGTTTGCTATAGACAAGCCTAAAAAGTGACATACCGATGGGTGTCTTATAAGCTGTCCTATACGCCCACAAAGAGTCATTGAGTCTATGACTCCAATCCTTCCTTGTAATGTTCACCGTCTTCTCTAAGATGGACTTAATCTCCCGGTTGAAAATTTCAGCTTGTCCACTCGTTTGTGGGTGATACGGTGTGCCAACTTTATGAGAAATGTTATACTTCTTTAGAAGAGCGTGAAAGGATCTCTTGAAGTGCGAGCCTCCATCACTAATCACCACTCGAGGTGTTCCAAACCTAGAAAATATATGTTCCTTGACAAACTCACAAACAACATGAGAATCATTGGTGGGAGTGGCTTTAGCTTCCACCCACTTAGAAACATATTCTACAACAAGAAGTATAAAAAATTTCCCATTGGAATTCACAAAAGGCCCCATAAAGTCTATACCCCAAACATCAAAAATCTCAACAGCGAGAATTGGTGTTTGCGGCATTTGGTTTCTAGCACCAAGGTTGCCTGTCCTTTGACACCTATCACAAGCCTTACAAAATAAATATGCATCCTTAAACAATGTAGGCCAATAAAAACCACTTTCGAGAACCTTGAGGGCTGTCCTCTTGGCTCCGAAATTGCCACCACAAGCATATGAGTGACAAAAATTCAGAATTGATTGGAACTCGGATTCAAGTACGCACCTGCGGATCATTTGATCGGAGAAATGCTTCCACAAATAAGGTTCATCCCATATATATTGCTTGGCAATCTTCTTGAGCTTGTGTTTTTGGAATGTAGACATGGAACTAGGTACTTTTCCCGTCACCAAGAAGTTAACAATATCAGCGTACCATGGAGTTGTGCCACTTACCGCAAAGAGTTGCTCATCCGGGAAGCTATCATGTAAATGAATCGCTTCTTCGGACACAACCAATCTTCTTAGATGATCCACTACGGTATTCTCGCTGCCCTTCTTTTCCTTGATTTTCATGTTGAACTCTTGAAGAAGGAGTATCCACCTTATGAGCCTTGTCTTAGCATCCTTATTTGTTATCAAGTATCGAAGTGCAGCATGGTCGGAGAAAACAACCACCTTTGTACCCACTAAATAAGATCTAAACTTCTCGAGTGCAAACACTATGGCCAAGAGCTCCTTTTCAGTAGTGGAGTAGTTGATTTGTGCTCCGTTGAGAGTTCTAGAAGCATAATAAATGACATATGGAATTTTACGATCTCGCTGTCCCAACACGGCTCCAACGGCATAATCACTTGCATCGCACATCAACTCAAATGGCTTGCTCCAGTCCGGTGGTTTGATAATTGGTGCAGTAGTTAACAACTCTTTCAAGGTATCAAAAGCTTCCTTGCACTCCTTATCACAATCAAAGTCCACATCTTTTTGAAAAAGTCTACACAGGGGCATTGCAATCTTGGAGAAATCCTTGATGAATCTCCTATAAAATCATGCATGACCAAGAAAAGAGCGAACCTCCCTCACATTTGTGGGGTATTGTAAGTTCCGAATCAAATCTATCTTAGCCTTGTCAACTTCTAACCCCTTAGAGGATACAACATGGCCTAGCACAATCCCATGAGTGACCATAAAGTGACATTTTTCCCAATTAAGCACAAGATTAGTTTCTACGCATCTTTTAAGAATAAGTGCAAGGTTATCTAAGCATTTGTCAAAAGAATCACCATACATGCTAAAATCATCCATAAACACTTCTATGATGCTTTCCAGATAATCTGAGAATATGCTTACCATACAACGTTGAAAAGTGGCTGGAGCATTGCACAAGCCAAATGGCATACGTCTATATGCAAAAATGCCAAAAGGACAAGTAAATGTCGTCTTTTCTTGATCTTTCGGAGCTATTACAAGCTGGTTATAACCTGAAAAACCATCAAGGAAGCAATAGTAAGCACGTCTATCCAACCTTTCAAGCATTTGATCAATGAATGGTAAAGGAAAATGGTCCTTTCGGGTGGTAGAGTTGAGCTTTCGGTAATCAATGCAAACTCTCCAACCGGTCTGGATTCTAGTTGGAACCAAGTCATTGTCTTCGTTTTTCACCACCGTGATTCCGGACTTCTTTGGAACGACTTGAATCGGGCTCACCCATTTGCTATCGGATATGGGATAAATAATCCCGGCATCCAACAACTTCAGGATTTCTTTCTTGACTACTTCCATCATCGGAGGGTTCAAGCGACGTTGAGCTTCTCTTGTTGGTTTTGCCCCCTCCTCAAGAAGTATTCGGTGCATACATGTGGAAGGACTAATTCCTTTGATATCGGCATTGGTCCATCCAATGGCAGACTTGTGCTCTCTTAGCACTCGAACAAGCTTCTTCTCTTGCACCTCGGTGAGGTTATTGGCAATGATCACTGGTAACTCTTCATTGTCACCTAAATATACGTATTTAAGGTGATCCGAAAGAGGTTTCAACTCAAGAATAGGTGCCTGCACAATGGAGGGTAAAAGTTTCTCATTAGTAATCGGCAAAGAAATATAAGACGCATTATACTTTGGTGGAACTTCTTGTAATGAGTTAAGAGATAAAACAGCCTCTTTAAGCTCATCACAAATAGACAATTCACTTTCAATGTCTTTGTATTTTCCATAACCTAAACCTTCCACTATGGTGTTTTCTAAAGCATCATCACCATTTAATTCAAACATCTTTTGAGCTAGAGAATCAATAACATCAATATAAAAACATGAATGCACATCACTAGGATATCTCATAGCCTCAAAGATATTGAAACTTATGATCTCATCATCAAATTCCATAGTTAAAGCGCCCTTGAAAACATCAATCTTCGTTCTAGCGGTTCTCATGAATGGTCTACCCAACAGGTAGTCGATGGTGAATCCTCATCCATCATGTCGAGAACATAGAAATCTGCCGGAATATGAGTTGATTAACCTGCACCAAAACATCTTCAATAACCCCTTTCGGGTAAGAATTAGACCTATAAGCAAGTTGTATAACAATAACGGTATTTTTAAGAGGTCCAAGTTTCAATGATTCATAAATGGAGGCAGTCATAACATTAATGGATGCTCTTAAATCTAGCATAGCACGCTCAAACCTGACTTTACCAATAGTACATGGTATAGTGAAACTACCGGGATCCTTCAACTTAGGTGGGAGTTTCTTTTGAAGATATGCCGAAGCATTTTCCCCCACACTCATCACTTCCTTACCGGTCAATTTGTGCTTGTTAGTGAACAATTCCTTCAAGAACTTTTCCCAGCGAGGAACTTGCCTTATCTCCTCAATGAGTGGAATGTTCACTTCAATCTTCTTAAAGATTTCCAAAAGCTCTTGGTACAATGTCTCCTTGTACAATGTCTCCTTGTTCAACTTTGCAAACCTGCTAGGAAAAGGAGGAGAAGTAACATAAGTAGAAACACGAGTTTTAGATTTAGAATTTGTTACCGGGTCAGCCTTTTTAGGGGCTGTTTCACCCTCTTCTTTCTCCAAATCAGGTTCATGGGACACCGGTGATGTTTCCGGTTTCTCTACTTGCTTCCCACTCCGTAGCTCAATAGCATTGGCATTCTCCTTGTGATTTACTGTTTGCGAAGGAAGTTTTCGCTCGGCTTGTGCTTCCAATTTGCTCACGGCAGTAGCTAATTGACCATTTGTGTATGGATGTCCTTCATATCCATCTCTGACTTTTGCTTATCTTGCACCATTGTGTTGAGAATGAGATTCAACTTGTCATCTATACTCATGCCTTGAGTTTCTTGACGTGGCTTTTACAAGAAATGGTACCCACCTTGTTGATTAAAAGGGGGATTGGGAACTGCAGCTTTCTTGTTGGAGTAGCTGAAATTGGAATAATCTCACCAACCCGGATTATATGTGCTAGAGTATGGATCATATCTTGGCCTTTGCTGATTTTGATACATGACACTTGCTTGCTCAACATCTTCGGTGTATGATGATGATGGTATGACAGCCGCTGCCATTTGATGCATCATCCTCTCCATGTTGCCCATCCTCTGTTCCAAGTGTGAAGAATTTCCAACTTCATTCACCTTCCTTACCGCTGATTCATTTCTAGTAAAGAATTGTTGTGTATTTGCAGCCATGTTCTCCAACAAACTTGTAGCTTCCGCAATGGTCTTGTTGGTAAGTGCACCACCACTTGCGGCGTCGATCAAATTTTTATCATTAGAAATCAACCCCTCGTAGAAATATTGAATCACAAGTTGATCGCTGATTTGGTGGTGTGGACAGCTAGCTAAAAGCTTCTTGTAGCGCTCCCAATACTCATGGAGAGTCTCTCCCGATACTTGCCTAATACCACAAATCTCCTTGCGAATCACAACTGCTTTTGATGCTGGAAAATACTTCTCAAGGAACAATTTCTTCATTCCATTCCATGTGGTTATGCTTCCAGCGGGTAAGAAAAAGAACCATTCTCCTGCAGCATCTAAAAGAGAGAAAGGAAAAGCTGTCATCATAGCCATATCCGCATCTACAGTTGCTTGCTTCATACTAGTTACAACATGATGGAATTGTTGCAAGTGACGATCAGGATCTTCTCCCGATAAACCTCTGAATTTGGGCAGCAAGTTAATCAATTGCGGCTTCAACCCAATGTTTCCATTCAGCTGAATACATAAAGGTTGCTGATCTAGGTTTGGAGAAGTGAGCTCCTTGAGTTTTCTTGGAGAAGGCAGTCGAGCTCCCATTGTGTTGTCTTCCTCTTCGTCCGAGTCCGAGAATTCACTTGGTGTAGAACTAGGAGGCAGTGGCGAGTTTAGTTGTTATTGTTTATTCTTAGTTTTTATTTTTGCTTTTGGTTACAATTTCAGTTTAGTTGTTATTGTTTACTTTTTCAATTTTGAACTTAAACCCTTAACAAATAATCCATAAACAATAATAGCATAGTAGAAAATCAATCAATAACATAAATAAATGCAATAGAATAAGTTATTTCATATCAATTATAGATTCATACTTCGGGCTTCAAAATCGCCCTTAATCAAAAAGAGTTTTAGCTACTCATAATAATGGAGTTCATCATCAGATATAATAAATGAAATAATGAAGATGAAAATAAAACAAGGAAGCAAACCCTAGTTCCATCTCTCTGCAAAACTCCAAGTAATTCACGTGATAAACAAAGTTGTAGAAGTCTTCCCCTTTTGTAGCTTTCTTTCTCCAAACTAGGTCATAACTAAAAAGTCCAAGTCCAATATATCCACCAAGCCCATATAATTCATGTGTGAGAGTAGCCCAGTAGAAATCTCTACCAAAAACGAGTCACCGGAAAACTGGTCAGGGTGACGGAACTTGGCCGTCAGTGCCGGAATCCGATCAATCAATGAGTCAGGCTATAGTCAGTCTCCGAGTCATCATTACTGCATCTGCAACTTCTTCATTCCATTTCATTTCTTTGTACTACCACCAGCTTAAGCACTTATAGTTCCCATCGCCTGCGACACAATCCATGCTAGCAATAGCTCCAACTGCAATATATTTGAACATATGCACCTGCAATTTGAGCCGCAGCACAGCTTATCAGCTGTTGTCTCATTACATAGCCTTCAATCCCCTTCAAGCATCTCTTCTTGGCCAGCATCTACTCAATCTGCAAATCACCCAAGCAACACAAGCCTCTATAGCTCCTCAATAATTCATTAGCAGCTCTGTAACAACTATAATTGTCTCGGCTGTTTTCATTGTATCACCAGCAACATTAATCTTCAGAAACCCATCTTCCATGCTAGTCCACCTGCAATATCTTGCTACTAGTTCAATCACCTGTAATACAACTCAGTCACTACAAACCCTTTGTTTCTCAGGTCCCAGTCGCAGCAACTGCATTCTTGCTATTCCCTGGCAGCAGCATCACCATTCGCAACTACAACCAACATTCGTTATCACCAGCTCACACAACCATTTCTTGCAGATCCATTGCAGCTGTATCTTCTCCTCTTCTTTCACTTCAAATCCACCAGAACCTCAACAGCGTCAGACATACAACTACTCCATCTAACCTCAACTTTATTCATTTACTGCAGCTGCATCTGTACTTGCACCTGCAATTTAGCTCATTACAGTGCCAAATCCCATACCACCATCAACCATCCAACACCACAGACCCATTGCAGTTACTAAAATCACCAACTTCTTCAAAACAACAACACCTCTTCCCTGTCAAGGATTTCATCAGCAGCACCACTGCATTTCAACCTCTGCAATATTCTAGAACATCATCAATGGCTGTGTAACTGCTCTTGCTGTAATAACTCATTCAAGCAGCTGAACAAGCACCCTGTGTGCAGTTTGTATCCATCTCAAACCCCATGAAATAACAACCTCTATCAACACCTGAAGCTTATGTTCACCAGCTTCAAACCCTGATTTCTGTACATCTTATGCTCAAATCAATTCCTAGCTCTTCAATCAACTCAGAACATCACAGATTCACTCAACTCGAATACCCATTCATCCGATTCTTCAACAGCTCAATCATCTCATTGTGCTCTCCATTTGGATCTCAAATTCGTTCAATAAACCCTAATTTTTCTTCTCTGGTTGAATTAATCCACAGCTTAATCGACCTTCTTGTTATGTACTTCCAGCATCCACAGACACTATCATCCCTTCAATTGTTCTTCCATTGAACTCGGTAATTCCTCCATAAAGAGACGCAGCCATTCTATGTCTTGTTTTCAGGTAAACAAATGATAAGAGAAATCATTTCTCTGAATTTTTGGTCTTGTGTAGGAACTAAAGTTGGATATAAACGCCCCATCTCTAAGAACCACCCCAGATAGAGTGCTAACATCACTTATGTTCTGGATAAGGGATAACCGAGTATGCAACCCCTTAACCTAGACTGGGCTCCGAATAGTGTTCTCCCATGAAATGACGCTTTCTCCTTTCGTGCTCCAAATGAACGCCTTCTTCTTTGAATTCTTTCACCAACAGTAGCCATCTTTTACTTCTCAGATTCACTTTTTCCCTTCAATGTCTATTCATCACTAAAGTTGTCGTGCTTTTCAGACAGAAATTTGCATCACTAAAGCCGACATACTTTTCAGGCAGAGATGAAGAAATAAAAGAAAATAATGAGAAATAGTTCGTCTTGTCCTTTTAAGCAGCAATTCTTCTTCTTTTGCTCCAATGACTCCAAAGTTCCTAAATACCCTAAAACAAAACATAAGATACATAATTTACAAGAAAACTAGCAGAAAAAGCATAAACAATAGATAAATATTAAGGTGTTTTAGACACCTATCAACTCCCAGTACACCTTCATCTTAGGGATGCTCAACCCACCAACTAGTTCATGAATGTAAAGGCTCACTGGATAGAGGAGGAAAGAGTATGTCGATAATCATGGTTCTAACCTTTTCGGTCTCTGGAGCAACTCCGACCATAGTATCGGCATCAACAAGGATATCTGAAGGAACTCCATCCATGGTCTCAGCATCAACAAGAATGTCTGGAGAAAATTTAATCGTGATCTCAGCATCAACAACGGTCTCAGGAGCAACATCATCATGATGGGGCTTCATCAACTAACCATTCATTGAAGTATTGCTCGATGAAGAGGACTTCTCCAAGCATTAATGATTCGTATCAGGATGTATAGACATGAAAATATGTTCACATGAAAGTTTTCCCAAATCTTGCACGACGGGCGGGCACAACCCAAAGTCTCTTACAAGATGTTCTCATCACCTTTACAAATGAGATACAACACACTTCAAGCCATGGGTTTACAAAAATGTACCAATGGGTGAGGAATGGGACAATGCTTTCTCAACAAAAGATGTTAGCCTATGTCTCTTCTACAACATACCAAAAGGGAGCATCAATCGGACATACGAGATGAAAGATATGACCTTTACCGTCGGGTCTATGAAATCTGAAAGTTTTGCACGGGATTACAAATTACAAATTTGCACGCTTCGTTGGATGACCTATGCCACTCCAAATTGAGTTATTATTTTTTTTATAGGATGACTCAATTACTTAGCTTCAAAATTTGGCGTCAAGCACCGAATTCCGACGTCGTATGAGGTTCCTACAGCTTCCAAAGCATACAACATGCAAGCAGCAATTGTTAGACGGGATTCATTACCTCCATCATCGATCGATGTCCACCAGGTCTTTCCACTAAGTCCTTCATCAAGGTACCTTCAACTTTGACCGCCTAGGTCTTTACATCATGCTTTTATACTTGTGTCCTCTATCTAGGTCTTGCCATAAGAAGGAAAAACGAAAAGGAGATTTAACTAAATACTAGGGACTGACGATCCACTGATCATGAAGATCAGTTTCATAGTCCAAGACTTGTAACTGGCACCAAGCTCAACTATACTAATCATTCATCATAAAATGAATGCTACAACCAAGACAGACACCCATGGTCATTACATTATCCCCTCTTAAGAGCAACCTCAGTTATGGTCCGTGACCAGGGTTTCAGAAGTAATGTTTCTATGACTGACAGAAACAAAAAATGGTATTGTAAGCACCAGACTCATGTATCAACCAAGGGGTCCAGATTCCAAATTAATCAATGGCATTGAAATCCTTCATCAAGCGTTCAAGACATAATCAAATAGTCTAAAGACACAACAGAGGCGTTTTACAACAAGCTCGTCTGAGACGATTTTACATTGCCCTGCACACAAAAATGAGCTGGGACAAATTAGTGTGGTATATAGGGATGGTCACATACCATGGTATTCTCATGGATGTCCTCTACAACATATCCAAAATTCACAATAATTGGATGAACGAGCAAAAAGATATGGCTGAAACATCAAACTACATGCCAGCTGAAGTTTCTGAAGGCTTCCTGGAAGTTTACTGTTTCGTTGATTTCGACCACTAAACATGCTCAAAACTCAAAAGCTTCTATGTTAAATCTTGGAAATTTCCTGGGCATCAAAAAGATAAGGTAGATCATAAAAAACGGACATCGTATAAAGTTTCTACAACATTTTCAATGAATACCTAACTCCTGAATTTTCTGATGACGAATTATGACGAAATTCTTCATTCATCCACATCTGAATCAGGAGTTACACCATCAACACAAGGAAGAACTTCATCTTCAGCCGATAGTCTCACTTGCAAGTCGGTGGTGCTTCTGCTAATGAGGAACCACTCTTAGATGATCAAGAAACATACCATGTATTAGCTTTCCAGCATCTCTGAAAGGTTGATTCACCTTGGCATGAACATTTGAAGAAATCTTCAAAGGACTTGATGTATGCGTGTCGTAACCACAACAAATTAATATTTCACTACCTAATTAACAAGTAATATAGGTTAGTCAAGGTCGATCCCACGAGGAGCACGAGATTCTAGTTGTAAATTTGTCACACAAAGGGGGGTATTGATTAAGAATTTGAGAAAGTAAATAAAATAAACAAAGCAATTAAAAGGAAATCAATAAGAGAGATTAGATCAAGGAATCCTTCTTCGCTGCAAAACAATGATTAAAGTTATGTTCTTTTCCACTTCTTATTAGTCACAAATTATCACCAACCGTAGGTATAGAAGCTAGATCAGTGCTAACCCCAAAATCCCTTATATCACCGGATACGGAAGTTCTCGACTACCGGATTCTATTCACCAAACCACCTAGTAGTAGATCACTCAAGATGTAATTTAGTTAAACGCATTAAGATTTATGAATTTATTAGGTTGATATTAGTAGTTAAACTCTTAGATCAAGGTCCACTTGCTAACGTTGTTTTTAAACACAATTGCTCCACGGAATCCCTCCGCAAGGTCTCGTGTTTGCCACTTATGTGAAAAGTCAAGAAACGATTACTTATCCCCTAACTTACACTAGCTTTAGATTAGACTAACAAATCAATCTAGTTGTACACCTAGATAATCTATCAATCAATCATGAATGTCTTTAAGATCACTCCTATTAGTAAAAACAAACGATAATCATGTGAAAACTTCAAAGTATATTTAAAACAAACTCAAAACATGTTAAGAACTAGGAATTCATCCTCAATAAAATTAGTTACTCATATTAAAGAGTTCACACAAAGAGAAAAGTATTGTGTGTGTAAAAGTGTGCAAAAGTATTGTAAAAGATGTGTAAAGAAGTGTAGAGAACTCCTTTATTTATAGGCTTCAATGTTCTCCATATCTTCCAAGGAATATAATCCCTTTCCTTTAGCACTTCAATTTCCAAATCCAAGCCTTTCTCAAATCTCCCATCTTCTCTTTCCAAATCCAAGCCGAATTCTTCATTCAATTCCAAGTCCAACTCTTCACATCCCATGAGAAAAATCCACACAAAATTTTGCAACTTTTGCTTGCCGGAAAACTGGGTTTTTGGCCGGAAATAGGCCGGAATCTGTCGTCGCCGGCTACCTGAAAATTCCTTCCGGTAAGGGAATATTCCGTCCAAGATTCCGTTACAGTTAGGTCAAACTAACGGTCTAAGTTAGTCAAATGGGTCAAGCGGGGGACTGAATCAGCCAAGTCAGCTGTCTTACTCATGGCTTACTCGGCTGATTAACCGAGTCAGGTTAGCGAGTCGCTGGGTCGGATCGGTCGGACTCGTCTGGACTGCTCATCGAACTCGTCATCGGCGGCTACCGAGTCAACTCGCCGGAATGGAAATCTGGGCAGAGTCTCGGCTGTTTTCTGGGATTTTCTCAGGCCGAATTCAGGCCATTTTCAGCTCCATTCCCTGTACAATTCCTAACATTCATCTAGCTTATTTTCAAGCACATTCATTCAACAGCAGAGCTTCTTGTACAGCAGCAATAAACCCATTTTAAGCTTCATACTATCATTCTCCCATCTGCTCAGCAGCTCGTCACTCTCATACAACATCACAGCAACGACAGCCATTGTTCTTCTCTTGGTTGTTCTCAAATCCCTAATTTCATCTTCAACAGAACCACCAACCCCTTTCGAATTCAACCGAATCTTTCAATCAAAACACTAATCTGACATACAGCTTCACCATTATCAACCCATACTCAAATCCAGCAGAACCCATCTCCACAAATCATCTGCTTTGTGTTCAAACCCATGAACATTAACATCAAATCCCGTAATTCATTCGCTGAGTCAAAATCAGATCTATTCAGTAACCCAATTTCTCGATTATCCTCATTTATCGCTGCCAGATTCAATCTTGAATCAACCCCTAATTCCATTTCTTCTTTATCAACAGATTCAATCCAATCTTCCATGTTTGTTCTCTGTTTAGTGCAGCATCAACTTCCTCCAATCTTCTCTATTTCTCTATTAGCGTCTCGATCTGGTCTTTCGAATTTAATAGCAGCGGCTGATTCTCTTCTTCTCTATTTCAGGTGTACCAAGTGAATGAGAGGAATAACTCTCAATTTTAGGTTTTATGTAATGATTTGGGGTAGGACAGTATTATGACACCCCAATAGGAACCACCCCAGATTGGGTGTCTCATAGTCTTTTGCTGGGTGCCTTTAGCACTTCTGTGGGTTGCCCCTTATCCTTAGCTAGTCCGGCATTTAATACTCCTCTGAGAGAGTTGCCCTTTAACCGTGGCTCATCTCCCAATAGTGTTTTCCTGTGAAATGACAATCCTGCCCTTTTGGCTCAATTTGGGTGATTTCTTCTTCTATTTCTCCGTGCGACTCCAGAGTACCTAATAGCTCAAAAACACACGTAAAATACATAATTTACAAGAAAAATA
Source organism: Papaver bracteatum (assembly GCA_023529315.1). NCBI lineage: Eukaryota > Viridiplantae > Streptophyta > Magnoliopsida > Ranunculales > Papaveraceae > Papaver > Papaver bracteatum. The sequence goes on from JAJJWX010005295.1 coordinate 33,859, forward strand.
GCAAAGAAAGCATAAACTACTAGATAGTAAATTAGGTGTATTCTACAGAGTACCTAAGAACTGATGCTGCTTTCTTTGAGCTAAGGCTCAGTGGTGGTGCAATTTGCTTGGTGTTGTGTTGGTGTGGCTAATGAGAGCTTGTGATGGCAGAGACTACAAGAAATTGATGGGTTTCAGCTAATTGAGATGGCAGAATTGGCTACAACTTGGAGAATGAATTTGATGGCTGCCATATGAGCAATTTCTGGTGGAATGGAATTTTGCTGAAGCTACAAAGTTGGTTGCAGTGAGAACAAGCTGTTGCTGCTCTAGGTTAAGGTTATTCAGTTGAATCACAAGAGCAGCAAGGTGTTGATCTTGTTATTCTCTTTGAGAAAAGAGGAATTGGATCTGTATGGGTTCTTGTTGCTGTTGATTGGAGCAAAACATGGAGATGAAGGTGGTTCTAGTATTGATTTGAGGAGAAGGAATTGGTAGAGCAACTGGTGGCTGCTTGAGGTATTGCAGCTTGTATGAGTTGTTTATCAGGGTTGCAGTTGAGAATGATTATGAGATGCAAATGGCCCTTAGGCGCTGTATGGTTTGTTTGATGGTGTTCAGTGCTGGTGAGGTTGCGAATGAGCTATTGATGTGCAGAAGGGTGAAGGTTATGGAGCTGTGAAAGGGATTGCTAATGGTGAAGTGGTTACTGCTATGGGCCTTGAGGTGGAGTTGTTGGTGCTGTTGCAGGGGGTCTTAGCAGTTGTGCATGACTGGTGAATTGCAGCTGAGTTAGCCAGCTGACTCGGTTCTGACTCGTTCTAACTCAGCCCCTTGACTTTTGACTAACGTTTGACTTACGGTTTTGACCTGTTTGACCGTTAGTCCTAACGGTGGAATGACGGAATATACCTTGACCGGAGGAGAATTTTCAGGTGGCCGGCGGCGACGGATTCCGGCCTATTTCCGGCCAAAAACCCAGTTTTCCGGTGAGCCAAAAAATAAAGAATTTTGTGTGGAATTCCCCCATGGGATGTGAAGAGTTGGACTTGGAATTGAATGAAGAATTTGGCTTGGACTTGGAAAGAGGAGATGGAAGATTTGAGAAAGGCTTGGATTTGGAAATTGAGCTACAAAAGGAAAGGGATTCTATTCCTTAGAAGATATGGAGAACATTGAAGCCTATAAATAGAGAAGAACTTCTACACTTCCATACACATTGATACACTTTTACACACACAACACTTTTCTTTTCTTTATTATTATTGTGTGAACTCCTTACCATGAGTAACTAAATTGATTGAGGATGAATTCCTAGTTCTTAACATGTTTTGAGTTTTGTTTAAATCTACTTTGAATTTTCACATGATTATCGTTTGTTTTTGCTAATAAGAATGTTTATGCTTGATTGATATGTCGTTTAGGATGCATACTAAATTGATTTGTTAATTAATTTATAGCTAGTGAAAGTTAGGGGATAAGTAATCGTTTCTTGACTCTTTACACAAGTAGAAAACAAGAGACCTTGCGGAGGGATTCCGTGGAGCAATTGTGTGTAAAAACAACGTTAGCAAGTGGACCTTGATCTAAGAGTCTAACTACTAATATCAACCTAATAAATTCATAAATCTTAATGCGTTTAATTAAATTACATCTTGAGTGATCTACTACTAGGTGGTTTGGTGAATAGAATCCGGTAGTCGAGAACTTCCGTATCCGGTGATATAAGGGATTTTGGGGTTAGCACTGATCTAGCTGCTATACCTACGGTTGGTGATAATTTGTGACTAATAAGAAGTGGAAAAGAACATAACTTTAATCATTGTTTTGCAGCGAAGAAGGATTCCTTGATCTAATCTCTCTTATTGATTTCCTTTTAATTGCTTTGTTTATTTTATTCACTTTCTTAAATTCTTAATCAATACCCCCCTTTGTGTGACAAATTTACAACTAGAATCTCGTGCTCCTCGTGGGATCGACCTTGACTACCCTATATTACTTGTTAATTAGGTAGTAAAGTATTAATTAATTTGTTGTGGTTACGACACGCATACAAATTTTGGCGCCGTTGCCGGGGAAGGTTATGATAACCCAAATTAATTTGTTGTGGTTACTCAATTTGGGTGATTTCTTCTTCTATTTCTCCGTGCGACTCCAGAGTACCTAATAGCTCAAAAACACACGTAAAATACATAATTTACATGAAAAATAGCAAAGAAAGCATAAACTACTAGATAGTAAATTAGGTGTATTCTACACCTATCACTTGATATTTCCGGAGCATTCCCTGGAAGATCCAGAAGGGTGCTTGTAACTGGAAGTCACCATTATCTGAGGCGAAAGACATGGAGTCATGGATATACCAATAACAAACACGCAACAAAAATGGTAACACTCCAGCTCTTACATGTTTACAATTTCACTAACAATACCGAACTTAGCACAAAAATTTAAGAACTTGCCCGTTTTTTTCAAACCTACAAAGACGAGCAAAGTCCATTATTCAAAAAAATCATAAATTAATTTCCATAAAACCGTGAACAACCCACGTAAATTTTTATGTGTTAACATCCACTGATTTTTCAAAAATTGGACAGACGTCCATTCGACAATTGTGAAAACTCACTTATAGACATTATTTCACCATGTATAATTGTTTACTTTCAACAGTTGTTAAAAATCAAAACATTGATTTTACAAAAAAAAAAAAAAAAAATTAAAGTGAAACTCAAGTAAATTTGAAAGAAAAAAAAATACATTTTTGCTCCCTCGCGCGAGCATACTTCTTTGAAATGAGAGTATATTTTCGAAAATTTGTGAAAGCTCACATATCGAAAATAAAAAAATTCATGAAAGCTCATAGAATTTTTTTTTATTACTAACAGACGCATGTCTATTCAAAAAAAAAAGATCCCTCCTATGCTGGGGATAATTACTCGTTTCTTAAAACGAACGGACATTCGTTCCTAAAGCAAAACTTTTATGAAAGCTCTCACACACACATATATATATATATAAAGAGGGGGTTCTTTTCTTTTACTGGACACACGTCCATCTTCAAAACAAAACAAAAAACGTTTTCTCTCGTACGAGCATCCACCTTTGAAACGAGAGTTTATTCAATTTTGCAAAATCTCACATATTTAAAAATAAAATTTTGGTTTTCGTGAAAGCTCATAGACAAAAATTTTATCATTAGACGCAGGTCTATTTGAAAAAAAAATCTCTTATGCTAGGAATTATTGTTTGTTTCTTAAACTAACGAACGAACATATGTTCCTAAAACAAGGATTTCCTTTTTGGGCCCGGGCCCGTAAACGTTAAACCGACCAAAATTGGACATCTGATCATCCAAATCAGCAGTGCTTCATCTCTCCGTGCTCATGGATGAAAATCTATCGTACTGCCGAGTCCTTATGCAGGCATTTGCTTGTACATGACATCATTGAAGCAAATCGGGGATTCTGGAAATACCTTTGTACGACTAAGTTCAACTACTTATCTCGTCTACTGAAAAATCACCATTTAGTGCTTACTGCGGAACATGACTGTCCCTCACTAAGCAAAGGACTTAATGTTGATGGTGGATTTTTGACAAAGGCAAAAATCGTAAAATCATGATACCACATGTTTCTGACCCGGCTTCAGGAATGTACATGACAATTCATATTTTATGATCAGTGAACCATTTCACGATCTCTGACTGAGCGAACGTTCCTCTCAAAGCTATGATGAATATGTTTCTCGAAAAGCCTCTCAGATGAGCTTTCGATGCTTCACACATTTCATCATCACCTCTACATAAAATCAAAATGATTGGGAGGTTCCTAGACATATTGCATGCTAGTGTAGAGCCTAACGCCTTCAGGACGTCATGCTGCTCTTTGTTCCCTAACTAAGAGATCGTGTATAGAATCTCTTAATGATTGGGTGGCTCCCTAAAATATTGCATGCTAGTATAGAGCCTAACGCCTTCATAACGTCACGCTATTTATTGATGCTTAAATTATCTCATATCTCGATTCTGTAAATAGGTTAATTCTAGCGTGTCATTCATCAATTAAATTCCTATAAGATAACCTATTTATCTCATTGCTCTATTCCATGGCTGATCCTCACCTGGATTTCATGGATTAGTAATAGATAATCATTTCATTTTATTACTCTGTTTTGTGGCTGATTCTCAGTTGAATTCCTTGAATTAGTAATAAATATTCACTGATCGGGCGTTAGGACCACCAACGAGTAAGCCCCGAGAAAATGGTGCGAGTGTACTTAGCAAATAATGCTCAAATAAGCACCCAAACGCATGAACGAGCATTCAAAAATATGGACGAACTAGGAAACCTATGCAAAATACGGGAGAAAAATAATATTAATAAAATAATAAAAGAGGCGCCTAAGGGACCGGGCCCACCGGCTGGCCGGTCGTGCCATCGTGGCCGTCCCCACGTGTCTCCCATTATTTATAATTTTTCCTAATCTCATGAAAACTCCTTCATTCGAGAAAATTTCCTTGTTTGACCAAAACTCTTAGTTTCTCCATATTTTCCTTCAAATGATGAAAAAATAATAAAAAATAGGGAAAGGAGTCACATGACCGGGTCACCTAGCCGGTCATCCATGCCCTAGCCGTGGCCGGTCCCACACCCTATTATCCCATATTTTCTTCTTATTATTATTTCATTCATCTCATGAAACTCCTTCATTTGAGCAAAAACCCTAGTTTTTCATATTTTCTCAAATATTGCTCAAACCATCAAAAGGCCAAAAAGTCAAATGGTCACATGACCAACTAGGATACTCACGACAAATATTAAAATACTACTATCTTAATATTCTCAAAATATTGGTCACACGATAAAATTTCTACTTGCTCATTCGAGCAAAATCGAGAGTTTCAGTCAAAATCAAACTCTTTTGAAAATCCAAAATATTGCTCAAACGCGCACCAGAAAATACCAAAATTCTCAGGACTGAGACACATACAATATGGTGACACGGGCATGCCACTTTGACCGACCAAGGTCGGCCCTTAGGCTTTCTAGGAGCCGGTCCCACACTCTTTCACAATTTTGACCTAATTAACTTTCAACAGTTCATATTGGATTCAATCTCTTTCCAACCAATTTGGAATTTGCCTAATTGACCACCAGCTGGTCCCACGACCACCAAGGGACGGTTTCATACCCTTTGTACGGTCCCTCATCTCTCCATAGTTAGGTTTTATTACCTAACGCTCAGACGAGGACTATTTTAATAAATGAATAAACCAGCATTTAATCATCCTTTCACCAACTGGTCAATAAAGGACTTTGGTGCATGCTCACTTGAGCACCTTGGCGCTACATGGTCGGCCATTATCCCATGTAGCCGGTCCCTCATTCACTCAGTGATTAACTTTCAGTAAATCATCAATTGATCAAAATCAGGGTTTCGAACTGAATGCTCTGCAAATCTTAATTTTGGGCAAGTTTAAACACTAATAATTTTATGATTGATCCAGCAATCAAGTTTTAATTAATTACATAATATTCGGTCCAACTACTAATATTTTAATTAATATTTTATTTGGTCATGCTACCAATAATTCACCAAACGAGCAATATTTGCTCAGACAAGAAATATTGATTCAATTATCAATTTTCAGTAAATTTACTCAGACAAGCAATATTTGTTCAGAGTATATATATTATTCAACTATCAATATTCAACAATTCATCATATTAGCAATATTTTCTCAGACGAGCAATATTTGCTCAGACTGTCAATATTCATCATGTTGATCCAATTATCAACATACATGTTCAATCCATGAATCATAGAGCATTCGGAAACCATGCTCGACTGAATAATACTTAGACGACTCATCGTCTAATCAAGTCAAGAATTGACTAATTAAATACACGTCTGCCTTGCAGACTCCACAAATCATGAGACATCAATCATGTCACATGGGGGATATTAATTAAGGTTTTGTGTCCATCCATGATGATAAATGTGAGTAAGTCATGCAAGCATTTGAGGGAGTTAACAAAGTAGTGGGTGACAATCAACCAAGTCTCCATACGATCTGGAACTGGTTTAACCACAATTTCCACTTTCCAACTCAGTCACTCGAGCAACTTTCACACTTACTGGAGATCAATGTGTCCACGTTCTAGCAATATAAATAAGTTCTCTGAATTCATGATTAACAGAACAACGGAGATACGGGAATTATCATAACAATTCTCATCTGAACAATCACTTTCAATTAAGCAGAATTCAAAATTATTCGAACCTATCAGTTCATTGCGGAAACCTACAAGACATTCACAATCCTTGATCACCATTGATCTCACACACTTCTCAGCTTCCCTCCTACAGATCGACCCTTTTTCCTCTTTGTGACCGAATTGACTCTGGAACGACCATTTCTTGGTTTAGGACAGAGTCTTACAGAGTGATCTCTTGAACTCAAAAGACTCCCATGCAGTGCATCTTTTTGAGGTTAAGCAATTTGCTCGGTTAAGGAGTCTTGTCCGCACGGTCATCTTTTCACTTTCCTAAAAAACTAGCAAATAATTTTTCCCCATCTACAAACTCGCTTATATATTTCTAGAAATATGTGTTGGTAAGCTTTCGCTTTAACCAAGTTAATCTTATATTCTCGATGAAAGTCAAAAGATGATCATGTGAAAATCGCCTGGTAACATCTTACATGATTTGTGTGAGACAGTCATTTGATGTAGACTCGGAATGCTTCGTATTGATCATTCGATCACTTGAAAATTGCTTTAAAGTTAATAATTTGTCTGAGAAAGCTATTCCAGTCTTCCAAGAATGTTTCAATGATTGAAATGAGAGTTTTGAACAAATTAACCATGATTGGATATAACACAATATGCGTACTTGTATGCTAACTGTTGCAAGTTATTCCAAGTCCGGCAACCATAGTATGCATACCCGTATGCGTACTTGTTGGTTTAATGAAAGTCCAGGAACTTAGTATGCCTACCTGTATGCATACCGGCGTAAGTTCATGTCCGAAAATTCAATTGAGTATGGAGGTATGCGTACCCGTTAGCATATTGGCAAACCCAAACTTAGTCCGGCCACTTAGGTATGCGTACCCGTTTGCATACTTGAGTAGGTTATGTTCTAAAATCGGTTTGTGCATTAACTAATACATTTATATAATAAGTAATAAGGAATGAAATCTTTTGAAAACCGTGGCTATAATATTCATGAATTGAGGAATCAAAATTGATTTTGCTTCAATTGTTTATTGTATACTTCTATAAGAATATAAACAATTGAACAACTTTATAACTAGTTTCATTTGAGTCATTTGAACTAGTTTTGTTAAGAAGAATAAGGTTGATATGAAAGTGTTCATATGGTTAACTTCGGTTAACTATTGTTGAGGCAACAAGGTGTACACGTTTAGGTACGGTTACTCATATCTAAATGAAGTCACTTTTCATTTGTGTGTAACAAGCTAAGTTCGATCTAAAAGTTGAAAGATATTATCTTTAGTCTAATCAGGTTTTCATCTAACGGTGAATATTGAATGCTTTGTTACCACGGAAACATTGATTGCAAACCCTGATTTGAAGACTATATAACGGAGAACTCTAGAAACTGGGAAACCTAATACCCACACCTCTTGTGTAATACTAGTTGCGACTAGAGTCGATTCTCCTTTAACCTAGGTTTTTCTAAAACCATTATAAGTTAACGACTTAAAGACTTCATTGGGATTCTGAAGCCATACCCAACTATTTTATCTGTAGTTGCGTGTTCCGATTTTGCTGTTTTCTATCATGTTGAGTACTATCTTCTCTAAGATTTGCTCGAGATTTAATCTCTGATAGGCAAGATAAAAAGTAGTCACAAACATCTTCGTCTCATCATTTGTGATTCCACAATATATTTTTTCGCTACCATACGATTAAGATTATTGTGAGGTGATTGATATTACTAGGCTGTTCTTCGGGAATATAAGTCTGGTGTATCATTTGGTTCATGTTCACCTTGATTTATCAAAAAACGGAATAAAACTCCTAGGTATTTTTGTAGGAGAAAGATTTATCTATTCAATATACTTTTCTGTGTGAGACAGATTGGTTTATCAAGTCGTCGACTTTGGGTCGTTGCAACTCTTAGTTGTGGGTGAGATTAGCTGAAGGAATCAAATGCGTAGAGTCCTGCTGGGATTCAGAGGTGTAAGGAACGCGATTGTACCTTGTTCAGTGTGAGATTGGTTAGGGATCAACTACATTCCAGTTCGAAGTTAACTTGGAGTAGGCTAGTGTCTGTATCGGCTTAATACAATATGGTGTTTCAAATCTGGACTAGGTCCCAGGTTTTTTCTGCATTTGCGGTTTCCTTGTTAACAAAATTTCTGGTGTCTGTGTTATTTCTTTTCCGCATTATATTTTCTATATACTTGAAATATCACAGGTTGTGCGTAGTTCAATCAATTAGATAATCCAACCTTTGGTTGTTGATATAAATTGATTGACATTTGAACATTGGTCGTTGGTACCGTTCAATTTGTTTCACAAAATAATCAGGCTCACAGATTTCTATCTGTTTGATTTGCTGATTACATTGTGAAACAAAGATACAACTCTTGGATATATTTTCATTGATTGAGTCTGACTGTCTAGTTGATTTTATTGGATTTATATTGGAGTTTGTCCATAAAAATTGCCTAAACGAAATATTGGGTGAGGCTGTTAGACCCCCGCTTTTTCATTTATGTTAACTGTTATTGAAAATAATTATGCATTTCATACTATTTCTATTCATGGAAACATTCTAATAAAGGTTTGTTGGTGCGAACCAAACTAGATTCAATTTTGCATCAAATATAGCTTTAAACATGTGATTTGGAGTCACAAATTCAGATCTAAACTATTTATTAATAACTTGATCATATTATCGACAAGTTTATGCAGAAATCAATATAAATTCTCCTGCTAAATATGAAAATAATCAAGATTCTATGATCAAAATCATTGATAATTCCTAGCAAGTGCGGATCTATAAATATCATCTAGAAAATAACCTGTTTCTCTAGATTACATTCATGAAAACTGGAATTAAGAAAATTATAGATCTATAACACAAATTTTACTTTCATCAATTTTTTACTATCGATCTTTAGATCTAGTCATCGCTTATGATTAGGTTTTTCGAAATCATCATTTGAAAGTTTGATCTTATTTAAGATTATCAAATTATAACATCATGAAGTCTTCGATCAAGGTTTAACTTTCGTCCCATTACACCAAATAAAAACCAAATAAAAAATTCATTACATGTCAGTTTTGTTAAAAGAAAAAGATGGTTCAATGCATCGCGAGGGGGCTAGACGAAGCTCCGTCAAACCAAACCAAAAATATGGTTAAAAGTAAAGTTAAAAGAAGCCAACTGTCATGAGAAGTTAAGTTAAAAACACGCGCACGAATCTAGTTTTTACATTACGAGCGGTGATGTCCAATGAACAAATTTCTTAGTTTTCACCAGCATTCAAGAAGCTGGCCGCGGAGGGAATCCTCCGCATAGCTAGTTAGCAGGCTGAAATTTATTGACCTAAGAGTGCTCTCCCGTCAAATCCACCTATGAACAGGTTGAGTATCCGACCGCAAAATGTCATATGGGTTGGGTCGGGTTAGGGTTAGGGATGGCCATTTACCCCATCCAAACCCATCCCTGTGGGTACCCGACTCTATTGGGTAGGATTTTACCCGTACAAACGGGGATGGGTTTGGGTATGATGGGTAATACCCGAAATCAATTAAGCGGGGATGGGGTGGGGATGAGATTCAAGGTCCCCGCCCCATACCTTTTACATTTTAGGGTTTTAGATTTTTAGTTTTATGTTACATGATTACTTCATATATTCATTTATATGCCAATTATTTTTTTCGTTTGCTTGTTTTAAGACGAGTTTATGAGTTTGATATTTTAGAAACCATTTTCTTAGACTATTATTACTAGATGACCTCTGTCATGGTGGGGCGGCCGACCGAAAAAAATTTGACGCAAAACTAAGAATGGCACTTTCAGGTGACCGAGACCTCAAAGTTTCAGGTTACGAGGAAGTTTCCGATCACCTGATTTTTTTTATAAAATCTATTTATAAACCCCAGGTAAAAAGGATAAAATTAACTTTACAATAAGTTGGTGGGTAGCCTGGCAACAATCTGGGCACCAACACCATTTTATAAAATCATAAATATTACTCTTTAATCTACAATCCATTCATCAACAACCGAAGTCACCAAAAAAGGATTGAATAGGTAAAAAATAAAATTATATTACGTAATCATATCATATACAACAGCACAAAACACTGCCCTGGCCCCTGAGTTCACATTGAAGGCAATACAAAACATCTCATATTAAAATACTATACAACATAAAAGCAATATGTGTGAGCACTACACAAACTCTATACAACATAGGCCGAATTGCTAAAACTTGTGATTACCAAAAATGTTATTTCTTTGAAGATCAGGACAGACATAAAAGAGGCAATGGTAAATTGATCAGAACTGTCTCCAGGCACCGCTCTTTCTTTAAAGATCGGGACCGACATGAAATAGGCAATGGTAAATTGATTTGGACCGGCTTCAGGCACCACTCTTTTCTCAGCTGCTCAAAATGAAGGTGGAAGAGTAATTTATGAGGAAAATTGGGGTAACATAAAAGAAACCTTTAGGAATATTAAAGAGTTGCTGCATTAAATATGACATGTTCCAACAGCAACAATTTCATCTTGAGGAGGACTGACGATAGCACATAATTGTTCGTCTCCAAAGGGTTCTCCCAAGTTTGAGATGGTAAACGTTCCTCCCTATAAATAATATGGCATTTTAGATCAAGATCTAATGAAGCTTCTAAAAGCCCCGAAGTGATAAGTGAAACTTGACAAACCACTCACCTCATAATCATCAGGATTCAACCCCTTCTTGCATGCGTCCTGCAAAAACAGAGGGACCTCTCAGCATGTCATAAAACCATTTTCTTCAAGATGTAACCAAAAAACACTTGAGCCTGTCGAACTGATGCCAACACTCACCCTGATGACCGGAACAAATATTCCATGTTGTGTCTGAACAACAACAGTAATATTAACATTCTTGTAACTAAATTAAAATTTAAAAGCCATGGGAAAATGTTAAACATATATAAGAACTTTGAGTATATTATAATAACACTGATATATACACTTACTGGAGGATTTAATCATTTGTTGTTATGAAGCGCTCTGAAACACGTGACAATATGGAAATGGCACATACAATTACACTTAAAACACAATTAGAAAAAACATTTTTAAAGAACATTCACAGGAATTACATACAGACAATATAGGAATTCATCACTTACATTGATTTCCCTAGAATCAAATTATCAATGCAATGCACAACATCTATCTGTTTCACATGTTGGTAAATTCCCATCTTTACCAGAACAAGTAAGCCCTAATTGAAAACTTTATTAATTATTAACATTAGCTTCTAAGATATGATAATGAAAATCAGAGCTACTTAGGAAAATTCCAATTGGACACAACACAATTCTAGTGAATTCAGTATCCATAGCAACATAAGGATACAATATAAAATTTGAACTCAAATTAAGCTCAAATCTTAATTCAAATTGACAGAGAATCAAACTGGTAAACAGAAAACTAACCTGAATTAGTACGGTTACATGATTCCACCATCAATTCAATAATGGTTTTGAGAAGCCCTAGAAGAAGCTCAGGAGATGAGAGAAAATAAAACAGCCCTGAAATTTCCCAGTTTTGCATTATTATAGAAGTTTGGAATTGGGGAATTTAACACATACCTTCGTCATCCAAAACGAATCAAGGTTTATTGAGCAACTATTTTGAATATGAATTGAGTAATTCGATTGAAACCCCCTGATTTGAATTTTGAGTAACTTTGGTGATTCGATTGACTCAATTCCCGACTCAATTCTTTATCTCAGCTGAAACCCTAATTAATGAAGTTAGGCTAGCAACATAGGGCCTAAACTAATAATAGACAGAAAACTTGAAGAATAGAAAAATAGAAAATCAACAAGACGTTGATAAATCGAGTCTAGGGCTAGAAGCCAAATTACTCATTGATAATCTAAAGATTATTTTCATAAAATTAATAATAAAGTCTGCCTTTTAAGAGACGGCCTAATAACCTATTTATACTAGTAAAGAAAACCTAAAGAGATAAAACCCTAAGACTAACGGACAAAAACGTCCTTTCTTAAGACATAAACTAGCAAACGTCCTAAATAGAAAAACACTCTAAAAGGGTCATAATATGCCCCTGCATCAACCACCCCAGGTTGAAAGATTTCTCGACTCCGATGAGAATGTCTTAACAACTTCTAGCAGATATCGCCTCAAGCTCAATTCTTCTGTATTCTTGTATAACATTCAGCTGGTTTTCCGCGATCAAAAACAAAACTCGAATCCTTAGAGATCCTAAATAACTGTAGACAAGATATACTACTTAATTATTCATATGATTTCTCTGCAGCTTTGCCACGATCAAACACAAAACTCATTGCTCTGGAGATCCTTAACCATTGTCTTTCGTACAACGAGTAGATGTCTTCCATCCTTGACAAAAGACTGTGGACCTCCATTGTTTGTAATAAACAAGATGGATCAGGTCCAAACTTCTCTGTAAAAGCAAAAATATTCTGCACATGTTTCTTGTGTACTACACTGCTTGTTGGCCTGCAATACGTTAATAATCTCTCAAAAATGTCTCTCGTGTCAAGACCATCGCTCACCCCATAGAAAAAATTAAGAACATGCCTTCTACCAATTTCAGAATGCTTCAAAGAAGTTAAAACTTCATCCTGGTAAATCTTGATAATGCCATCAGCACCTATTTCCCTTACTATCATATAACTGCAACACAGTTCCAAACTTTGAGGTACAGGTGCAGAGACATCAGTTGTGGTCGGTGTAGTTAAAAACTGTAGCAGGACCTCATAAGAAAACAATTGTTTTGACTTTCCTCGATAAAAAACAAAAAACACTAGCTAATCAACTTGTTGCGATTCCTCGCACCTTTGAGAAGCACATGTTGTATTTATATACTGCTCACCTCTACCTAGATGAATTCCTGATGGAGTAATGCACTCAAGTGCAAATATTGCGAAGAAGACCTCAACAGAAAAGGATCCACTTTGTTGTAACAAATACAATGGAATTGGATGATGCTAACCTGCAACAACCATTGGTGTATTTTCATTGCGCGTTGCAAAATCTGTGATGTTAAGATACTGCAGTAGCACCTCGCCTGTGTCTTTTGAGTTAATAAGAAAGAACAACTCTGGTTGCATATCAATATTACTTCTCTGAAAGTTAACATCAACAAATAGCTTTACTACCTTCTCCTCACTTCTTCTTAGCAGATGATAGACAACTATAGTATCCAATCTTCTGAAGCACTCCTCAAAATTTAATATGTAAACTGAACATGCATCTTCAAGACTACAGCTGGAAAATTTCGGAGGATAATAAACATTAAATTCTTCTTTCTTTTGATCAACTGGTGAAATTCCTACACATTTGATTGCACCATTAGTTTCCCTATAAGCCAAGTCATGGAAATAAGAGAACCTAACTTTACTGACTTCTAGAAACAATATCCAAATGCGAAAATAATGGTCGCAGTAGTGGAAAAACCTTGAACACCTCCTCATAGAAACCTTGTAGCTTTTCAATCTTTTCACCAGCTCCTTTAGCATACTCCCAAGCCCAAGGTGTTTCTCCATTAAAGATGTCATAGCAACAACGTATAGAACAACTTCAGAACAAGTTTTTCTATAATACCACAGGTCAAAGAACAAGGAAAACTTCCTTTTCTTGGCTCTTGATGTAGCTTCAGGGTCTTTTAAGAGTCTAAAATACCTTGATAATACATTATTTGAACCATAAACATCTCTATTGACAAAGCACACTCTAGCAATGTGTTTTATGGCTACAATGACAGTCAGCTGGATAACAGAACATCTAGTCACTATGCCCTTTCCTCGACATAGGTGTGCTTCATCGTTAGTATGAAATTTCTTAATAACCGAATTCTGTTTAGAAATCGAAAGTATGCATCCATTTGCATGATATAAATCCAGAACAAGCACCAAGATAACTAAAGTTGCACAATAACACATGCACCAATAAGCTGACATTGTCCAAGAGATCAGTTTCTCAAGAATACAACTAAACTTAGGTTCACAATTCAGAAAAGAATACATGTATTTTGATGTCGGATGCTTCTCCAAATAACAGACTTCGTTCCACGATATTCCTTTACTGCTAGGATAAAAATACTCCTTAGACGAGATACATACACCATACCATTGATAGGACTTTACAAGGAACCATAAAAAGATGTAAATCTTCATACTCACAGTGTCTGTCCTATGTGTAAAACGTCCTTGTCTTTCCACAGTTTGAATAACAGTTCCACTGGCCAAATTTTCTACTGTTAAGCAATCTCCATATGATGAACCTAATTCCTTACTTGGCAAAACTAGCTCCATCACAGTCATAGATGGTCGGATTTCAATGTCAGATGTTAGACCCATCTCTTTGATGTGAATTTTAGCATCAGGATATGTTATGTACATGATGCATCTTAAATTCCATGATATCTGTTCATCCATAGCTTGTCTTCCGGTGTTCAAGAGAATTCGCCCCCGAATTCTACTTGTATAATTTTCAGCACAATCCTTATGGCCCAACTTTTTCTTATATAAGTCAGAACTGAAAGTAATAGGTTCTGACAGACGTTTAACTTGAGTTTCACAAATTGAATTATCATAACATAGTACTGGAGTACTTATTATGTTTGGTAACTCTTCCACCATAATACTCCTCCCTTTGTTAGAGGAAATTCCCCCACAAATTTTACCGGTACAATTCTCTCCACAAGTTCCTTTAAGAATAAACTCTTCGCTGAACTTATAGAAATCTGACCTTGCATTAAGATTGTCAACCATATATAAAGCTTGATTCTTATAACCATAATGAATACTTACAATGTTTGTCTCCTCTCGCATAAGAGGATCAGTATAACCTGGTTGAAAGAAAACTTCGTCTTCCCGGTAAGTATCGTAAACTGGTGGCAAGTCCCAGTCCACAACAACATCTTCTTCACTCTCACATAATGAGAATGATGTTTCCTCACGAACAAGAAGTTCGTCTTCACTCCCACACAATGAGAATGGTGTTACCTCATGAATAGCAGGTCTCTGAAAAAAACTTCCATTGAAAACGGCATCATCATGTTCATATACCTTAGAAACTCCTTCCGGTGAATCTAAAGGTTTACGTTGTGAGAATACTGGATTCTCATGAACAACATAACGAAGATTCTCATCGACCTTTGTGTGTTCATCTTCTTCAGAAACTCCTTCCGGGGAATCCAAAGGTTTGCGTCCGCCTTCCGGTATCTCCATAAGGGCTTCCGCACGTCTCTGTCGCTCTAGTTTTCCCAACCGTCGCAGCAAGTTCCCCAACTTGGTTTTCTGCTCCAGCCTTTCCAACAGTAGCAACATGTTGTCAACTATAACTCTAATCTCTTTAAGTTCCATTTGATAAGTTTTAGTACCTCTTCCACCACCACCTCTAACTCTTCCTGCCATGATAGCTAGCTAGGGTTTGTGGGTTTTGTTCTAGCGCCAATTAATGAAGTTAGGCTAGCAACATAGGGCCTAAACTAATAATAGACAGAAAACTTGAAGAATAGAACAATAGAAAATCAACAAGACGTTGATAAATCGAGTCTAGGGCTAGAAGCCAAATTACTCATTGATAATCTAAAGATTATTTTCATAAAATTAATAATAAAGTGCCTTCTAAGAGATGGCCTAATAACCTATTTATACTAGTAAAGAAAACCTAAAGAGAGAAAACCCTAAGACTAACGGACAAAAACGTCCTTTCTTAAGACATAAACTAGCAAACGTCCTAAATAGAAAAACACTCTAAAAGGGTCATAATACGCCCCTGCATCACTAATGAAGAAGATGAAAACCTATCATCAGCCGAAGACCATCTTCATCAATAGCATCTCAGATTTCAGTTCTAGGGTTTTTCAGAAATTTGTTAATGGAAGAGCATTTCTGGTGTGAGAGAGAGATTGGGTTAGTATCTCTAGTGGTGGTGGAGATGGAGGTGATGGTGTTGGAGGCGGCGACGGTAATTATTGGTTGAAACATCGTGCTTAAGTTTTGATTATTAAGTTAACTCATCATACTTGAACTTAATGTTATGAGTAATCCATAGGAAACCCGCCCCGTACATGTATTTTCTATACCCATTCCTTCCCAAATCATGCAGGTGATGGGGAGGGTATGATTTTCTATTTTTTTTAACGGGAGAGTGACTAGGATACAAGGTCCCTACCCCATACCCGCCCATAACCATCCCCAGTTGGGGTCGGTGGTTTGGGTCAGAAATGCTCAACCTGGCCTAGCAAAGATCTAGACAATAAGTAACAACACAGAGTCAAGTTGAAGCAACTTTCAGTACGAGACAAGAAAAAAAGAGGATTTCATAGTAGAGAAAAAAAACAGTTGAACTAATTCGATTCGTCTTTTTCACTCTCACTAGCTGTAGATCTTCATGTTTTACAAATTGATGATTCAAAAAGTGTGTAATAATAATAATCATGATAGAAGGCTGTGCTGTTGCTGGAGGTTGTCCTAGTGATTATGTAGCTGTTTCTGTAGCTGCTTTATGCATGTTCATGTATGCAACTGTCCTTTTCAATGCGAACAAATACTGGATTCATTTTGGTTTCTGATGTCTTTTGATTCATCATTTTTTTTTTCTTCTTCTTCATCATCTTCTTTAATGGAATTTCGGTCATCTGGATAATAATGGAAAGCCCTACTCTGGTCAAAATTGGTCAACCTTGGTCTGAATTCTAAGTGTTTTTTTTTTGCTTTTTCATTTTTTTAGGCTTCTTTCACGTTTGGCTTTACCGTTCTTAGTTCACAAGACTCCTACAACAAAAGGAAGTGGCTTCTGGCTACTCTGGATTCAAGTTTTTGCTAGCTTAAACTTGACATTGTCGTTAGTCGTAAGATTTTAATACTGCATGATTATTTACATGCTAATTTACTTACGGGAACCCCTGTGCTTTGTTTCTTTTTAATAGTTTTAGGCATTGCTTTGTGCAGATGTCTGTCAATTTTTTGAAATTCGAAAGGATCCATTGGTGGAATTCTTGCTACATATGGGCAGGTTATAAATTCTTTATGTGTAGTTTCTGTTTTTGTTCTCGTTGGGCGTTGGGTGCCAAGTTGCCAAGGGTCATTATTGAACTTAAGTCGGAATATTAGTTGTTGGATTGTATTTCAGGATGGGTTGAAGGTCCATTTGGGTTTGGTTTATTGATGAGCTGTCGTTTTGTTCAAGCATTCAAATTGTATTACTTATTTGTCAAGTAAGTGGATATGAACTTATACTGGTACCGTCAGAGTACAGACCTTCAATTAATATAGCACTAAACCTGCTACCTATCATGTAATTCTCACTATAATTTTAATACCCAGTCTCTTGTTTGTTATGTTACTTTAGGCGGCGCCTACCACCAATCAGAACAGTTGTCTTGCTTCCATTGCTTCTCTTGCCATGGCTTGCTGCGGTTGCATGTAAGACTTATTGCAATTACAGATATTCATAGCTTACCCATTAAGAATAAATAACAGAAACAATAATCGTAAGTAATTTTAGAAATTGGTATGCTACCTGATATCTTTAGATTATGTTCGAACTTCTGGTGATAACTATACGTGATTAAGTTTCTGTATAAAGTATGATCGCATGTTTTCATGTTATGCCCATAACTGAACTAGCTGTTTTTATCCTGTAGTTCTTCATATAAAGAGGCCTCTGAATGAAAGGTGCCATTACCGCAGTCAGTGGGTGATTCTAATGGTCGGAATTCACCTCTTATACATTGCTTCTATTGTTGCCATTACACGGTCTCTTAGGCACATCGAGTTCAGATTTCATGAATTCAAAGACCTCATGCAGGGAATAGTTGTTTCAACCGTTGCCATTGGTAGGTTTTGCTGGGCTTATTAGCTAGCTTTTGTATGTAAATTAGAGAAGTATGAAATGGGGCTTCAGTAACTATGTCCATGTAGTTCTTGTTATATTGAAGCCAAAATGTTCATTACTCCCTGACAACCCTGACCCTCTGATTCCTCATTAGCAAGCGTTTTCTGTTAATTCTCAATATATATCATATATGTTCTCTTACCTTCTTGTCTCATATACTTCATGATGCAGGAGTATGGGTTGCTGCTTATGTTCTGAATGAGGTCCATGAAGACATTGCATGGCTTCAAGTAACTTCTAGATGTTTTCTGCTAGTAACTGTAAGCTGTCATGTATTCACTCACACTCCTTTGACATTTTTTCGACATCCAGTCATGTACATTTTTGTTGGAATGAGACCCATACTCATTCTTCACTTCAACTATATCGAGTACATCTATGTTTGAGCTCTTTGTCTTAACTTGCTAATATGTTTAATTTTTTATTTATTTTTACATAGGCAAGTATTCTTGTCCTTGCCTTCTACTCAATATCAGTTTCGCAACCTTTGCTCTCGCAAGTGAGCTTGAGGAGAAGAGATAGACATGAGTTTGAGACAATGGGTCAAGCTCTGCGTATACCAGATAGCAGAAGACTCCAACAAATGGAGCCCATTCTGGATGTTGATTCTAGTGAACCACTGGATAAGCTTCTTCGGAACAAGAGATTTCGCCAGTCCTTCATGGCCTTCGCGGACAGGTCTAATTCCGTGTTTTAGTTTTTGATTTTTCTAAATTACGTGTGTGTCAACGCCAGAGTTCGAGATCAAATATACTTCAGAAGATTAGAAACATTACAACTTTTCCTTGCATAACAGTTGTTTGGCTGGGGAGAGTGTCCATTTCTGTGATGAAGTAGCCGAGCTTGACGTAATACCTGTAAATGACCCAGTGAGAAGGATCTACATGACCCGGCACATTATTGAGAAGTACATACGTGCAGGTACTATAAGCTTGCTCTGCGTTCTGTTTCCATCTTTATGATTCTCAAAGCCTCCCTTAGGTATGCACTGTTAGCTTTTCTCTTTTCTTTTTATGTCATGCATTTTGATGATTTGGTGTATAATGCTATGTGCAGGTGCCACAATGGAGGTGAATATATCTCATCGAACTCGCCAAGGAATTCTAGATACTCTTGATCTTGCACATCCAGGGCTCTTTAATAATGCGCTAAACGAGTTAATGCACCTGATGAAAACGGTAATCCCTTTTACTTGTATTGTACCAAGGTCCGATTTCTCGAATGAGCTTCCTTTTTAGTTACTAATAATTGGTTTGTTATTGGTGTGATGAAGAACTTGGCAAAAGACTACTGGTCGTCAATATTCTTCCTGAAATACAAAGAAGATTCAAACAAACAGCAAGATGGGATTGAGTTCATTGACCGAGTTAATTCATGGGACCATTCCCCTAGGTTAAGTTCTGTTCACGGTGCCGCAGACGATCCTTTCCACCAAGAACAACCCTTGAAGGTATCCTCCAGCCGCATGTCTGATAGTTAGCCACACAAAAAGTCGATGAGGAAAAAAGTCAAGGTCCCTTGATGGATCAGTTAGGTCCAGTAAGTACCTTGTACACTAGATACAAAAGTAAATCTAGGTTTAGGGTATAGGAACCTTGACATTGTCCTGTATATCATCAAAAACAGTGTAATTTTGACTTAACAAAAAAAAAAAAAAAAACATCAAAAACAGTGTAATTTTGTATATCATCAAAAACAGTGTAATTTTATACTTACAGTACTCCGATGTTCCCTCTGGTTAAGAGTATTACATAGATAAACTATAATCATGTATATACTTTATGAAACGCTCAGATGATTAAGAGTATTACATAGATAAACTATAATCATGTTTATTCTTTATTTTTATTTTTTTGAAGCATGTTTATACTTTATTATGAAACGCTCAGACGATAATTGTGAATGCAAAAAGTGTGACTTGACACGTGGCGCCATGTAAAAGCGGGAGCAACGTACATCTTATCTTACCCTAGTTTGCTTAGTTTGTAAGTAAAAGATGTAAATATGATTTTCTCTCCTAACTACCCTAATACTTAAAAGAAAGAGATTAAGAGAGAGAAAGGGAGGCAATCTTATCTTCTTGTCATCATCTTCTTCCTCCACAACCTTAGAACTAGAGCTTTAACTAAGAACTCATTATTGAAGTCTAAATGTAATTTCAATCAAGCATAGTGAAATAACTCGTGGATGTAGACCAATTCACAATCGAACCTCGTAAATCATGTGTCAGTCTTTACATTTTAGCACTTATATTTTACATTTTTATGATGAATGATGTTTAAATTTAGGATTCGATAATTGGATGTAGATGTGGGTAGTTGTAGGATTTCCTGCATCTACATTTTGGCGCATAGAAACAGTTGGGAAGAGTAAGAGGGTTTACCCTCACCTGAAGATTCACTAAGAAACATGGTTTCTTTTCCCTTATGATTATTACATTCTAAGTTTTATACTGTATCTTAGTTTCACAAAGTTTGGATCTCTACATCTCTTTGTTTTTAAGATTTATCATATTTTTAGGGTTTCTCTCATATCTCTCAGTCTCTAGTTTTGGGTTTTTCCACATGAATTTATCTCTCCCCTTTTAATGAGAGCAACAAAAACTTAAGCTCCAATTTTCGTAACCATTGGATGTCCCTGATTTAAAATTCAGCCGTCATTTCTGAACCAATTCCGAAAATTATTCCTGTGTGAACTATTCACGGGAATCGTTGGATAACATCTATATTTATATCTCATCCGTAAAACAGAAAAGGGCTTCTGTTAGATATGCCATTTATTTTGGGGGTGTATATGAAGTACCAAAGACGCATAAGGATCTAATATTGAAATTACAATACTTATTCGTATTCTTTTCCCGTAGTTCTCACTTTTTCCAAATTATCCTCATAGTTCACCTATTAATGATGATCAAAATTTATAAATTGAAAAACCTACATATAAATTAGAAAAACACTAACATTGGATCTTAGGGATCGAATATTATGACATTTTTCAGGTCAGTATCTCCCCCTCCCCTAGGGATGATCATGGGGCGGGTATGCCAAACCCAGTCACTGCCCCGTTCATAAAGAAAATACCAATACCCATACCCGTCCCATTACCCACATGAATTGGGGCGGGTCGTTATGGAGCCCGTATGGGGCGGGTTTCCCATGGGTTACCCGTTACATAGTGTTAATACATAAATTTGTTTATAATCAAAACTTAAATATGATTCAAACAAAAATAATAACATAACAATAATGCATTCTAAAATTTTAAATTCAGAAAGTCATCTTAAAATGAACATTTTTTTTAAATGACTTATTAGTTTTTCTATTTTTCCCCTTCTCATTCTATCTTCGTCCATGTTAATCATTTCATTGTTTGTATCATTTTCACTATGTTTCATTATCTTCGTCCATGATAATCATTTCATTATCTATATCATTCTACTTTTCCCCTTCTCATTCTATCTTCGTCCATGTTAATCATTTCATTTTAATTTTCAGAGAATGTGTTTAATCACAACAAAGAAGCGAAAGTGATCAATATAGAAGACCGATCAAGAATATAATAAAAAAATATAATAATTGAAAGAAAGCTTGCACTAAGTGGTAGAAGTATAAAAATTCGATACAAATTATTGCATGAAAGTCTAAACCCTTATGATATGAAAGCTACGGGGCGGGGACCTTGAATCCCGTCCCTACCCCATCCCCTTAGCTTAGATATCGGGTATTACCCATACCCAACCCCATCCCCATTTGTGGGGGTAAAACCCTACTCAAATGGGGGCGGGTACCCACGGGGATGGATTTGGGTGGGGCAAATGGCCATCCCTACCCTCCCCCAAAAATATTGTGTGACACCTAAAATTCGACGGCGTGCATCGCACATACACTCTATTTGTAGTAATAAAAATCAGAACAATGTTAAATAGACATTTTATTAAGTTAATATGTGCCGAATTTTCAGTGCCGAACTCATTTTAGTAAATCGAATTATACACGAACGTATGCCGTTCCGACTTATTACCGAATCACGAACCGTTGACCGCATTTAAAATTTAACAATTCAAATAATACCCGTACGTATGCCGTTCCGTACGTTTCCTGAATTTCAAATTGCTAACTAGGGTCCCAGGTTTCGCATGAAAGGAAACAAAACGGAACCTATAAAATTGATTCTTATGATCTGGGAACACGATTGACAGCTTAAGTGTAGAACAGTGAAAGGCACTACAGTAAAAGAAGTCTTCTTCCAATTGCCCCCTCCAAATAAAGTTCTTCTTTGCTGTGATGGTGCCTCAAAAGGCAATCCAGGCATCTCTGCACTAGTGGAGAATGAGGTTTTCGTGACCCACATCAGAGACCCTCAATGACGGTAGCGGTCATGGTGACCAAACATAGCCGTCTCTGATTTGGTAAAAATTTTAAAAAAATCTGAGAGGTTAATAAGCTGTCTCTGAATTGGAAAATTTATTTACCATTTTGTCCTCATGAAACTACTAATTCAACGACCCTGTACTTGCGATGTAGATCTGATGGGCCCTACAATTTCACTGGTCACGATTTACTACTGAAAAGAACGGGCTGATGGTAACAATCCTCTCTCGTTTTTATCAATTCACCAAAGAAAAAATCACTCTCTTCCTTACCAACCTTTTATCTCTCTTCACTTCTCTGCTTTTATCTCCCTTCACTTCTCCGCAGAATAAAATTCGATCTCCTCCAAACACCTCCGAACACCACGAACCAGAAACTCCATCGATTCCAAAACCACATCTATATCTCTTTATCTTCCATTACCATTTTAATTTTCTCGCACAACTTCTTTCACAGCCGATTGAAATCTCTATCTACTTTTCAAATCTAGGGTTTTAATAACCAGGTGAGATTGTTTCGAGGTTTCTTACAAGGTGAGATGAAAAACCCCCATCTTCTTCTCAAATCTAGGGTTTTAATAACCAGGGATTTTCTTAATTTGTCTCAGCGATTTTGTATTTTTCTGGATTTGATGATTTAAGCTTTCTTTTGCTAATCTAGGGTTTGTTCTGTTTTGTATTATTCCGTCAGATTTCGGTCCTAAAGGATTTTTCTTGGATTCAATATCTAGTTTGCGTATTCTTTTTTCCTCGATTTCATACGCAAAAAATTGCTAAGATTTTACTCTTTTTTTTTTCGAATCGTTTACCTTTAATGTCCATTTGGGGTCTGGTATGGGATTTCTATCAAGGATTTGTTTTTTCCAAAAAAAAATTAGCTCACTGATTAGATGTCCCATGTTTAGTTGTATTTCATTGATATATGAATTGTTTGCATTTTCATGTGAAATTTTGTTTCTGTTGATTGCAGTTGGGTCATTCTTAGGTGCCATGGCAATAAATTGAAAGTGGATTTTTTTTTAAATAAGCTGTTGTTGGATCAATTTCGTGATCTGTTAAGTTTGATTTATATTTATTAGTTGATGTTATTGCTAGCTTTCTACTAAGAGGAAGAGTACAGAAGAGTTGGTCCAACCATATGCTATCTGCCTTACAAAGTAAGGTAAGCTGATATTCGCATTACTACTTGAACTATGTTAATTGGTTGTGTTTCTGGAATGGAATACTGAAGTGAGTTTGTTTATTTTACAGGACTTATATGTTCCTGTAGTACTGGATGAAGATTAACTTGCAAATTTTAACTATATAGAGATTAGTTGGTGAAACAACAACAGTCATGCCACTAATGAGGTGACCATATGCAAACATGAATATGATCATCAATGTATTCTTGAATGGTAAAATGGATTAATGTTCCCCTTATGTTGCACTTGCCATCTCTTGTTTTATTTAGGTACTGCTATCATATCTTTATTTCATTTTTGGAATGTACATTTGATTGTGGCTTATGAGGTTGTGGCTTTGTTTGTGTGAACCCATGGAATGGGTTTTCCAGAAAAGTTAGAGATATGATTTTTCTTGAAGTAGTCTTTGAAATGTCGAAGTCAGGGTGCTTGATGAAATGTACGAAAGGGGTTTAATTTTGGATTGTGTTGAGTTAGATTAAGTGGTTCACTATACGTATATATAGTGGTGACATGGTCAGTTTCAAATATGAGAAATTCATAAACAATTAAGTATTGCATAGTGTATGTTCTCTTGATCTTTTGTTATCTTAAATTTATTGTGGTGACTCACGTGAGCTAGTGGCCAAATGTTGAAATTATAGATAGTTAGAGACTATTAGGTAAACGTAATCACCACTTTGTATCATTTGTACTGTGTTTAGTATCCAGCCCCCTTCATTCTGAAATCTGGTGCAAATGGGTGTATGATAGATTGCTTGTGGAATTGTTTTGGATGAATCATTATGTACTAGCAGGTCCTCACATATTTATAACATCCCTGTTAGATTTCTTATGTGCATCAACCTCCTATTTTATTTGTAATGATTTTAGTAGGCGGCTAATATGAAAATATGCACCATCAATAAAAAGAAAAGATGCACCATTTTTGTATATACGAAATGTAAAGTGTTGGACTATATTTTCTATAATATCTATAGAGTATGTACTCTGTACTCAAGAGAGCATGGATGGAGTTTCTACCGATAATTGAAAGAATGTAAACCCGGACATTGCTGCGAAAGGCTATGGGTCTCATTGGAGAGGCTATCTTGGCTAACTCGAATTCTACGGGTAGGTTGGTATTCTTTTTTGTTTTAGTTTAGCGGTTTCTAAAATAATAATTACAGTTGGCCTTGCTCAATATGGACAAGTACATATCTCTTGGTTTAGGTCTAGCGGAAGCGTCAGTCTTATGTTTGACAGACTTGCCTTCGGTAAAATGGTATTGGTTGATAAGTTCAGGAAGAATTTCACATCTAGATTTCCTTGGTAAAGTTGTTGGTTATGTTGAAATTTATCTTTAGCAGTCTTAATGAATTAATGTTAACTTTTTTATTGGTTTTGCAGGCTGACATCTGGGAATGGATCAGCATAAGGTGAAATATTACCTTGGAGTGTTGAAGATACTCTTCCTGGTTAGAAATATGTGCACGAGAAGATGTCTAAAAGTGACGTTTCATCCGCCACCTTTATGGAATATGATGAGTTCCCTATTTGCTTTTCTGCTATATCAGTAAGGTGTGATTACTTAACCTTGGATTTACAAATCATGATGATATTTTGTGATGGACAGGAGTCACAAGATACCGAGGCGTATCTTTAACTGGTTGCACGACATAAATGTGGCTATCTTGAAAAGGCTGGAAGAGCAGGCAAGAGATAGACTGAACGATCCATATACTGTCTAAGAGGCGTATCTTTAACTGGTTGCACGACATAAATGAGGCAATGTACTTTAAGGTGTGTGTTGTTGTATTTGAATTTAAGGTTTTATTATAATTAGTATGTTTTGTTGGTAGTAGCCCTAAAAAGCCATGGCCATTAATGGGAACTTGTACAACTTCACTCCATTGGCATGTTTACTACTTTTGGTAAAACCTGAGTTTATTTTATTTTGTAAATTAAATATGAAAGCAGCTAGGAAATTAAGAAAACAAGATCATCCTGTGTTGAATTAGTAATTTGATACGTAACTCAAATAATCTAAGTTAGTGTTTTGTAAATTTTGTTTTATTTTGTTACTCGTACACTGTCAACATTGGTGGACATATAAAACCAAGTTGTATGTTGGAAGTTCACAACCCTCTTCTAATCTTTCTTTCTCAGTTACTTGTAAAACAGATTAGTTTATCCCATTTTCACTGGTACTCTTAATTTTCTTATCAGTACAAGTGTATGTGTGTCGTAACCACAACAAATTAATTAATATTTCACTACCTAATTAACAAGTAATATAAGGTAGTCAAGATCGATCCCACGAGGAGAACGAGATTCTAGTTGTCTTATAATGTCACAAAGGGGTGTATTGGTTCAAGATTTTAAAAGCAAAAGAAATAAACAAAGTAATTAAAAGTGTAAGTTGAATTCAATAAAGAGATTAGATCAAGGAATCCTTCTTCATTTGCAAAACAATGATTAAAGTTATGTTCTTTTCCACTTCTTATTAGTCATAGATTATCACCAACCGTAGGATAGCGGGTTAAACTTAGCTAACCCCAAAATTCCTTATTTCACCGAGTAACGAGTTCGCTTAGTTATCGATTCTATTCAAAAGAACCACCTTGAGGTTCGCTTACAAGATGTAATTCCCGAACGCATTAAGATTTATGAACTTAGGTTTAGTACTAGTAGTTAGACTCAGTTCGCTTGGTCCACTTTCTAGCGTGGTTTTCACACACAATTGCTCCACGGAATCCCTGCGCAAGGTCTTGTGTTTTCTACTTGTGTAAAGAGTCAAGAAACGATTACTTATCCCCTAACTTTCACTAGCTTTAGATTGGATTAACAAATCAATTTAGTATGCATCCTAAACAACCTATCAATCAATCATAAACACTATTAATAGCAAAAACAAACGATAATCATATGAAAAACTTCAAAGTAGAATTGAAAAAAAACTCAAACCATATGTTAAGAACAAGGAATTCATCCTCAATCAATTTAGTTACTCATGCTAAGAGTTCACACAAAGAATAAAGAAAAGAAAAGAGTTGTGTGTGTAGAAGTGTGCAAAGATGTGTGTAAGTGTATCAATGTGTATGGAAGTGTGGAAGTGTGTATGGAAGTGTGGAAGTGTGTATAGAAAAGTAGAGAACTTCTATATTTATAGGCTTCAATGTTCTCCATATCTTACAAGGAATAGAATCCCTTTCCTTTTGTAGCTCAATTTCCAAATCCAAGCCTTTCTCAAATCTTCCATCCTCTCTTTCCAAGTTCAAGCCAAATTCTTCATTCAATTCCAAGTCCAACTCTTCACATCCCATGAGAGAAATCCACACAAAATTATGCAACTTTGGCTCGCCGGAAAACTGGGGTTTTGTCCGGAAATAGGCCGGAATCCGTCGCCGCCGGCTACCTGAAAATTCTCCCCCGGTCAAGGTATATTCCGTTGGTCAACCGTTAAGACTAACGGTCAAAGAGGTCAACCGTCAGTCAAACTATTAGTCAAAGGTCAAAGGGAGGAGAAATCAGACACCGAGTAAGCTCACTCAGCTGTCTAACTCATCTTCATCGGGTTGAGTTGGATCGGTCGGATCGATCATCGGACTCGTCTGGATCGGTCCGTCGGCTCATCGAGTTAACTCATAGGAATATAAAATCGTAGAGTTTTATTTGTTTCTGAGACATTTCTCGGCCAAGCTCAGGCCTCTCTTTAGCTCCATTCCTGTACACAATTCCTAACATTCATCTACCAAGTTATTTTCAGTTACAGCAAACATCCAATACCACCATTCCCTGAATCGGCAACATCAATTGCATCTTTGTTCTGCAACAGTTCATACCAGCATCACCAACTCCTCACTGCACTGCAAACCATCCAACCATACAACATCACACAATCTATACCCTGCAATATTTCTTTGTATATCATTACAGCACAAGTACAAGCTTCATTCCCCCTTCGATTCTTCATCACAACCACTTGAGTCATAACCAAAGACCCATCTAAAATTGCAATTCTATCTTCACAGCAATAACAACAACACCAAAAATCATCAACACCTTCATCCCTATTTCAATTCCAACAACCAACAGTGTTATCTTCCTTGATTTCGTACGGCAGCATCAGCAATTCAAGACGGTAATAACCCTTTAAATCTGTCTCTGAACTTCGAAATCTAATACTAAATCAAACCCAGACTCCATTTATGAGATTGACAGCAACTTCACCTCTTCAATCATCTAAATCCCATACAAATTCTAGCCACAGATCCCCCTTTCTTCTTCTTAGATTTCTCGGTTTTATAGAACCCCTTTTCACACTATAATTTCAAATCAATCCATATCACCAGCTTCATTACCCACTCTGTCTTCTTATTTCTCGTTCAATTCTTCCCAAAACCGAGCACAATCTCCCATCAGAACCTCCCATGAACATCTCCAGCAGCTTCAGTAGAGGAACAAAGGAAAAGAGAAAAGAAGAATATCTCTTCTTGATTTGACCTAATCAGGTCTTTAGAAGTGGGACGTCTATTTGCACCCCACATATGCATCCACCCAGGATATTTACAACTCTAATAATTGATAAAGGGTACCCCAAATGAAACCCCTTAACCGTAGCTAGTTGCTCTTTATAATTCTTCCAAAAGCAAGTTGCCCCTTAACATGGGCTGGCCTATTTTAAATACTCCTCTGAGAGAGTTGCCCTTTAGCCGTGGCTCGTCTTCCGATAGTGTTTTCCTAGGAAATGACAAATTTGCCCTTTTCTTGCTCAATTTTGGTGATTTCTTCTTCTTTTCCTCTGTGCGACTCCAAAGTACCTAATAGCTCAAAAACACACGTAAAATACATAATTTACAAGAAAAAATAGCAAAGAAAGCATAAACTACTAGATAGTAAATTAGGTGTATTTTACACCTATCAAATTCCCCCACACTTAGACTTTGCTAGTCCTCGAGCAAATCAAACTAAAACTCACAACTTCAAAGCGTTCTAGAGTCCCAAGCATCCAAAGAGCTATGAGGACATAGAGTTTCTGCATGCTAGTAATAAGAAGTTAGAAATACTAAAGAACATATTCTCATTCTTAAATGTTGAGTGAGAAATAACCACACCATAATGAGAGAACGCGTGTTTGAGAAACGATTAATAAGCATTTCGCCTCGACTTCTGCCTCACCAAAAAGGGTTTTGTGATAATTGCACTCAAAAAGACGGCTTTTTTATGGGTCTCACTTGTGTGCATGTAGGAATGAAGATAGAATTCCTGCAACACGTTGAATGGTAGGAAGGATAACTTCCGAAATTTTGAAAAACCCACATCTTTTAACATTTTGAAAAACCATTTTTCTAACGATCTCTAAGAAAGGAAATCAACCACTTATATCGAGGATGAGATTACTTACTTACCTTCACATCCGATTGCCAATTATGATAACACCACTGTCACAGCATCCAATAGAAACGTCTTCCGCTCCTTGTCTTCATCTTCTTGGTCTTCGTCTTCAACTATTGGTGATAAACTCTTTAGCTTCATAGATCCTTAACAATTTGTAACCTTTTTCCTTAACTCCTTGTCGCTTGAAACTTCCTTATAGATTTTCCTTCCCCACGGCTTATTCAAAACAAAACAATAATAGATATTTCTATTGTCTCATATATTTTTTCTTTTTCTTTTTCTTTTCTTTTTCTTTTTCTTTTTCTATTTTCTATTTTCTATTTTTTTTTCATTGTTTTTTTTTTTTAGACAAGAGAAACAAAATACAAAACAAAGTGAAAAATAAAATAAACCATGGCCGTGGAAAAGTATTTTACCGCTTGATTCTTCACAACTTGTATCGTCTCGAAATCATAAACTTCAATAATTCTCACCTTTTCTTTTCTTCGCTCTTGTAAATAAGTCTTAATACTTGGATATAGAATTACCTCATTGTATTGTAAGTCTTCAACATGTATGTAAAATCTTCTCATTGTATGTTGCTTTACTTGAATATGAAATTTTCTCTTTTTCTTGTTCCATTGTTGCTTTCAAACCTTGAACCTTTTCAACTTTCCTTGTAGATTTTGATGTCGCTCCCTTGTTGATAATGGTGTTTCTATGGACCCGTTGTTGTCGAGAGAGAGAATGGTGCTAACTGCAAATCGAACTACAAGAAGGAGGCTTTCATCTATAGACGTCACCCTCATGATTGACAAAAATTAGCACTCAAGAGATCCAAATAGTGCTGAAATTGGTGTGAAATTAGGTAGCTCACCATTCTACCCGGAATTAACGTACGGTGACACACACTCAAAAGAAGCTCTTTAGTAAAGGAAGAATTTTTTGTCGGTGCCTCACATGATATGAAAATGGGTAGTCTCCACTAATGATTGATCAGCAACTCTAATAACGCACTTCTCCCTGCACCAAATTTGCATCACCGGCATGATTAAATCCATTATTTAACACTCTAACAAGCAAGAAATCAAACGTAGTTCCCTAACATTTCCAAGTTCAATTATGTCGGTCAGAATTCTCTATGTAATCATACCTAGAAGCATGCTAGTGACTCTAAAATCTCTAAAAGTTAAAGTTTTTATGCAATTTTTTTTTTTTTTTTTTAATGCAAAAATATATGCTTAACCACTCCCCCACACTTAAACCTTACATTGTCCTCAATGTAATTGAATCGTCCAAGTAAAATCAAGGTGGGAAATCCTAATATGATATGGAACAAGAAAAATAAACAAACAAAACAAAAAGAAAATAAAAGGATAAGAGATACAAAACCGGTGGGTTGCCTCCCACTTAGCGCTTGTTTTAAAGTCGACGGCCCGACTTGGCTCTTGTAAGATTCACTCCCCATATACTAACAATCGGAAAATTTGGGGATCCTCCCATAGTACCTGTTTTGCAAACAATAGCTTCATACAAATGTTAGCACAAGAAAATAATAGTAAAGTTATCGCTCGATAGAAATTTCCCCCACACTTATTCTTGTCCACACTCGGAAGTGTATAAAGAACATAGAATTTGGGAACTTCCATGTATTCCTCTTGGCAAACCTGCATGGTGTTAGAATCAAGTGTTTCCAATGGTGGATATCGAGAAACAAAGTCATTCAAAAATACTTTCGAAGCACATACATTCAAACCAATAAGAGGTAAAGGAGAAGAATCAATATGCAAAGGGTTAGACAAACCTTGCACAATTTCTTGTATTACGGTATCCTCCTCATCCTTAAAAAATTCGAGTGAATTAATTACCTCTTGTATATCGTGGTCCTCTATCAAACCTTGCAACCATTCTTCATCATTTTCTACCTTAACTAAAGTCTCGACATCATCATAATCATTAGCAAGTTCAATTGGGTCTTCCATAATATCATTCAATTCGGTTCCATTAACGAGCATCACCTCTTCAACATCTTCATCATCGGAATCGGGCCATTCTTCTCTCATAAAATCTTCTTCGGTGTAAATTGTAAGATCTTCTTGTGAGGGTGTTATACCGTTTACAACAATAGGCAAGTCACACACAATCTCCTCCTTTTGAATAGGTGAAGGATCGTTATTATGATCCGGAGTTGGAATAATTTCCTCATTGTTGCAACGCTCATACACTTCCGTGGACTCATAATTTTCCCTAAGAAATTTTTTCCAAGAACTAAATGCATCTTCTTCAAGCTCTACCTTTTGAATAGGTGATTGATCATTATTAAGATCAAGGCTCGAGTAATCTACACTAGCGTCATCAAAAGTTTCCAAAGGTTGGTCCTTTTCAACACAATCATCTTCATTATCGGAATCACCATAATAAGAATCTTCATCGGTTTCATAGCCTTTATCCCAACGTCGTTTAAGTTCAATATGAATGGTCTTACTAATTTCTGCGACAAGATCTTCCTAGTCTCCATCATCTTCCAATTTGTATAACTTTTGTGCAAGTTTATGGACATTAACACGCTTACCACCGTCTATAGAGTTTCTAGATTGTATATCCTTAAAAAGTGAAGGAAAAACACGATGAAGAGGAGTATATTCCCAATTCTCTGTCTGCACATTACTAGAAAACAATGTATTATAAGCATAATTATCCGTCCATCCTTGTAATTGTCCACTTACATACCCGTCATATGGTTGTTGATATGCATGAGAATATCCATAAGGCTCCGTAGGATTTTGATCATAGACAAAAGATTGGTTTTGATTGTATCCTAAGTATGGTTGGAAGTTGCCATGATGTTGAGGTTGAAAACCGTATTGATTGTTGTAATATGCTTGCTCTTGTCCACCAAACATGGAAAATCGGTACCTGAAAAACAATTCTCAAAAACTAAGTTAGATACGATAAAAAAATCCAACAAAGCAAGAATAAAGCAAAAAGTAAAAAGAAAACAACTAAAATCATCCGATGCTCCCAGACAACGGCGCCAAAATTTGTATGCGTGTCGTAACCACAACAAATTAATTAATATTTCACTACCTAATTAACAAGTAATATAGGGTAGTCAAGATCGATCCCACAAGGAGCACGAGATTCTAGTTGTCTTATAATGTCACAAAGGGGTGTATTGGTTCAAGATTTTAAAAGCAAAAGAAGTAAACAAAGTAATTAAAAGTGTAAGTTGAATTCAATAAGAGAGATTAGATCAAGGAATCCTTCTTCGCTGCAAAACAATGATTAAAGTTATGTTCTTTTCCACTTCTTATTAGTCATAGATTATCACCAACCGTAGGATAGCAAGTTCGCTTAGCTAACCCCAAAATTCCTTATTTCACTGAGTAACAGGTTCGCTTAGTTATCAGATTCTATTCAAAAGAACCACCTTGAGGTTCGCTTACAAGATGTAATTCCCCGAACGCATTAAGATTTATGAACTTAGGTTTAGTACTAGTAGTTAGACTCGGTTCGCTTGGTCCACTTTCTAGCGTGGTTTTCACACACAATTGCTCCACGGAATCCCTCCGCAAGGTCTTGTGTTTTCTACTTGTGTAAAGAGTCAAGAAACGATTACTTATCCCCTAACTTTCACTATCTTTAGATTGGATTAACAAATCAATTTAGTATGCATCCTAAACAACCTATCAATCAATCATAAACACTCTTAATATCAAAAACAAACGATAATCATATGAAAAACTTCAAAGTAGAATTGAAACAAAACTCAAACCATATGTTAAGAACAAGGAATTCATCCTCAATCAATTTAGTTACTCATGCTAAGAGTTCACACAAAGAATAAAGAAAAGAAAAGAGTTGTGTGTGTAGAAGTGTGCAAAGATGTGTGTAAGTGTATCAATGTGTATGGAAGTGTGGAAGTGTGTATAGAAAAGTAGAGAACTTCTATATTTATAGGCTTCAATGTTCTCCATATCTTACAAGGAATAGAATACCTTTCCTTTTGTAGCTCAATTTCCAAATCCAAGCCTTTCTCAAATCTTCCATCCTCTCTTTCCAAGTTCAAGCCAAATTCTTCATTCAATTCCAAGTCCAACTCTTCACATCCCATGAGAGAAATCCACACAAAATTCTGCAACTTTGGCTCGCCGGAAAACTGGGTTTTTGTCCGGAAATAGGCCAGAATCCGTCGCCGCCGGCTACCTGAAAAATTCTCCCCCGGTCAAGGTATATTCCGTTGGTCAACCGTTAAGACTAACGGTCAAAGAGGTCAACTGTTAGTCAAAGGTCAAAGGGAGGGGAAATCAAACACCGAGTAAGCTCACTCAGCTGTCTAACTCTGTCTTACTGGCTGAGTTGGATCGGTCGGATCGATCATCGGACTCGTCTGGATCGGTCCCGTTGGCTACCGAGTTAACTCGCCGGAATATAAAATCAGCCGAGTTTCGGCTGTTTTACAAGACATTTCCCGGCCAAGCTCAGGCCTCTCTTTTGCTCCATTCCTGTACACAATTCCTAACATTTATCTACCAAGTTCTTTTCAGTTACAGCAACCATCCAATACCACCATTCCCTGAATCGGCAACATCAATTGCAGCTTTTTCCTGCAACAGTTCATACCAGCATCACCAGCTCCTCACTGCACTGCAAACCATCCGACCATACAACATCACACAATCTATACCCTGCAATATTTCTTTGTATATCATTATAGCACAAGTACAAGCTTCATTCCCCCTTCGATTCTTCATCACAACCACTTGAGTCATAACCAAAGACCCATCTCAAATTGCAATTCTATCTTCACAGCAATAACAACAACACCAAAAATCATCAACACCTTCTTCCCTATTTCAATTCCAACAACCAACAGTGTTATCTTCCTTGATTTCGTACGGCAGCATCAGCAATTCAAGACGGTAATAACCCTTTAAATCTGTCTCTGAACTTCGAAATCTAATACTAAATCAAACCCAGATTCCATTTCTAAGATTGACAGCAACTTCACCTCTTCAATCATCTAAATCCCATACAAATTCTAGCCACAGATCCCCCTTTCTTCTTCTTAGATTTCTCGGTTTTATAGAACCCCTTTTGACACTATAATTTCAAATCAATCCATATCACCAGCTTCATTACCCACTCTGTCTTCTTATTTCTCGTTCAATTCTTCCCAAAACCGAGCACAATCTCCCATCAGAACCTCCCATGAACATCTCCAGCAGCTTCAGTAGAGGAACAAAGGAAAAGAGAAAAGAAGAATATCTCTTCTTGATGCGACCTAATCAGGTCTTTAGAAGTGGGACGTCTATTTGCACCCCACATATGCATCCACCCAGGATATTTACAACTCTAATAATTGATAAAGGGTACCCCAAATGAAACCCCTTAACCGTAGCTGGTTGCTCTTTATAATTCTTCCAAAAGCAAGTTACCCCTTAACATGGGCTGGCCTATTTTTAATACTCCTCTGAGAGAGTTGCCCTTTAACCGTGGCTCGTCTCCCGATAGTGTTTTCCTGGGAAATGATAAATTTTCCCTTTTCTTGCTCAATTTTGGTGATTTTTTCTTCTTTTCCTCTGTGCGACTCCAAAGTACCTAATAGCTCAAAAACACACGTAAAATACATAATTTACAAGAAAAAATAGCAAAGAAAGCATAAACTACTAGATAGTAAATTAGGTGTATTCTACACCTATCAACAAGTACAATTGACCATTACCTGGGGTATAAAATGTATTTGGATGATGCTACATGTTTTAGTCTTTTGGATCCTTCCCCCTGTCACGTTGAGTTATTCCATCCATTTGAAGTTTCCAGAGTATCTTCCACCATGATAGTCTGAAGGATAAAGCCAACCGCAATATGTTATTGGTGCTCTTCATTTTATCTTCTTGATTGATACCGTCTAGTTGTATTAACAAGAGTAGAATAACAATGCATGTTTGCATATTGAGCTGTGCAAGCAACATGCAGATGGTTTAAAGAACTCCGAAGAGGAGGATATGAACTTGTGCGTATTGTTTCTTTGTTGCATGCTCGCTCCATGGGAATTTCCCATTAAGATTGGTGTGTTTGCTCTAGCTTGTTGGTATCGCAAGTTTCGCGCAAATGGTATACTTCCGTGTAATGGAGTTGTAACTTAGGAATAAACTTTGAAATTCTCATCAACTTGTTTATAGATTAAATTTGTTATTTATGGTACACATATGCTTTACCGAATTACAACCTTAGATTTGCTTTTCAGGTTGCAGTGGAGGAATCTTGGAAAATGAGAGCAGGGACACATCACATGGATTTGGTTGCAGTGGAGGAATCTTGGAAAATGAGAGCAGGGACACATCACATGGATTTTATGCTTGTTATGAAGTATTGGCTAAGTTCATCGTCATCGGAGGAGGTTATCTTTGTTTAATCAATTGTCTATTAGTTTAACATGTTGTTGTTAGAACTTAGTAGCTAGCTTGGACATGAACTCAGAATTTCATCCTTTTTTTTTGTAATTTTATAAACCAAATGAATGTCAATTTGAGTTAAATTTGAATTTGAGTTTGGGTTACATTTGAGTTAAATCTGACTTTGACTTTGACTTGAATTTCATTCCATTTGACCTGACTTGACTTCCATTTGACCTGACTTTGATGCAGTCAAATTATTTCAGATTTAGCCATTCAGGCATTTCAGCATATCTGAACCTATATTTTTTTTTATATTATAATTCAAATATGAGACCCACGGCTAAGGGTCTGGACCTCGTTACCCTTAAAATCGGTCGTTATTTTGAAACCCACGGCTAAGGGTTGTAAGAAATAGCGACGCTTTATCACAGACCCCAACAGAGACGGTTAAAAATAGTCGTATAACTCGTATATATGACTTGTCCTGACAGTCGCGGAACTGCTAATTTCCACTAGTGCTGGATATGGTTTTATTGGCAGATCAAATTCTGGTGAGTTCTTGTGTGTTGTTTCAGGTGGTTTGGGGATTTCAACTAATTTCTATGCAGAAATTATAGCCATTTTGAATGCTGGTGAATGGGCAGTTAGGAAGGGTCATAGAGATATATGGATCATAACTGACTCTTGTGCAGCAATTCTTGCTTTTCAACAAGGAAAGGTCCCTTGGTTTGCAATTCAGAAATGGGAGAAAATCTGCTCTAATCTTTCATCATGATTTTTCATTCATAGCTACAGGGAAGTAAATGTCTCTGCAGATGGTCTATCAAAAAATGGAACTAATCTTGCAAGAGGTGAGAAGAGGATTTTCCTTACTAAACCAAACTTCCTTGATAGTATGGAATGGCCTTACAAAACTTACTATAGATTTTGTTAAGGTTCTGATAAAAGGCAAATGGTATTGTGGGCTTTTGTAATCTTGCTTTTTCTTTTATTTCTTCTTTAGGCCTTGTTTTTGGGCTCAATGAGCTAAACTTTTTGTAATTCTCTTTGGTATCAATATAATTCTTTGTTTAGCAAAAAAAAGTTGAGCACCATAAAGTCGTTGCAAACAAACAGACAAGTAGTGAGAGAGAAACTCGAGGAGAGTCCGTAATGGCTTCCCCTACAACTTCAGCTATTGCTCCCCCTCTAAAACTATTCTCATCAGAACTATAAATTCTTCTTCAACTTCTTTTATTTCTTATCTCCCTAAGAACTACATTATCCCATGTTATCAAAGAAGAAGCTTTTCTTCTTCTTTGAGTGAGACAAGTATAATTACATCTAGAAGAGGAGGAGGATTTCATTATCCCATGTTATTAAAGACTCATAAGGGTGTTACTTGTTCAGCTTCTATAACTCTTCCCTCAGATCTTCTTTTCGACTGTGATGGCGTTCTTGTCGACACCGAGAAAGATGGTCATAGGATTTCATTTAACGATACATTTGTTGAAGTAAGATTTCTAGTTCATCTCAATATCATTACCCATTCAATGTTTGAGAATATTTCTTAAAACTGGAATCTGGATTTGTCTATTGAATTGGTGAGTAAGTATGAATTCTGTTCAATGGTTATACAGATGGAGTTGGGCGTAACTTGGGATGTCGATTTGTACAGTGAATTGCTTAAAATTGGGGGTGGAAGAAAGGTAATTGAAATTCAATTTTGGACTCATCTCATATTATTATTATTATTATTTATTTATTTTGTTCCATAAATTTGAAGATGCCACCACGGGCTTTTTTTTTTTTTTGCTCAAAGGAAAATCAAAGTTTTGATTTATTTTAGTTTATACGTATTATTACATACTTTGATTTATTTTAGTTTATACGTATTATTACATGAAACTAGTTGGAAGCCTAACAAGCTAAGCTCCAACGACATACTACTACATTAATTGAACAAGTTGCTGTGCTCACCTACCAGCGAGCCTCATGGGTAACCTATCCAAGGGTGCCGAAGCGGATGAGGGATGAGATTGTGTCACAAAGGGGGCAAACTAACACTACCTTCCATGTTAATTTCTGCAATATTACGCCATTGGGGGATTGAACCTGGGACCTCCTGGAACGCATTAAACTTTGGGGAATGGGGATGACCAGCTGAGATGGGGGCCGTTCTTATTATAAAAAGGAAAGTTAAAAATTTACACGGAGATGACTGGGAGTCGCGCAACAATCTGCGCCCCAACCCCTTTTTGAATAATAATACTTAACCTATGAAAAAGAGAAACTCCTGTTTTGCTGTTAACATCACGACTGTTCATACAATTCTTCAATCTTTTCAACAAGACAACAACATCATCACCTTATTCACCAAAGGTTGTGAAAGCTAAAACACCAAAACCGTATCCATGAGACGAGCATTTGTCAGCATATTTGATCCTCTTATGAGTAATAGCAGCCGAAATAGCATGACCAGGCGTGTAACTATGATTTCCGCCTTTAGAGAACGGCGAAACACCGGTAACATTGAAGCATACAGTCTGGCCATTCTCCCAATTATAAATCATAATATCGGCTGGTCTAATAGGAGTATTCGTATCAGATAAAAAACCCAATGGGGCTTCTTTTCTGGCAGCAATACTAGATCAAATCCATATAATAATAATTATTAGTAGTAGTATTATTGGGTAGGCATAGCTATCCAAAAAGGAGTTGGCGCACAATTTTTCGCTAGGCTCCCAACCAACCCCGTGTAATTTGTTTCTATTTTAAAGAAAATAAAATAATAATAACATGCACTCTAGGAGGTCCCAGGTTTGAGTCCCCAATGACGTAATATTGTAGGAATTAACATGAACGGCAGAGTTAGCTTGCCCCCCTTGTGGTACAATCTCAGCACCCCCTCCCGCTTCGGTTCCCTTGGCTAGGTTACCCATGAGGCTCGCTGGTAGGTTAGCACGGCAACCTGTTCAATTCATGTAGTAGTGCGTTGTTGGAGCTTAGCTTGCTAGGCTTCCAACTAGTTAATGTAATACTCTTTATCCAATTATAATAATTAAAATAATAATATTTAAAAAAAATATTAATATTAATATGAAAGGGGCCACTGAGGCATTTATTAAGAAATGAGAATATACAGAAATTTACAGGGATTTGGCAGGGAGACGCGCAACAAGTTGCGCCCCTATGCCTTTTTGAATAATGATACCTAACTTATGGAAAAGAAAACTGCCTAAGTTATTGTTGACGTCGTGACTTGCCATGCAGTTTTTCAATCTTTTCAGGAGGACTGCAATATCATCACTTAATTCCCCTAGTGTCGTAAATGCCAGAACGCTAAACCCATAGCCATGGGATGAGCACAATTCAGCATATTTGGTGCGTTTGCGAGTGATTGCCGCTGAGATAGCATGGCCAGGTGTGAAGGCTCGGTTTCCTCCTTTAGAAAAAGGGGAAACACCAGTGACGTCGAAGCATACATCGCGCCCATTCTCCCAATTATAGATCATGAGGTCATTTGGCTTAAGAGGGATACTCCTGGCAGATGTAGGCCATAGGGACGCCTATTTTCTTGCGGCTCCTCCTGTTTTGTAACACAGTTCGACAAATAGGTCTCTTACCATGTCGTGACGAAACTTTAAACCCACTTCACTTGCGCAATGAATGGCATGATCCCCAAACCGATCCATTACACGGTTACAACATGTACATGTACTTCCTTCGGCGAATAGGGGTATACCCAGACGGTACTGGAGTATTGATTGGAATTGCCGAGGTCCCACTGTCTGATTAAGGCCTTGGATAGGGATAGCCTTTAGATAGTCTTGTGCGTGGGGCTTCTTATTACATTGCCATAGTATAGAGTCGCGCTCGGACATAACAAAGTTAGTTGGTATTTCCTTCATGATTGCATCATAATAACGAGTCGCCATTAAAAGCATGGGCTGTGGGGCGACTTCGCTAATATTGAAAGATGAAGGAGACATACCACATATTCGAATGTAATGATCCAGCGCAGTGTGAAAATGAGGGCTAAGGCAAGGCTACCTTGGAGAATTTTATTCTGTAGATGTTGGGTTTGAAAGCAAGAAGCTAAGTACCCGAATTGAGTAGTGTCTCGCATGGTGTAGACGCCTAGGCCTCCGTCTTTGATGGGTAGTGTGGCAATGCGTTGTTGTAGTTGGCCAAAACCCGCTCCATCACTCGTAATCAGATATTGCAAGAACTGCATAAGGTGATCGTCGAACTGATGTTGAGCTGCAGCCATGCACTGAGGCCTTGTAACGCGCATTGATAAGTATAACTTCGAGACTCCAACACAATTCCGCAGCAACAGAAGCTTTGCTTGTGGGTCTCTAAGCTTTTTGACGCAATTCATCAGGTGTATTGTTTTGTCGACACGAGATTGGATGATACCACTGCAGAACTCATCAACGAGGCTTATCAGACCTCCCAGTAAACGGACGCCAGTGGTTGGTTTACCTACCTCAGATGGAAAGACATCTGCACTTCTGGGGTCGGTGTGAGGCCAGGAAATCTCAGTTTATTATTATTATTATTATTATTATTATTATTATTATTATTATGTGGATTTGATGTCCTTAACATTACAAATACGACGAGATGAATCATGAGATGATTTTGATAATTCATTGATTGTGTTTCTATGTTTTCAGAATGACGGCATATTTCAACAAAACGAGTTGGCCAGAAAAAGCTCCAACGGGTAACGAAGAAAGAAAGAAATTCATAGCTTCACTGCACAAGCGGAAAACGGAATTGTTTATGGTTCTTATTGAAAAGAAGTTACTTCCTCTACGGCCCGGTGTAGCGAAGTTAGTAACTATTTATCATATGGTCACTTCTTTTCATGTTATTTGTTGACAGTGTTATGCTGCACTATCGATGCGAAATTGAACTTCTTTTGTATCGGTAATCGTATTCGTAAACAGGGCCATTTGATTGAGTAACTAAATCTACAGGTTAATTGATCAAGCTTTCGCAAAACGGGTTAAAGTCGCTGTTTGCAGTACTTCAAATGAGAAAGCGGTATGTATAGTTAGGTCCTACAGGTTTTCAACTAACTTACCACACCACAAAGTGCCATTGGGATAAACTATTGTGTAAAAAGTAGTTATTCGCTTAATCTCTTTTCGCCTTTAACATGTAAGAATTTATTTCTGATTTCAGGTTTCAGCTATAGTTTCTTGCTTGTTGGGTCCTGAAAGAGCCGATAAGATTATGATATTTGCAGGGGATGTAGTTCCTCTTAAAAAACCTGATCCAGTATAACCCACTCCCTCTTTTGTTTTTCTACGTCACTAATACCTATCCAAAGATAGATGAATCTCTTTAAGTTTTTTGTTTTGGAGAAACTTCTACCGTCAATTGTAGTAACTTGATAATGACTCTCCATTGTTCTTGGCAGGCTATCTACCTTTTAGCATCCAGTACTCTAGGTGTTGAGCCATCAAGGTATGGAATCTACATAACACATTTTGAGATTGTCTTAACCACCACCCATTTCGATCTAACTACATTAGCATTCTGTTTTCACGATAGAAGTTGTTAAATAATGCTAGCACTTGCTTGATTTTGTAGTTGTGTGGTGGTAGAGGGATAGCATTTGTTAAATAATGCTAACACTCGCTTCATTTTGTAGTTGTGTGGTGGTATAGGATAGTGGCATAGGTCTTGTGGCTGCTAAAGATGCTGGTATGAAGTGCATCATAACAAAAAGCGGGTAAGTTTCTTCTCTCGCTAGAAATAGCAAAAACATATGTACTTGGTTCTCATATTCGTTCTAGGCACAATATTGAGCAGACACGAGGTTGAGGTAGCCAACATCACACCCCTCTTGGGGAGTTTTTCTAGTTGGCACTTGCTACGGAAGCCTGAACAGTGGGGCAAGTACCCAATGAAACATAGAAGAAGCCATTAGGCGGGTGGGAAAGTCAATATAGCTTATATCATTTCTTTGCTCTTTCTGGCAGCCTATGCTAGATATATATATGGAACAACAGGAATTCGGGAGTTTGAAAATCATCTATATAGACAGTTACATGTCATTTAAAGTCATTATTAATTGTGTGCCTAAACTATTAACATGTGGCTTGATTTTGCTTATTCAAATTTTCGATTGTTGTTGGTTACAGGTACACATCAGATGAGGACTTTTCAAACGCCGATGCAGTATTTGACTGCATTGGAGATCCACCCGAGGTGCGTTTCGATTTCTCATTCTGCACTAGCCTTCTGGAAAGGCAATTTGTAAGCTAAGAGCATGTAAATAGAACAAAATCCCGCTATATGTTGCCTTCGTAATGGTTTTTATGAGTGTATTCATTATCAAATCAGGTTACTAAGCGCCAAAGATTTCTCCTTAATTGTAAAACTTGGCCAATAAATTCTAGGAAAATTATATTTTTCATGTTTGTGTAGATGGATAAAATCACTATTTTCACCCATGTATTACACGTTTAGGTTGCTCGTGCTGGTCACAAGGAAAATTTGTGTTGCACCCGCAGATTTTGGGTTAAGGTACAAATTTCGGGTCCCGGTTCATGAGGCAGTTTTTGCCATGGTTTGCGCTACAAAATTCCATGTACCACAAATTCACTAGGCGAAAAGGGCGATGTTGCCCTAATCCTTGAATGTGTCCCTTAACTGTATATCTTGTATTCATATTTTACCCTTAACTGTATATCTTGTATTCATATTTTACCCTTTATACTAATACTTGTGTTCAGGGTATTTTATTATTAACTAGTTAATATAACTCACGCTATATTACTCTAGGCTCCCACCCGTTCCTTCTGGAATTGTATCTCAAATAACAATTGTTTGGGGAGACGAAAAACTACCATTCGACTACTATGTTGAAATCAAGGAGATGGATGAGAGTGATGAAGACCGGCTGCAAGATTCATTTTATTCGATACAACCCAAGATTCTGAGATGAATTATTTTTTGGATGGTAAATCTTTTCATCGTTTCTCATCTCAACAAGAGTCGATTGAAGAATCTGGACCTCATGATGAGATAAGTGCGTTACTTAGTTGAAAGCTCAAGTTTTTCATGGTCAACAATGGTGAAAACCTTATTTTTAGTCATTGTTTGTAGGATCAGAAATTTGTATACTCGAATGTAATTCACAATGTTGGTTAATTGATATTCGTTTATTTATATATTTTTTCACTCCGAACTTATTTAAGACCGTTAAATGGTTCTATGTTATAGTAATGAAGTTCAACATGTTTTATTTTGCTAGATCTATTTCGTACAAATTTGTTACGATCTTTATTGATTATTTTTGAAAGAAAACTTCGTTAAATAATATTTTTGAAAGAAAACTTCGTTAAATAATATTTGATTAAATGGTTATATCAAGTTCGACATGTTTCTGTCATATATCTGTCAAATTAATATGATTCGACCTTTACGTAACATTTTAAACCGAAATCTATTATATAATATTTATTTATTTGGGTCTAAGTATATCAAGTTTGGTCTGTTTTTGTCATTTCTCTGTTGAGCTAATATGATTCGTTTAGTAATTAGTATTTTGTTAGTGAACTTAGTTAAATGATACTTAATATGATTGGCTTTTTAAAAACTGATTCAGTTCGTAATATGTTTGTCATGTGTGTTCCAAACTAGTCTGTTTCGCTTG
This sequence comes from Papaver bracteatum, assembly GCA_023529315.1. Classification (NCBI taxonomy): domain Eukaryota; kingdom Viridiplantae; phylum Streptophyta; class Magnoliopsida; order Ranunculales; family Papaveraceae; genus Papaver; species Papaver bracteatum. The sequence continues at coordinate 76,967 of JAJJWX010005295.1, forward strand.
TTAATGAATAATTTAAAAGCGAACAAGAAGATATATAATTGGGTATTTGAAATATACATATAGTTCGGAAGTTACTTGTAATATGCCTCTCTGAAAAAGCAGGGGTACCAAAATACACCACCATTTTTTTCTTAGGAAATTTGTATGGACAAACTCAATACAATTCCGAAAGTTAAACTCAATCAATGAATAATATCTAGAGTTATATCTCTTTTTCTTGCGATTAGAACGTTTACAAAATCAAATCCGTGAACCTAATCATAAAGAGATTACTTGGACGGTACCAAAGACCAATGTCCAAGAACCAATCAAGTCGTATCCAACAAACTCGGTCGGATGTCTGTACTATGATTGATCAACGCACAACCTATGATATTTCAATTAAAAATTTAAACAATATAATGCGGAAAAATAATAACACATACACCAGAAGTTTTGTTAACGAGGAAACCGCAAATGCAAAAAAACCTCGGGACCTAGTCTAGATTGAGCACCAAACTATATTAAGCCGCTACATACACTAGCCTACTACCAATTAACTTCGGACTAGAATGTAGTTCATCCCTAAAAGGTATCCCACCGATTAAGGTATAGTCGCGCTCCTTACATCTCTTGAATCCAAGCAGGACTCCGCGCAATTGATTACCTTAGGTGATGTCACACCAACTAAGAGTTTCTTCAACTCAATTGAAGACTTTGAACCAAGTTGTATCCCACAGATTAATCTTATATATGATTTCCTTTTACAATCAAATAGTTTGATCAAAGGTGTGGAAATCGATAGCAATAGAAAAACTCTACCTAATGTAAAAATCAAGACTTATGTAACCCGAAATGCAACCTAGATTATTATTCACCTCACAAGTATAAAACCTTTGGAATCATCAAAATTTTGAGACGAAGAGAACTTTGATGATTTCTATATATCTTGATCAAGTGAGTAGCTCAACAATTGATCAAGATCATGATAAATGAGTTATCGTGGAAATATAATTGGACCTGGCTACACGAATCCCTATGGAGACTTTGTAGTCACTAAACCCTAAAAGGGATAGGAAGAGGACGACTCTAGATACAACTAGGACACACACAAAAGTAGTGTCGGGATTCAAAGATCCCAGTTGCTTGAAGTTCCGCTTTTACAAACATTCAAGCATAGGTTTGTTTAGGTTTAAGCTAAGATAAATTTTGAACCAAGCAAACAATATCTACCGTTAGATGAATATTTGAATCTGATTTACATAAACAAGATATACACTCTGTTTAGGTGAAACCGTAAACGAACTGTGTATAAATACCATGTTCAACATGGTTAGCCGAAACTATCTGATTTGAATTTGAAAGCTTAATATTTGTTAGAGCATTGATCGGTCAAACTCGCATGCGTTTTTATCTCAAGCATGTTTGTCAATGTTAGTGATAAAAACTATAAGTCTTGATTTCTAGTCTATTATAGCTAAGGTCTCAAACTAGGATAGAAAGTGTAGTTGAGCTCAAGAACTCCATGGAAATCATCATACAAGACGAAGGAATACTCAAGGAAACGGTGGATCTTCATCGACTAAAAGGTATGTGGAAACTTGAACTTATCTATCACTCAAAAGTATATTTATCTCCTATCTTGAGACAAAAGTCGTTTTGCTATATGGACTGAGATTATACATATTTGGTATTTCGAGCCGAGTTTATCTCGCCTATTTATTTCTCGAAATATATGTTGGTAAAGATTTCTCTTTAGCCAAGTTCATCTTTACCTAATGACGAAATTCATGTTATGTTTCAATCACTTTGAAAATTGCTCTGACGAAAAATGGTTTGTGAATAAAAACTATATAACATCCTATGAGAATGTTTCAATGATTGAAATGAGAGTTTAGACTATATAACCATTGGACGATATAAGCATTGTTGTGGAAACCCATATATGTGTATGTCCTTATTCCTTGAACCAAAGTTTGCGAACTTTGTTGATCAAGTGAACCGGAATAGTGCGTGAGATAAGTCCGCGAACTGGCGAAGTTCTCAAACCCGAGAATTTCTGCTGGAGTTTGTGAACTCCATCAGGGAACTTAAGTCCTCGAACTTGAGTATGTTATGTCTAAAAACGATGTTTGTGAACTTATCTTTATAAACTAAGGAATGGAATTGCAAAACGTGGCTATATAGTTCATAAACCGATTCGAGTGAATCAAATCGTTTTTGCTTCAATTATGTCTTGTGTAGTACATAAGATTTCCTTGCAATTGAACAACTCTCTAACTAGTTCATTTGAGTCATTTGAACTAGTTATGGTGAAGAAGAATATGGTTTATATGAAAGTGATCATATGGCTAACCATTTGGTTAACTATTATTGAACCAATTAATGTACAAGTTTGGGTACGGTTACACAAGCCTAGAAACGTGCATTTCATGTGTGTATAACAAGCTATGTTTTCGATCTAACGGTTGATAAATATTAGCTTGAATCTAAATCAGGTTTTCATCTAACGATGAATATTGAATGCTTTGTTACCAAGGTAACTTAGATTGCAAACTCTGATTTGAAAGACTATATAAGGGAGAACTCTAGCAACTGGGAAACCTAATCCCCACACATTCTGTGTGATACTAGTTGTGCTAAGCTAGAGTCAATTATCCTTTAACCTTTGGTTTCTTCTTCTAAACCAGGTTAACGACTTAAAGACTTCATTGGGATTGTGAAGCCAGACTGATACTACTTTTCTTGAAGTTGTGTGATCTGATCTTGCATATTCTATCGTACGAGTACAATTGTAATAATTGGCTTGAGATTTCTATCTCCGATAGGCAAGATATAAAAGTAACCACAAACACTTCGTCTCAACGTTTGTGATTCCACAATATCTTTTTTCACTGCATAGATTAAGATTATTGTGAGGTGATTGATAATACTTGGCTGTTCTTCGGGAATATAAGTCTGGTTTATCAAGTGGTTCATGTTCACCTTGATTTACCAAAAAATAGAACAAAACTCGTAGGTATATATATTCGTGGAAGACGGATTTATCTATTACCGTAGACTTGTCTGTGAGATACAAATTTGTTTTTTAAAGTCTTCGACTTTGGGTCATAGCAACTCTTAGTTGTGGGTGAGATCAGCTAAGGGAATCAAGTACGTAATATCCTGCTGGGATCAGAGATGTAGGAGCATAACTGTACCTTGGATCAGTGTGAGATTGGTTGGGGTTCAACTACAGTCCAGACCGAAGTTAGTTTGGAGTAGACTAGTGTCTATAGAGGCTTAATACATTATATGTTCAATATGGACTAGGTCCCGGGTTTTTTTTGCATTTGCGGTTTGCTCGTTAACAAAATTATGGTGTCTGTGTTATTTCTATTACGCATTATATTTTGTTATATAATTGAAATATCACAATTTGTGCGTTGTTCAATCAATTAGAATATCCGACCTTTTGGTTGTTGATTTAAATTGATTGACACTTAGATATTGGTCTTTGGCACCATCCAAGTTTATCTCTCTTGTATTTAAATTGAGACTCGCAGTTTGCTTGAGTAAGATTTAAATCGAGAGATAGAGATATAAAAACTCTTTGATATACTTTTCTATTGATTAAGTCTAACTGTCTATTTGGTTCTCATAAAAGTATATTAGAGTTTGTCCATATAGATTGCTAAGTGAAGTATTGGGTATGGTTGTTAGACCCCCGCTTTTCCAATTCGTATCAGAGCAGGCAAACACATTTAAGACCTTACAAGTTTGTGTTTGTAGCGATCTGACTCTATGGACAATAGTAGTATCTCTGATAAATGCGTCACCAGAAATAAAAATCTGTCTCGTCTATTTCTATTAAAGAGAAAGATTCTTCAATCTCATACATAGACGAATCTTGTGTTCAAACTAGACAGACATGTTCTGACATATGTTGTCCCGATTACCCTCCAAAACAGTCTATTTCTCTAACTAAATGGGAAACAGCCGAAGATAGTAATTTGATTCTAAATATTGTTAGAATCCAAGTTGATAGATTCAATCGGTTGAAACAACATGTCAATGTTCTTCTTGGTGTAATAAGAGACTATAAATTCAAAGAAAATACTGAAGATCAATCTTCATGTATGACTCTTGAGGCAAGCCTTAAAAAGGATGCGTTGGAAATAGAACATCGCTTGAGTAAACTCTCTATTCAAGGATGCTCTAAGAAGTCCAATATACCAACTACTTCCGCTACAACTGAAAATGCTCCAGCACCAGAAGTAAATTCGGAGTCCCTTCCAATCAAGAAAGATGTGTTATTCTCCTCTAATCAAAGAAATTCCACACCACATGGAAGGAATAAATCTCCTGACGAGAATGTTAAGACTAAACTGCCTAATCACCAGTGTGATCAGAAAGTATGTCTCTTTTGTGAGGCAAAAGGTTCTGTTAAACAAAAGGGAAACTCTAGGTTAAATAAAAATTCTCTTATTCAACTTCAACACACATTAGAATTAATCCTCAAAGGTGTAACTGACATTCGTATCTAAACCCATTAGTTTTTTTACTTACCCTGTGTATGTTAAAAGGTTGGTCAGTTAAATGAGTTCTTCAAATGCTCGAAAGCAGAACAGAAGTCTTAATAAGAATCGTCTAAAAAATGATCAAGTCGCCTTCTATGAAAACAACGTTTCCCTTGATGCGAAAGAAATTCCAAGAGAAAGAAGAAAAATTGATGATATGAGAAATAACCTGATAAAGATAATTCAAGGGTACAAAGAAATTGTCAACAAGTTGTCAACAAGTTGTCATCCTCCTCAAGTCAAGATTCTTCTGGTAAGAACTCAAATTATGTCTCGTACTTTAATGACAGTAAGTTTTATGATAATTTCTCAAATCAAAAGGGATCCCTCTCTAGATTCAGAAGGAAAATGAGAATCGATCATAAAAAAAATTCTCTTAAAGAGCTCAAAGCTCATACTTGTGCTAATTAGTCACAAGAGTTAAGAACTTGCTCATAAAAATCCTGTTGAGCATGATGTGTAAAAATCAGGTATACTATGGAAATTTGGTGATCTACCTAGTTGAGCTATCCTCTTATCGTTTATAGCTAAACTAGTGTCTGCAGACAATATTGCCTAAAAGGTATTTGTCGTGTCTTTTTTTTTTCCTCTGTTTAATTGCAATTTTTTGGTATACTCATTTGTGCTCTGAATTACTTCGTTGAGGATATGAAATTCTTGAGCCATTTGTGAACTCCTATGTAGAATTTGTTTTTTGTTTTTTTTGTTTTATTCCTTGTGGGATATGTTGTGCTCGAATGTGTATACGGGTTACCATCTCGAGTCTACAGTTTGAAAACCCTAAAAAAAAAAAACCTTCTTCCTTAAGTAACCATATAAATACCAAACCTAAGAGTCACGTTTGGATACTCTAGGTTATCAAGAATGTCTTCCTCTTCACAAGCTTGTGATTTTGCTAGAGGCCTTCTTGCTAAAAGGTATTGGTTTTGAGTCTAAAGGAAGGAAGAAGAGAACCCTTGTTGAAGATGATCATCCCAATGCCTCATGTTATTATGCCTACACACATGAGGATATTGATAATGGAGATATGATCTCTGCTGAAGTGGTTCATGACTTTCTTAAATATTACAAGAAAGAAAAACTGCAGCTTGATGATACCTTGAAAAGTCTTAACGTGTTGAAAACTGAGTTGGAAAAGGTTACATATGACCTTGGTCTCATAAAGACACATGTTAAAGATCTTCTCAATGAGGATATCTTCTCTGAAGATGCAATGGATGTTGTCAATCACAAGCTCAAAGACCTCAAGGGTCATGAGGATTCCGAAACGTTTATGTGATTTCAGTTCGTGTTCGGTTGTGATGGTTTAGGAGTTTGTCTTTGCCTTTCAGCTTGATGATTTTAGTTTGTCTAGTAAATCTTCTATTTTTCCTGTTTTGTGTAGAAGAATAACTAGAGTTTGGAATAGCCATTATTGTGATTACACATAGCTATGTCCAACGTTTTTCATCTTCATGTTCTTAGATTTATTGGTTTAATTTCTAAAATTGTTTGGAAGATGATTTTTGCAGTATTAATCTTTATGGTTTTATATATTGCAATATTGTTATGGGATATGTGTATTTACGTCCGTGAACTTGATTGTCCCATACCTTGTCAAAAGTAAAGTCGTTCATGAGTTGATATGCATATATTGATAAAAGAATGAATTGACTTTTGACAAATACAAAAGTTAAGCATATTGTGTCAACTTTTGATGGAAGATAGGTTAAAATCTTTTGTGTTCAAGGATTATGTCTATTATATATCACTAGGGAATATGCCTTCCATTCACTTATATAAGAAGACAAATTATCAATGCCTGAAACCTCACTGAACATAATTCAGAAGGAAGCTTTGATAATGTGCCTTCCACTCTTTGAAATTTAAAAACAATGATGTACCTGATGTATTTTGTGAACCCTCCTAGATCCCCAAGTAGGATCTTAGTTAGCTGTCAGAAAGCTTATAATTTCAGGAGCTATAACTCTCAAAATGAACAATTAATTTGCAGATAATTACATACACAGATATAACAAATCTTATGTGTTTCCTGCTGCAATGATCCCAACCTAGATATAACTGCACATGGAACCACCATCGACCCCAAATGAGAACTCGTATGGAAGTGAACATGAATCTCCACCTATTCTTAATACCTGAATATTACGCAAGAGAGTTCTTGAGTTGTATTTTCTATAAAGCCACAAATATCAATCCAAATGATCTGGAGTTCAACACAGAAAGAATTGAGAGCTGAAGATCATCTCACATTGCGGCATCATCACAAGTTTTCCATCATGATGTCCATGTTCCTAACCCAATGAATCTTGACCTGGTACAAACGGTATTTAAAGCTGCATTTGTTAATATTGTCTGTAAACATCCATATTTAGTATCACAAAAAACGAAAACAAATTTTCATTTGATTTTCACCTTGATTTGAGCATTGAGATTACAACTTCACGGCAACTTGTGCGTTCGTAATATTTTTCCCTGTAGACATCATAAGATACAAAAGAAAATGAAATATTTAAGATAACCGGAATCTAAAACTTCCCAAAACATCGATATATGGTTCTCTTTTACAGTTGCAAAGGCCAGTTGGTAGGTTCTATTAAATCTTCCATTTTTCCGGGTTTTAAATGGGTGCATACTGATGTGATGTTCAACTCAAGGGCGATGATTGGGGATGGACGTTCTACTTCCTTGTACTTTGATACATGGTGTACTGATGTTTGTGTGGCAGATATTATTGGGCACGAAAATTTGGACCGTAGCATACATGTCAGTGATTGTATTCATAATGGGGCGTGGGCTTTCACTGATTTGGCGTGTCAGAATTTGTTAGCTGATGGGGTGGACTTAACACATCTTCCTATTCCGATGGGGGGTGCAGATTACATCGTGTGGAAACCGGATTACAAGGGATTGTTTACTGTGCGTTCAGCTAAGGATTTGGTCAGGCGTAGATACCCTGCTTTGGAGGGAACTAATCTTTTGTGGAGAGCGTCAGTTCATCCTGCATTAGCGGCCAGAAACTGGAAAATATTGAGAGGAGCGTGTGCAACTCTAGATAAGGTAAGGAGTCGTTTTAAGCATCAAGTTGTGAATAAGTGCGGCTTGTGTAACAGTCAAGAGGAGTCTTTGGAGCATATTTTGTGGAGTTGCAGCTTTGCAGCTAGAGCTTGGAGTTGGATTTCGGGTGTTTTTGGTCTTCTTCCGCATCAAAATCTGTTGATTTCTTACAAGGCAGCTAAGAGTAGGAATATAATGGTTAAAGATCTATGGCTTCTAGCTATTTTAGTGATTCGTTCTGAGCTTTGGATGACTCGCAACGGTTTCGTTTATGGCAATCAAAGAGTTTGTTGGCTGTTTTTTCAAAAAAAACGTTTTCAACCAGATTCATGAATATTCAGTCAGGCTTAAGGGTTATATGGATAATTCTCAAGAGAATTTACAACTTCTCTCTTTCTTTAGAATTCGTCATAGAAGAGTTAAGCATGCAGTTCCAAAGGAATGCTTTTGGTAGCCTCCCGGAAGTAATGAGCTTATGTTATGTTATGATGGCGCGGCGCGTGGTAATCCAGGGAGAGCGGGTGCGGGAGTGGTTGTTCGTGATTCCAATGCTAATGTGATTGGAGCAATGAGCGTTGGTTTTGGAGTTCAAACCACTTACTTAGCTGAATTATTTTGTATCATAGTTAGTTTGGAATGGGCCATCAAGTTTGAAATTCAAAATATTTGCATTAGTTACGACTCTATGAATGCTGTTTTGGTGTTCTCTGGTGACAACAATGAAGTTCCTTGGTTTCTTCGGTCTAGATGGATGGATGTGAGGGCTAGATATAATATGATTCGTTTTGTCCACTCTTATAGGGAAGCAAACTTTGCAGCTGATTGTATGGCCAAGAGGGGTTGCTTATTGGAGGAAGGTGAAGGTTTAAGTTATGATAATAGGCCTGATTTCCTTTTGTCTATTGAATTACCGTATGTATCTTATTTTCGTTTTAATTAGTTTGTAAGTTTTTGGGGTGCTTTGCCTCTTTTCTTACAACTGTTGGTGTAATTTCTGCTATCTATTAATACTTTTTGGACTTACCAAAAAAAAAATGGTTCTCTTTTACACTTTACTACATTAAGTACTATATAAAAGGGAAAAAAATGACCTGAATTCTATTCATCAGTTTCCCGGGTTAACCTGCTCTCCTCCTCCCTACCGAAACAGGTACACAAATGCATCAAGTACTTGCCACAAAAAAAAAAAACTCAAATATATGTGAACTGAGCTCTAATGAAATGACGCACAATACTTATTAACTTCAATATGTGCAAATGTTAAATAGGAGGATAACCAAATATACAATAACGAATGTTGGTTCCTCAGGAGAAAGAAATTGGTTAAAGGTTCCAGCCATCAGACATTTCAGGTGTATATGTGCAAATTTTCTTGACTTTGTACGGGCAGGAAAAGATGAAGCTGGTAGAGCGGCTGAAGGAGTAGAGGCCTAGAAGCAGGTGCAAAGGACTGGGGAGGTTGAGAGAATATTACAAAATCTCTCTACATCTTCAATAGAGACCCACAACCTAATATCAATGTCAACTACACATTAGTTGTACCTTAAACATCTCTGAATTTTTAACATTCCACTTCATAATAGAAAGACCGAGTTTGAAACAACAACGCACGACCCTATTGAGATTTAATCAATTGTAGATTCTAATTATTATTTAATGTAATTATTATTCTAATTAAACAATAACGCATGATCCTATTGAGATTTAATCAATTTTCCATATTGAATGGAAAGAATCAGAAAAACCGAAAAACAAAGCGACGCAAAGTACAAAGAGATATCATACCTAGGGCTTAATTTATGCCAAATGTATGATTTGTATGTGTTCGTAAAGCATATCTATTAAATATACGAATAAAGTTGTCGTCGAACCAAATGGATGTACGTAAAAAAAAATACGACGAATGGTAAGCAGTGTTATTTATTAAAACAGTGGAAATCTGGAGAGTTTTATTCTTTCAAACCTTAGGTTCTGAAGAGTGAGGTCGCACATCGTGCAATGACCATTGGGTCTATTCATTTCCTGTAAATTTGGCAAACAGATTAGCACACCCATGATATTTCTTGAGAAACACAAGCAATCAAATTTCGTCGAAGGATTTAATGGCTACACTCAAAGAATACCCATAAGATAAGCATTTGTGGGCCGTGATTCCAAATCTTCTAACTGGGTAAAATTGAGCTTGTTCAACTAAAGTGCAGCGGAGACTCTCCGCCGGGAAGGCTTCACCTTAGTATCCCACTTACAGAAGAGACGATGGTCACCGCGAGCGGAAATTTTCCCCAAGAATAGTGAATTTGTGTAGGAACTATATGTCACCAACGAAGCAAGGATCAAATTTCCGGATTAGGTTTTTGGTACCAACCCATGCAGTTCCTCAACCTGAAAAAGATATGAGAATTATTTGATCATGTCAGTGGACTGAATGAGTGGACTGGATAATATAAAGATACTTATGTATGTTGACCAAATAAACAGATCCCAATTTATTTTTTAAAAAACCGAGGTTTGTAAATGTCTCCGATGGTCAGTATAAAAAATGGTAAAACATGTTGCTCAAAAAAGATGCACACTGTTCCAGTTGCACATAAGGATGTTGAAAAACCAAAAATTATACATATCATCAATTATTTAATGTAAAATCAAGTAAATGGCCGGTTGACTGAAGCTTCAGTTTGATAACCAAGAAGACAATAACTAAGACCAAGAAAATTAATCGGTGAAAAATCATTGTTGAATTAAGAACCAACATGCACATGATTCTCTCCTAATGTGGCCAGCCGGTACACTCTCTCTATATTAATCTCTATTAGAAGTTGAAAATGGGAACATTCATTTTCAAACTATGTTTATAAGAACCTTAAATAAGACTACATTTGAAACTGACACTGGTGTTACTCACGTTGTCATCAAGCATGAACACATCCAAGCCGCTGACATCATTGATCCCCATGAAATCTAATTTGTTCCAATAAAATTAGCAGATATACTTTCTTGCAGGCTTTAAGTCATCTTTAATGGTAACCCCCATCTGCCTAAAAAGCTTCATAGGCTATTTATGGTTCATGTGTCTCTATTGCCTACTTATAGTTTCTGCATCTCTATTGGTTATACGTTATTTAAGGCAGGATCTCGACATTCTTTGTTATACGATATAACTTAATTAAATGTACATGTAAGTATACATATCGTTTGAACTAAATTAGGGTTATATATCTTTTCCTATAACCCAAAGAAAAGAAAAGTACAGTTTAAAAGAGAACCCCCTTTAATCCCCAAGAACAATTCAAAAAACACTTCCAATTTAAAAGGTATTTCATCAGATACCTAATTAAAAGACATGACCAAGTGAAATGGAAGACCCAATGACTTGGATTGGACTTCAGTGAGAAAAGAAATCAAAAATAGAAAAGATGGATTAAGGGAAAGAAATATTGTGGAGTTAATCACTTAGTCTGGTATTGTCTTAGTCTGCACCTTAATGACAAAAGCAACACTACAATGTACAAATTGAAAACCACAAAGATGATCAGTTAGTCTGCTAATGTCTTGGTCTGCACCTTCATGATAAAAGAAACACAACCATATGCGCAAATTGAAAACCACATAGCAACAACATGATAGGCTAATTTTGGAAGTGAAATTGGCTAGAATCCCAATTGGAAACACTAATCGAATCAATGGAAATGATTTCAATTGGGTATAACCCCAATTGGTTATATGAATCAAATAAACCTGAATCAAAATTAGGTGGAAAACAAACAACAAATCAACGAAAGGAAAATCAATTTTTCGGCTATAATCCTAAGTGGTTGTAGTTATACCAATCAAATCTACAGGAATAAAATTGATACAACCATGGAAAGAACATGCAAAGGGAAGTAAGGAAAGAGGTATAATCCAATTAAAACTGGGATGAGTGTTTTTCCTTTGTGAAATCGCAAAAATTCAATTAGGCTGGGAATATCTTCGACTGCTAAAGATGGAATGACCTCGTAGGATTTCTGCGCCGTAACTGACGAAATTCAATTGAGAGTGTTATGATGAGATGGCCATTAATTCCTGATTTCTGCTGTCGATTGATATTTTCTTTTGGTGCTGAACTCCTAATGAATTCCTAGGGTTGGTTCGGCGTTAAAAAATTGAATATGTAATGAAAACGGGGAGTTAATACGGCTGCAGTACTGCTAGCCATTAGATTGACAAAAGAGATTGGTCTGGATGAGAAAATCCTAGCTAGTAGTTAGAAAAATAAATGTATCTCAGCCGTTGCGTGACACACCAAACCCTCCTGTTGTATAAGCATTGTTTGTGCAAATGGTGATAGAAAATAGAATGAGTCCTTGTTTATTCCACGGTATAAGGTCGATCTCCGATCCACAATTTTTGTGTACATACTATGTTATTCCATAAGGTATCTTATGTTGAGCTCTATCGACTGAGTCATTGTATTGGCATAGTTGTTGTTCCATGAGATACTTGGTGTCGAGCATGACCAATTAAATTAATTACTTTTGTGATTATTTTAGTTGTGTATTTTGATTAGATTAATTATGGGTTTTCTTGTGATTAATCTAATTGAGTATTTTTAAGTCTCCATAAGATTTCTTATGTTGAGCATGATCGATTAAGTTAATCATGGGTTCTCTTATGGTTAATTTAATTGAATATTTTGGATTCAAATTCATACTTGTATGTGATTTGTTATGTCCAAATAAATCCTTCTTTTCTTTTGAAATTAAAGTCGCTCTTGTTGTTCTTTCGGGAATGACATATTATGGGGGAGAGTTCTCAATTGAACTTGTGCTTAATTTCCAAATCTTTGTGTGGAGTGCGGCTGTGGAATATTATAGGGGTTATCTTGTATCTTTGTAGACTCATTTATGAATGCATTTAGCTTCGGATTTATGATTGCATCTAAATAAGATGATATACGCTTACTTTTAGTCATGAAACGTCTCTTTCGAAATTTCATTAGGATCCCGTTCTTGTACCTTTTCCAATTTTATTGACAAAAAGGGGGAGTGACATATCACCATAGTGTTGTTAAAGTTGTGATACAATTGAACTTTGATATTGTGTAATGATACTATGACACTGTATAACAATGATCGAGAACTCTTGTTTTCTCGTTGTTATAGCTACGGATTTTCAACAACGATGATGCTAAACTTACAACCTTTGGGATCATTTGAGTATTTGGAAGTGACGAAGATTTCGAGTAATGTTGAAGATTAGGCATGTGGAATAGGAGCTGCAAAAGTTTATTTATATGTTTTTTGTATTCTATATGTATTGATAGTTTTGTCACTAAAATTGACAAAGGGGGAGATTGTTAGAGCATTGCTCGGTCGAACTCGCATGCGTTGATATCTCAAGCATGTTTGTCAATGTTAGTGATCAAAACTATAAGTCTTGATTTCTAATCTACTATAGCTAAGGTCTCGGACTAGGACAGAAAGTGTAGTTGAGCTCAAGAACTCCATGGCAATCATCATACAAGACGAAGGACTACTCAAGGAACTGGTGGATCTTCATCGACTAAAAGGTATGTAGAGACTCGAACTTATCTATCACTCAAAAGTCTATTTATCTCCTATCTTGAGACAAAAGTCGTTTTGCTATATAGACTTAGATTATACACATTTGATATTTCGAGCCGAGTTTATCTCGCCTAACTATTTCTCGAAATATGTGTTGGTAAAGCTTTTGCTTTATCCAAGTTCATCTTTACCTAGTAACGAAAGTCATGTAATGTTTCAATCACTTTGAAAATTACCCTGACGAAAAATGGTTTGTGAATAACAACTATATAACGTCCTCTAAGAATGTTTCAATGATTGGAATGAGAGTTTAGACTATATAACCATTGGAGGATATAAGCATTATTGTGGAAACACATATATGTGTAAGTCCTTATTCCTTGAACCAAAATTTGCGAACTTTGTTGATCAAGTGAACCGGAGTAGTGCGTGAGCTAAGTCCGCGAATTGGCGAAGTTCTCAAACCTGAGAATTTCTGCTGGAGTTTGTGAACTCCATCCGGGAACTTAAGTCCGCGAACTTGAGTAGGTTATGTCTAAAAACGATGTTCGTGAATTAATATTTATAAACTAAGGAATGCAATTGCAAATCGTGGCTATATAGTTCATAAACCTATTCGAGTGAATCAAATCGTTTTTGCTTCAATTGTGTCTTGTGTAGTACATAAGATTTCCTTGCAATTGAACAACTCTCTAACTAGTTCATTTGAGTCATTTGAACTAGTTATGGTTGATATGAAAGTGATCATATAGATAACCATTTGGTTAACTATTGTTGAACCAACAAATGTACAAGTTTGGGTACGGTTACACAAGCCTAGAAACGTGCATTTCATGTGTGCATAACAAGCTATGTTTTCGATCTAACGGTTGATAAATATTAGATTGAATCTAAATCAGTTTTTCATCCAACGGTGAATATTGAATGCTTTGTTACCAAGGTAACTTAGATTGCAAACCCTGGTTTGAAAGACTATATAAGGAAGAACTATAGAAACTGGGAAACCTAATCCCCACACATTATTTAGGATAAGTGAAATTGTCTAAAAACGATGTTCGTGAACTTATATTTATAAACAAGAATTAAAATCCCAAAATAAGCTCTAAAAAAACATGAAAGTATGAAACTGACTGATGATAGATTTTTTTATGACACAGGTGACAAAGATTGTTATAACACATATGATTCTGAAATGGACTACATTGTATTCAATTGTTGTGTATCATTTATATGTACAAGTGCTTCCTATTTATAGAAATTAGATGTTAAGATGAACACTAAAACAATTAACCTAGTAAGATGTTCTAGCCGTAATACTTGAATTACTAGACTATATTATTGACTAGACTTATCTAGCAGCAATACTTGAATTGCTAGATGTTCTAGATCTTCCAAGTAACTTTTCAGCTAACTTGATTCACATTATATACGTGCCATATTCCAACACCCCCCCTCAAGTTGGAAACGGAAAGAATTATATTGTTCAACTTGAATTGTTGTTGAAGAAAGAGATTACAACCATGTAATTGTAGAATTTCAGCTGGCATCAATTTTGGGTTCTCAAAAGGAAGCTAACGTGAAGAAAATGAAGAGATGTCGGTGAAGAGATGGAACTTTCTGGTGCTAGAATGGAGATGTAGGTGAGTACGACGGTGATGTTGGACTGCTTGGAGAGTATGCAAATTATGGACTGTACTTTGCCGATGAAGGATGATAACTAGGAGATGTGGGACTGTAGCTCGGAGATGTAGGACTGTATGCAGGAGAATTGGGGCTGTATGACGGCGAGGTAGGGCTGTAGGACGGCGATGTATGGGCTATATCTAACACCCCCCCTAAAACTCGAGAGGGTTGAGTTTGAATACACTTGGACCTGAAGCATGGCAGGCGGATTGTAGCACACGAATTGCGGCCCGCCAACTGTGGATGCACGCGGATTGTGGCCTACGGATTGCTGCCCATGCAGAAAAGGTTACACTAAATGAGTGGCACGGAAGCCACGGATGCACACTGGCGGATCTGAGTGGTACGGAAACCACGGACATACTGACTGGAATCATTTAACAAGACACTGACTGAGTGGCACAGAAGCCATGGATGCACACTGGCCGATCTGAGTGGTACAGAAACCAAGGAAATACTGATACTGAGTGGTACGGAAACCACGGACGCACACTGGCGTGGAAACTTGAGTGGTTACGGAAACCACAAATACACTGATACTGAGTGGTACGGAAACCACGGAGTCATGGATGAACACGGGTAGCGATGACAACACTGATTCTTGAAGTTGTTGTCGGAGTTCGAGTTCTTCAGGGAAGTTCAGGTGATGGAATGATGCAATGATGATCAACGACGATTGAGCTCGAACTTAACGGAGATGCTGAGAAGAACAGGAGAGGAAAACTGTTGCTATGTGAGGACAACGCTGATGCTGATGGAACTCGAGTTGGAGTAGCGAAGGCTTATGATAATTGAAGCTTGATCTTGTTGAAGGTCATTGAAACGGGCATGGTGATGGAGTCTTAGTGATGACAACAACGAGTAACAAAGATGGTTATGATAACAGCAGTGACGGTGAATGAAGTTACTGTTGGCTGACGATTGCTCGAGCTTTGTCACAACGTTCACTGAGCTGGTAAGTTATGATGAAGCACGTGAAAAACGTGAAGATGAGCACGGGTTGTCGACCTGTTAACGAACATATGCTGTGAGCTTGGAATTTGAACGGAGAAACATGTGAAGCTTTTGTTGTTTGAAAAGAAAAATAAGCTGTTAACGTGAAGGCATGGCAGACAACAAGTTTCGTTGGAACAAATGTTGTCTGTGGAGCTCAATATTGGGAACCTGAAGAATGATAATGAAGTCGAGCTGGAGAGGAAGAACGTGCACGAAAGTGATGTTGCACGTGAAGAAAGCAAGAAGGATAAATAAAACAAATATGAACATGGTGCACATGGGAAGAAATTAGCACCAGTACCACATGCACACGAGGTTAAAGTGTCCGGCACTTGCATCAGATGGAATAACAGGAAAGCACGACTTGTCAGGAGATACCATGACAAAATTATGGGTAATGATGCACGGTGTTAGCAGATCGAGAAGGTGATGATGGGGCTGTTGAAAATGATGATGAAGGTGCTTCTGATGAAGCCTAGAAAATCTAGGTGAGACAGAGCAAACATGGGAGTTTTGAACGGAGTTGAGAGTCGACAGTCAATGACGGGATGATGGCAGAAATGCAACAAATGATGAAAAGATAAGTGACCATTGATGATGTCATTGGAGGATCTGTAGATTTCCGGTCGATGGAGCATGGCAGCAATGACGGAAGTTGAACGATGATGAAGTTGAAATGAAGATGGTGCTGCTCGGGTTTAGCATTTGCTGATGTGATAGAGATGGTAGTTTGACAGGGAATAAGAACACGTTGGTAGTTGAGCTCGAGATGGATGATGACCATCATCGGTGGAAGAACATAGATGAACAACGAAGAGAACATGGAACGATGGAGTGTAACGATGGTTACACTTGAGATCTGCTGAATGTAGTTCGAGTTTCGACAGAGCTGCTGGTTCTCGACGGAGGAGTTGGCTGGTTCATGGACGATATAGCTCGGATTGTGAACCAAGACAGGGAATGAAGGAATGATGATAAATGGTTTGTTGATGCCATTGAAGGAGATCGGGTTTGTTGCTCGACAAGCAACAAGATTTCTGAACTGGGATTGGATATGAAAAAGGATACTTCTTAACTCTGGATTTGATTTGCAGCGGAAATGGATTTCAGATCGATTTTGGTTTGCAATGGAAAAGGATACTACTTAGCTATGATACCATGATAGATTTTGTTATGACACAGGTGACAAAGATTGTTATAACACATATGATTCTGAAATGGACTACATTGTATTCAATTGTTGTGTATCATTTACATGTACAAGTGCTTCCTATTTATAGAAATTAGATGTTAAGATGAACACTTAAACAATTAACCTATGTTCTAGCCGTAATACTTGAATTACTAGACTATATTATTGACTAGACTTATCTAGCAGCAATACTTGAATTGCTAGATGTTCTAGATCTTCCAAGTAACTTTTCTGCTAACTTGATTCACATTATATACGTGCCATATTCCAACAACTGAGAGTTCTCAACACTGGTTCTCAAATTCCAAATCCAATATTAATTTTAAAGTAAAGCATCTCATTTTTTCCGAAATAAAAATTGTTCATATGCAGGTTAGAAACAAATAGCAAAGCAAACATCAAACATGCATCAAGACACAAATTTTAGGTATAACTTAACATAAATGATCGAAATTATCTAACTGAGGTTTTGACGAAAGCTTTGATTTAAGAAACCCCAAATTTTTGAATCATATACATCACAGTTAGTATCCATTTTCGTTCCGTTATTGCATTCGTGTAAAGGTCCAATATTTTGATTATTTATACTTCAGGGGGGCATTTCGTAAATAAGAAAAGGAAGAAGTCAGCGATAAAGCATAAGAATTGAGAAAGGGAAAATAGCACACCAAAGCAATTGAAAATAAATTGCTTACTATTTGGTACTTAATAAGCCAGTAACGGTTGAACATCAGATTCATAATAAGAAGTTATCTTGCAGAATGAGAACCACTAAAATCTGAATATAAACATAAATAAATAATCTCAAAACATCAATTTCCTTCAAAGTTTTTAATATTGGATAAAAGACTGGCCCGTACAGATCCCTGACGTATTTTAGCTGGGTAGAGGTGGTTTCCATATTCAAATATGATCTAGTCGTGACAGTAGTACAATTAATTGACACGGGTCCTCATTTGTGGTTCATTTCCAAAAACAAACTTGAAAGAACATAAAATATCATTTCCAGACGTAAGTAGATTCAACATAATTAAGCACATTCTACCAGCATATTACTGTTACAACCAGAAAGAAGCAGATTGAAGAGTAAATAACTTGATTACCCCGTTATTTCTACAGAGTCTTTCTATGTGTAATTGTGACTATCTCCTTTATCATCTAAGCATCCATCTCCACCAAATGCATTATGCCAATAGCAACCATCTCCACCAAATGCATTGTGCCTAAATGTGATACACTTGGTGCACATAGGAACAACATCAAATAAGTGATACACGAAGTATAGCTTTTCTTATGGACTATGACTATTTCGGAGACATCAACCAAATTGGAAATCAAAATTCATTAGATTATGCGAACTTGACTGCGGGACATGAAAGTTATCAAGTACATTAGGAGGAAAAGGATGCAGTCGCGTCTCATTGCCACAACATATCTTAAGATAAGTAAAAGACAATTTTATACTACTTTCTATAATTCCGTGAAGCCTACAAATATTTAATATATATGCCATATCAAAAAGAAAAATGAGGGAGGGAGGGAGGAGGTATCCAAATCATGATTTTCTTGATTTTAATCCACATACACAACACTATTATTCCTTGAGATCGACCGTTTGATCATTAATGCTCAGAAGGATTTATGTAGTAGTAATGTCAAAGAAAGTTGTTAACCTTTCGATTTCAATGATCAAGCCCTAATATCCTTCGATTTAAACTAGAAATATGAAAACACAATTAGGAGAAACATTGCACAATCCCGAAAACGAATTCTTAGTAAAAAAAACATACCTTCTTTTATTTTGGCATAACCCTATGTCTTGATGGTACATGATACAAAAACATAACTCCGATGAAAATTTCAGACGAATTATGAATCAAAAAATTTGATATTAAAGAATTAAAATTTTGAGATGGTGCTAAAAAGGGAAATACAGAATCCCAGTAGTAATCCCCTTTCGTAAAATTGGCATTAACGGTTTTAGAGGTCGAATGTTTACCTGCCGAGAAAATGTTGCAAATGAGAGATATCAAGAAAGAATCTAGACATACCTAGTTCCTCTTCCAGATGAAGTTTCCTTCGTTCGACAATATTAAAAGAATAATACTGCTTCATGGACAATACCTAGATAACACTTGGGTCTTTGATGATTGGAAGATCAGAGAATACTAAGAACGGGCAAATACAATGAACATAAGTTGAGGATAGAGAACATTTTCGACCAAGTGAAGGGAGACGTTTTGTATTTCAGATTATGGAAAGACTGGCGTTAACATTAACATTAACATTAAGGAAGTGGTAAGGTAAACGTATGATCCTGTGGAGGAAGACAAAAACGTATTATGGAAAGACAAAAACAACCTTTGATGGAAGGGAGCTCGATCCTATGGAGGAAGCAAATACACCCAGTGTTAGCTGCTCAGAACTGGAAATTCCAGAGAAGAGTGTGTGCAACTTATGATCTAATTCAGACTCGGTTTAAAATCCTTCTTGCAAACAAGTGCTGCCTTTGTGGAAACGCGGAGGAAACTTTAGATCATGTACTATTCAGTTGCATCTTTGCAGCTAGAGCTTGGACTTGGTTAGCCCAAATATTTGGTTTGAAGCCTGACAGTAATCTGGTAAAAGCGTATAAGGCAGCTAAAGGCAGGAGTGAGATGGTGCGGGATCTGTGGTTGCTGGCGATCATGGTTATCAAGTTTGAGCTATGGGCGGCGAGAAACAGGTGTGTTTTTGACAGGATTAAACCAAACTGGAACATGTTTTTAAAAAGGGTCCTGAAACTCATTCAAGACTTTTCAGTCAGGTTGAAGGGCTTCATGAAAAACTCAGCTGAAGATGTCCTGATTTTGGACTTTTTTAGAGTTAAGCATAGAAAGGTTAGGTTCCACCATCCAACAGAATGCTTTTGGATTCCTCCGGAAGACAATGAGATTCAAATCTGTTGTGATGGGGCTTCGAGGGGGAACCCGGGCAGAGCTGGTGCAGGGGTGATGGCTAGGGACTCGTCATGCAATGTTCTGGGAGCTTTGTATATTGGTTTGGGTACTACTACCAATTATCTGGCGGAGTTATATGGAGTCATTATTGGTATGGAATGGGCTACAAGATGGGGAATCAAATGCATCTGCATTCGCTCGGACTCTTCAAGTGTGCTGGAAGCTTTTAAAAACTCAACTTTACCTTGGTTTTCAAGAAAACGCTGGTTAGAAGTGAGTGTGAGATACGATTCAATAAGATTTGTTCACTCTTATAGGGAAGTTAAATTTGCAGCGGACAAGATGGCTAAGAAAGGTTGTTACCTGGATAAAGAAGTGGGAATACACTACAATGGTAGACCGGAGTTCTTAAATGCGGTTGAATTCCCTAATGTAACTTATTTTCGTTTCAATTAGTTGACAAGGGAGGAGGTTTTACTACCTCTTTCTTGTTAATTTCTATTGTATTTGGCTATTCATTAATATAATTTTTTGACTTACCAAAAAAAAGGTAAGGTAAACGTATCTTTAACCATAGTGTTGGATTAATATTTTCTCTAGGTAAATCTGAACCGCTACTTATCCAGGCTAAGTTAGCTGAGCTATTCTCAATGAGACTAAATGGTTACTTTGGGTAACCTATGGATGGGGCCTTAGCCCTAATATACCCTATTCGGATCCTATTATGGGGCCATAACCTATGAATCGGGCCTTATCCCTAACAAAAAAATTATCCCCGGATCCACAACACGTGCGAGTCAATTAAAGTGTATTTTCTAAATGCCCAAAATGCCCGTAATTTCCTTTTCCTTTCTGGATATAATTAAGATTTGACAGAGATTTTTTTTCTCTCGAATGGATCACTGTAATTGAGGAAAGAATAGGAGTAATGTCACTGTAATGGAAGGAAAGAAGAGGAGAAATAAGTGATAGCGAAAAAGAAGAGGATTCAATCACGGATCAGTGAAAAAAAAGAAGAAAAACATATAGATTCATCAATTTTGGGTTTTTTTCTAAACTTTTTAATCTTCTTTATCATCTGGTTTTCAATATTTAATGTTGGAAGATGAAGTTTGTAGTAACATTTAACATCATCTCTTCATTAACAAAACTATATCTCAGTTTTACATTCTCTGATTTACAGAGAAGAGAGAGAACAATTAAGAAAAACTAAAATTCAAATTAAAGTTAATGATGCTACAGGAGAAGACAGCTATTTAAAGTAAGCAACACAAGCATTTCACACAAGGAGTAGAATGTTATGAATCACTCTAAGTAATTACTCACTACCACCACCATTTGAACTTTCAGTTTTGGCACTCTCTTTAGAGGAGTCATCTGCTGTAATACTAGATATGCCATTACCCCCCTCAAGTGTAAGGTGAGTGGAGAGGAAACATTCAACTTGGATCTTAAGAATTTGAATCTGGGACCATGAAAACCCTTTGTGAAGATGTCAGCAGTTTGATCAAGGGTAGCTACATAGTAAACCTGTAATGTTTTGAGCTTAACAAGTTCTCTGACATAATGAAAATCAACCCTTAAACTTTTCATTCTTGTGTTCATGACTGGATTGGATGCAAGAAATATAGCACTGATATTATCACAACCAATTCTGGGAGATGAAGAGAGAGGAAAATGCAAATCCTTTAACAGCTGACAAATCCAAACTGATTCTGCAGCAGCAATTTCCAGAGCCCTATATTCTGACTCTGTTGAGGATTTAGAAACAGTGGCTTGTTTCTTGGCAGACCAAGAAACTGGATTTGAACCAAAATAAATGCAAAATCCCCCAATAGACTTACTTTCAGTGACTGCTCCAGCCCAGTCAGCATCTGAGTAACCATGTAGTGTCATATGACCTTTTGTGAAACAAACACCAAGATCAATAGTCCCCTTAAGGTATCTGACAATTCTATGTGCAGCTTCAAGATGAAAAGTAGTTGGTTGAGACATAAATTGGCAAACTTGTTGAACTGCAAATGAAATTTCAGGTCTGATCCAAGTTAAATAATGAAGTGCACCAACTAGAGATCTGTAGATAGAGGATCTTTGAGCAAGGGTCCCTCAGAAGTGATTTGAACATTTGCATCAGCAGGAGAAGTGCAAGGCTTACAACCAACCATATTTGTTCTCTTGAGAAGATCCAAAATATACTTGGATTGAGAGAGAAAAATACCAGTGGGACTTCTTTGTATTTCAAGACCAAGAAAATAATGAAGAGCTCCAAGATCTTTGACTGTAAAATGATTATTCAGCTCAGAAATGAATGTAAAAATATAGACACCATCATTCCCAGTGACCAAGATATCATCAACATATACAAGAGACTTCTTTGAACAAATATTTCAAGACCGAGAGAAAGAATAAAATTAGATAGAAAATAGGATCTTGAAGAGCTCAGACATAAAGATCTTTGTTCTTCCAAATTGCCATGTAGGAAAGCATTGGAGATAAATGATTATTAACAGCAAGTGACAAGAAATAAATGTGCAAAAAAAATAATGGCTTTATATTTATCAATTGTCCCATCTGCCTTGTATTTAATTCTAAATACCCATTTACACCCCACTAAATTCTGGCCTGGAATAGGTGGTCCTAGAGACCAAGTTCCTGCCTCCATTAGAGCTCCATGTTCATATGATAAAGCAGTTCTCCGTTGAGGAATTTTAATGGCTTGAGAAAAACAAGTTGGCACTGGCTGAGAAGAATCAGCAAGTAATGCAGCAGGCAACTTGTGTGATGTAGCTAGTAAAGTTTTAGGCCTAAAAATTCCATTTTTATCTCTGGTGATCATATTATGAGCATTTGAAGTAGAGGGAATGGAAGAAGAGGTGGAAGTAGGATCAGAGTCCTCAGGAAAAAAGGGTAAATCATAACCAAAAGGTCTTGAAGAAGGAGCAATAGGAATGGAAGCAAGTGGAGATACATTGGCTGAAATTGGAGATGGAAATAAGGATGTGTAAGGAAAGGATTGCTCATTAAACAAGACATGTCTGGAAATGTAAATTCTTCCAGTAGTGAGGTCTAGACATCTGTATCCCTTTTGATTGAGACTATACCCTAGAAAGATGCAATGTTTGCTTTTTGGTTGCAGTTTAGTGGTGGTGTAAGGTTTGAGCCTAGGAAAGCAAGAGCAACCAAAAACTTTAAAAAAATGATAGTCTGGAGATTTATGAAAAAGGAACTCAAAAGGATATACAAAGTTAAGGGATTTAGTGGGGAGTCTATTGATAGAGTAATTGGAAGTATGAAGAGCTTCAGCCCAATATTTAGTTGGCAAAGAGGATTGTATAAGCAATGTTCTAGTATCATTTATAAGATGTTTATGCTTAGTTTCAGCTACACCATTTTTTTCAGGTGTATGTGGACATGTGAATTCATGAAATATTCCTTTTGTAGCTAAAAAGGATTGAAAAAGAGTGTGTAAGAATTCACCACCTCCATCTGTTCTAAGAACTTTGACCTTACAAGATAAGAGATTTTCTATTTGTGTAACAATAGTAATGAACAAGTTCTTAAAATCTAATTTATTAGCCATAGTAAAAATCCAACAATATTTAGAGTAGTCATCAATTACATTAGCATAGTAATAACAACCACTAACTGAAGCAGTATGGCAAGAACCCCAAAGATCAATGTGCAGTAACTCTAGAGGTTGACTAGCATTGTTACAGGACATTTGAAAAGGTAGTTTCTGAATTCTACCTATCTTACAATCATTGCAGAACACAGGTTGTTTAGCTATATTATTGATATTAGCAGACTTGCAAACATGTTGGAGAGTCTGGAAAGAAGGATGTCCTAGGCGTTTGTGGAGGAGATCACTTGTAGAAAGTATGCTAGAAAAAGCAGTAGGTGATGAAGCTGGAGATGGAGGACTGTTGATGTGGTTGTTGAAGTGAATTAGATACAAGCCATTTTTATGAGGCCCTTGGAAAAGAATCCTCCCTGAGGTCAGATCCTTCACATAAAAGCCATAAGAATCAAAAGTTACGGCACAATGATTGTCAGAGGTGAATTTATGGACATAGTAGATTGTGGGATGAATTAGGAACTACAAGAATGTTATCTAGATGGAAAGTATGATCACCAGTGATAGGTGTAGAATACACCGTATTTACTATCTAGTAGTTTATGCTTTCTTTGCTATTTTTCTTGTAAATTATGTATTTTACGTGTGTTTTTGAGCTATTAGGTACTTTGGAGTCGCACGGAGGAAAAGGAGAAGAAATAATCCAAAATTGAGCAAAAAGGGCAAAGCAGTCATTTACAGGAGAAAATACTATCTGGAGACCAGTCGAGGTTAAGGGGCTGCCAACTGGGTAGCCCTTATCCAAGAAACATGTGTGTTTATAAGCACCAAAATGGGTGGTCTGTATCCATGGTCCATACCCGAACCTGAACCCGAACCCGACTGTTATAACCTACCCTAAATCGATCTTCTCAATCATTTTCTCCACCTGAAATAAAGAAGAAGAAGCAGCCATGACTGCTGCTGGAACCAAGATTGAGAGCTGGAGAATTAAAAGAGATGAAAAATGTTGTGCTGTAATTGAGAAAGAACGAGAAGGAAGAACATCTAGTTGCTGGCTTGCTGCCATGATTAAACGGGTCTTTGGTCGAATCTGTGATTGTGAAGAAGACGAGAAATCAAGGTATGGATGCTAAATCTGATATGTGGGTTTGATTTGCATCTGAGAACAGCCAAGAGAACATGAAATTGAGATGTATTGAAGGCGTCGTTGAAGCAAAGATGGTAGAAACAGTTAGGGTTCGTTGTTGATACAAATGTGGATGATTAAGGGTTTGGCGAGATTGAAGAATGGGTACTTCTATTGTTGTTCAAAGAAGACAGAGTTGAATCTGATTTTGAGATTGTACTCAGAAATTGGTGTTGATGAATGACATGGAAGAATGGGTATTTCAGGTGGATGTCTGAAGTTGAGAAGAAACAAGGAGATTAATTGTTTTTGCTGTTGTTTGGTAACTATTGAAACCAGGGTTGAGTAAGGTTGAAATTACAGGTTAGGTGGACTAGTTGGTGGTATCTTAGATGAAGCTTCCATGGTTTCTGTAGAATTGAAATGATGGTGCAGGTGTTGCTTCCCTTAGAGTTGTTGGTGGTATTGAGAGTGAGCTGCAGGGAGTATGACAGAAGTATGGCTGGAGTGTGATAGGTGTAGAATACACCTAATTTACTATCTAAGAGTTTATGCTTTCTTTGCTATTTTCTTGTAAATTATGTATTTTACGTGTGTTTTTGAGTTATTAGGTACTCTGGAGTTGCACGGACGAAAAGAAGGAGAAATAAAAAAAATTGGGCAAAAAAGGGCAAAATTGTCATTTCATAGGGCGGACACTATCTGGAGCCACGTTAATGTTAAGGGTCAACTCACTTTTGGAGGAGCACTAAAGACAGTCTAGTTAACTGTTGAGGGGCAACCTATCTGGGCAGCCCTTATCCAGAAGTAGGATGTGGATATAAGACATCCAATGGGTGGTTTCTGTCCATGGGCACCCAGACCCGGATCTGAACCCACTTTAATACCCTAAAACTAAAGTCGAGAAATATCTCTTTCATTTCTCAATCATTTTCAACAGAGAAGCAGCCGTGGCTGCTGTTACTATCGATGGTAGAAATGGAGATCGATTTGAGAGATTGAACCTGCTGGTGAATTTCTGATGAATAGAAGAGGAGATTGATGGAGGAATTGAAGAACAACAGTGGTTCTTCAATTGGGTTGCTGCTGTTGCCGAGTTCGATGAGAAGAATTAGGTTGAAAGCTAACGATGAAGATGGTGGCACTGTTGAGATGCAAAACAAGGTAAAGAACGAGATGGGTTTCTTTTGTTGGTTTGAGTTTCAGAAGCTAGAACTTAGATCGAGAAGTTGAAGCTCAGAGAGCTTAGCCTGTGAGAAATTGGTATAGCTGGTGATGTTTGAAAGTACAGGGTTGTGAATGGAAGTAACAGAAGGGGGTTTGTGACTTTACTTGAAAACAAAAGCATATGGAAGAATTACTTGTTGTGTATCTGAGATGGAGGTGGTCGAAATTGATTTGAGGGTGATTAGAAGCTGTGAAAGAAACGGATGATCTAGGAATTGAGATTGTTCATTGAGCAGCTACTGTTGGGGGTGCAATTTAGTTTCATGAGCTCAATCTGAAAACCAGAAGAATTGATGCTGCAATGTGTTGCTGTAACAGGGTAAAGCTGGTGATGTTGCTTTTGAAATAACTTGGATGTATGTCTAGGTTGTGTTGCAGGTATACAGAAGCAGCTAGGAAGGTGGTGCTATGCTCATGGTGATGAATCTGGTGCTAGGAAGAGTCCGCAATGGGAGCTGGTTATGGAACTGGTGAGCTGTTGCAGCTGTTGCTATGAAATGGCTGGTACTGAGTTGGTGCCATATGAATCTAACAAGGATTCCAAGGTGATGGTGGGGTGATGCAACACCAAATGAGAAGATAAATTAAACAGGGAAAGGTGGTTGCAGAGAAGAGTAATGTTGCATGGAAGGAACCACAACCATCATGGCTGAACATGGAGTGAAATGCTGGTATAGCACATCCATCATGGCTGGCACAGCTCATGCCTGGCACAGCTCATGCCTGTGCAATGGTCAAGACCAGTCAGCTGAGTTAGCTTGCTGACTGGGTTCTGACTCAGTGATTCTCCTTGACCCGCTGACTAACAGTTGACTGACGGTTGACTCCTTTGACCGTTAGTCTTAACGGTTGACCAAAAGAATATACCTTTACCGGAGGAGAATTTTCAGGTTGCCGGTGGCGACGGATTCCGGCCTATTTCCGGCCAAAAACCCAGTTTTCCGGCGAGCAGAAGTTGCAGAATTTTGTGTGGATTTCTCTCATGGGATGTAAAGAGTTGGACTTGGAATTGAATGAAGAATAAATACAACACGACTCATGCGTGATGGTCGAAGAACCCGGTCATTGATTAACTATCAATGGTTATTCGATGCTTCTCCTTGACCAGTATTCTGCAGTTGGCAGCGGTTGACTCTGCTAACCGTTGAATACTGATTGTTAAGATATACCTTTTCACGGGAAAATTTATTACCAATTGCCAAGCAATATTTGTGAATTCGACCTATTCGAGCCAAAACAATTTAAATGAAGCGAGATAAATTTTAGTAGTTTCTAGTAGATGTAAGAAGTTGGACGGAATTAGATGAAATTTGGTGAGAATATAATGAAATGGAAAGTTTAAGAAGAAAAAGAAACTTGATTTGAAATTGACTGAAAAAATTCTATTCCAGAAGAATATGAAACATTGAAGCATAAATAGAGAAGAACTACGCTTTATACAAATACATGAACCACATCTTTTATACTTACACCTTTACTACAAATACTTTTCTCTTTGTGTGAACTCTTAATATGAGTAATTTAATTTGATTGAGGATGAATTCCTAGTTCTTAACATGTTTGATTTTGTTTTAATTCTACTTTGAAGTTTTCACATGATTATCGTTTGTTTTTACTAATATTAATGTTTCTAATTAGTTGATGGAAGTTGTTTAGAGTGCACGCTAAATTGATTTGTTAATTATTAACCTAGTAGTTAGAGGGATAAGTAATCGTTTCTTGTTTTCTTTATTTGATTAACGAAACGCGAGACCTTGCGGAGGAT
>JAJJWX010005297.1:0-50121 GCA_023529315.1 Papaver bracteatum
AGTTCTAGCTACGGTTTGCTAACCGTCAGAAGTAGAAACTGGCCGCCAGAAATATCCCAATAGCCGTCAAAAATATACATTTGTGAGGGAGGACTAACCGTCATGTATAGAGGCGTCACAACTGTTTTTTTGGCGGATTTATTCTATACTGACGGTTTGTCAACCGCCAGAAATAGATCATCCTATAATTGACGGGTTTTTTCCCGCCAGAAATAAATCATCCCAGCTGACAGCTTTTTGATTCCGTCGACGGTTAACTGCTAACAACCAACCGTTTTTCTATTTTCAAGGGTTTTGAAACCGTCGCTAGTATTTAAAATAAAATTAAAAAAAAATATGAAAATTTGGTATGCAGAATGCCTTCCCTTATTTCCTGTCACAACCTGTTATAATAAAAAATCATGCCTCACAGAAGATATTCACAAACAAACAGGCATTCATTTTAACAAACAGGTTGCTAACATTGACAAATAAAAAAGACTTGCATACGTTATCAGTTCTGTCAAAAGGCTCAGAACATTGAAATTCTGGACAGAAGAGTATATCATCATCTTGTCATTGAAAGTAAAGCTATTAACTAAACCCGAAAAAAGAACACATCCAAAATGGTTGTGAAGGATTGGGATAAAATCAAAATACACCTGCAAGCAGGAAACCCCAAAAAGAAATGCCACATTCACTTGTATTAAAAAATACAAACATCTATCCTATGTTGTTTCGACTTGTTTGATATAATCCCCCTGTAGGTTGATGTAGATAGTTACCCTTGTATGCACCACCCCTGCTATAAATCGATTCTTGCTCTCCAAATTAGCTTCGCAGCATATCGCCAATGCGAAAGTCCTATAAAATAATAATCATTTTGACCATCAGAGAAAAATTGTTTAATATGGATTTGGCGAAAGTTGTTGAACAAATAACACCTAGTTAAATTTACAACTGAAATCTTAAGGAAATTAGCCAAGTTCCATTGTGTAAAGAGATTACATTCCTTTTTTAGTGTCACATAAAGATGTCATGCCAGGCTCAAGGTTTTAGTCAAGAATAAATGATGAAAAAACCTAAAAAATTACCAATTGCAAGCTAAATTAGTTACCTCGACCATTTTGAGGCTTTCAACTTCTTCCTGCAGTTATGCTATCTTCTTTAAGGCTTCTTGAAGTGGTCCATTGGGAGTTCCGATTTCATCACGTGTATCAAGTTCTGTCTCCAATTCAGATATACGCTTCATTGCAGCTTGAAGATCCCCAATAGTAATCTCCAGTTGTTGTCTAAGGTTCTCAATTTCAACATTTGGTTCATTGGTAGCTTTAGTTGATGATTCCTCACCCCAGTATTGCTTTGGTTTTACAGCATTGCCAAGACAACGAACCCGACCCCCTTTATCTCGTCCCTTGATGTGTGCAAATGAATCATTTCTTCCTTGTAGCAAAATATGAGAACCTGGTTGGCTTGCTTGGTACTCCACTTCCTTCATTTCCTTCTAGAAACATGTCAATTTTCAAATTAACTTAAATTTCAATTCTTAAGTAACCTTAATAATAATGAAAAATAATTCAAAGTTGAAATGTGATAATACTATACAATTTCTTCAGCTACTTTGGGGTCCATCAATACTTCGTTCAGATCTTCTGTTTTCCTTTTCCTTGTATGGGTAACAGCATAGAGCTCACAACGTTTAGGAGGTCTTCCTAGTTCCTTTGCCAACTACAAATAAATAATTTAAGCATCTGGTTATATATGTAAATCCATATATACATTACAGTGAATACTCTTACTATCTTTACCGTCTTAACTGAACATAAAATTTTACCTCTACTGCATAGTTTGCATGTGGTCTGGAGCCTGTGGTATGTAGATTATTTTGTTTTGATCTGTTTTCCTTATTTTTGTCACTTATTTCCTAGAAGAATAGAAAGATTTGTGTTAGGAATGCTTATTCTAGGCTTATCACTCAAAGAAATTAGTGTCACTTACTTTTTTCTTGGCATCATTTTCCCAAACATCAACTAATACCCTCCACTGGCTCTCAACAACATTTTTTGGTGGATTAGCAAGACGTTGTTCCAGAGTTGACCACTTCTTATACGCATCCACCTTAAGAGCATGTTTGTAATTTCTCCACCTTTCATTCAACTTGAGTTTGATCCAATCATTCAACTCGTCTGGTACGTCAAATATTTGCTGATAGTACAAGAAGGAAAGATTAAAATATTATTGATTTCCAGAGAATCAATGCAATATGGATATTTTTTTGAAATACTATGCATATGATTTTATACCTTCACTTCAAGTATG
Source organism: Papaver bracteatum (assembly GCA_023529315.1). Lineage (NCBI taxonomy): Eukaryota > Viridiplantae > Streptophyta > Magnoliopsida > Ranunculales > Papaveraceae > Papaver > Papaver bracteatum. The sequence continues at coordinate 2,299 of JAJJWX010005297.1, forward strand.
CAATTCTCAATAAACTCGGATGACATGTATTTCCAATCATGTACTGTCAATGGTAGTCTGTTGCCGTCTTGTGATAGATGGGTAACATATTTGCACATGAACTTACCATTCTTCCCCATTGGTGTTATGATACCAAATTCTACTGGACCCATTTGGACTGGTAACCTCTGATTTGGTAGGATCTCCCTCATAAAATTCAATTTTGCTTTACCTCGACCCATCCTACAAAAAAGGAAATAAATTTGAAGTCAGCACACAAATATAAGGAAGTTACTTATAAGTTAACTAACAATGTAATAGAGAAGTTACTTTCTGAATAAAATGACTAGCTACTTGCAAAGTCACATCAAAGCTTATCAAACTAAATATTCTTGGTTCAACTGATGCACTAATTAACATTCATTATCTGATCCACTATCAATATCAATATCATGTGGATCATTTTCATCATATATATCCCCATATATGTATTCCTCTTCTTCTGACTCTACTAATTCATTATTGCCGTTATCATCATCTTCTTATTCTTCATCATCATCATCATCGGCATCTTCTTCTTCTTCGACATTATCATCGTTAAAACATATTTGTCTATCTTCCCGTACTTGTATTTTTCCCTTTCTCGTAGGAGCATCAACAATCACCCCCCCAGTCCCCTCATCTACAACGAAGCCAATATTATCATCTTCATTGTTTCCTTCCTTTCCAAATGGATCATTATCCAGTAGTTGATCTGGATTACCATCACCCATATCAAAAACATCCCTAGGTTTATTCTTTACCACAACATTCCATTCCGATTCTACTGGGTCTTGAGCATAAAAAACTTTTCTAACTTGAGAGGCCAACACGTAAGGATCCTCTTTTTGTGTCCCCAAAAGATGATTAAAATTAACAAGAGTGAACCCTAGGCTATCAACCTTCATACCAGAAGTCACTGCTCTTCCCGAAGTATTAACAACATTTTCCCAATCACACTCGAAAAGTACATACGTACGACCTTGTCTATATGTCAGTTCAATTATGTCTGTAAGTAACCCATAGTATGTGCGTTCAGCATCATTGTCTGTGTTCTGTTGCGCCCCGTTTCTGAAGGAAGGCGCCGTTGACTCCAATGCAACACCGCTGTTCTGTGTCTTTGCTCCATATTCCTTACTGATAGTTTTGAAGTTATAACCTCTTGTTGTATAACCAGTGAATCGTCTCGCAGTTGAAAAGGGGCCTTCAGCAAGCAAATCTAGTCCTTCAGCAAATGTCACTTTAGCTCGAGCAAGCAACTTAATATGATTTTTAAACCAATCAGCAAACTCCAGTTTGTGCTTTCGCAGGTGTTCAAGATCACTTAACCTTGGGTGCAACATTGCCAGAGTAGTTATGTGTTGCCTAAAAAAAATTTAGTCAAATTCATCAAATTAGTGCTAGTGAAAGACATATTAGTAACTCGATTAATAAATTGTGTGAGAAAAGTATTTCTTACGTTATGTAAGGAGCTACATCATCATCATTAGACAATATATAGTCATGCAACAACTTTCTTTGTAAGGAAGCTAAAGGAAACCGTTTAGGACTCCCAATGGGAGTATCATCAACGTATCTAAGCGGTCTGTTAGTTCGTGACTCGACATCTTTGAGGTACCTCGACAAAAATGTAACACATTCATCAGCTAAATAGCCTTCAGCAATAGATCCTTCTGGATGAGCTTTATTCCGCACATATTTCTTGAGAGTGTATAGATACCTTTCAAGAACAAAGTTTGACTCCAGGTCAATATTGGTATCACATTTAAATACATTAATTAATGGTAAAAATTAAGCGAACAAAAGTTTAAAACACATACCTTTCAATTGGGTACATCCATCGATACTGCACAGGTCCACCTAAACGCGCCTCTGTTGCCAAATGGATAGGCAAATGAACCATAATATCGAAAAAGGCAGGTGGAAATATTCGCTCCAACTCACAAATAATGACTACTATGCGCTTCTCCAGCTGTTCAAAATCTTCGGGGCGAGAGACTTTGGAGCACAATTCATGGAAAAAAGAACTTAACTCCATTAGTACAGAACTAACTTTAGATGGCAGCGTCTTCCGGAATGCCAAAGGTAACAACTGCTGCATAAGGACATGTGAATCATGGCTTTTTAGTCCAAAGATTTTACGCTGTTGTACATTTACACATCTTGCAATGTGTGATGAATAACCATCAGGAGTCTTCAAATTCTTCAGCACATTAAGAAACATCGTCTTTCTTGCATTATCCATGGAGTAGCATGCTAAAGGTAAGAAATACTTCCCATTTTCCAAGGGACGAGGGTGAAGTTCCGGTCTGATCTTCAGGAGTTGAAGATCAAATCTTGCTTTAATACCATCTTTAGTCTTTCCATCAATATCCATTACCGTACCCAGAACACTATCACAAACATTTTTCTCAGTGTGCATGACGTCTATGTTGTGTTTGAGTATATTATTTTCCCAGTATGGCAGTTCATAAAATATACTCAATTTTTTCCAATTGCTCGGCATGTTACTTACAGTTGCATTTGATCCCCGTGCTCTTCTCTTGCGTGGACGATCGCCATTCAAATTCGGCTCAAACTGCTTTCCAAATATATGTGGAATGTCTTTCAACTTTTGCAAGATATCTGTCCCTAACAATGGGTTTGGAGGTGGACTACGATCCACATTTCCATCAAAATCCTTCTTAAGTGATGTGCGAAACCTATGATTCATAGGCAAGAAGCGACGGTGGCCCATGTAGATAGTTTTTCTTCCATTCTTCAACCATTGGTGCCGAGTATCTTCAAGACATGTTGAACATGCCAATTTACCTTTATTACTCCATCCTGAGAGCATTGCAAGTCCAGGATAATCACTTATGGTCCATAATAACCCCGCACGCAAATTGAACATTTCATTTCTTGAGGAATCAAATGTGTCTACGCCTTCCTCCCATAACTCCTTAAGCTCATCTATCAACGGTCTCAAGTACACGTCAATATCGTTACCTGTGATAAGAAATATTAATCCTTGGAGTTTGTAAATTTATAAGAAATCGAAAAATGGCACAACATACCACAAATACTGCAATGCAAAGAAACAAAAGCTTGCTAATACATGCAAAACATGCTGGAGCACTATACAGGGAGATGGAAATTACAAATGACTAGATTTCACTTTGATCACATACAAAACCAAGTTAATTAACATATCTACTAACTGATGCAGGGGACCACATACTAAGTGTGAACACTAAATTCTATAGAAAAAAAGTATTTGTCGCAGTGCTAGACAAAAATAGCTTGTCTGAAAGTAAAAGGTTTAAGCATCGAGAGCATTAGTATTCATGGCCATCACATGCTTATAATCAACAGTCAATTACAGTAAGCAGGACTATGTAAAAAAACATAACTCCATGGATAGTTCATAAGCAAAGCTAAGTTAATCAAGTCAAAAAGTCGTCAACTTTAATAGTAATATAGGGAATAAAACCTTGACTTATTCTATCACTTGAGAAATAAAATCCAGTGATAAAGCTTTCAAAAAAATAGCGACTCAAAAACAAAAAAGAATGAACGTAAAATGTAATTACCTGGGCTGTGCGGGCCAGGTATAAGCAGAGACAGTATCATGTTAGGCTGTTTCATGCATAACCATGGCGGTAAGTTATACGGTAAAAGAACCACAGGCCATGTGCTATGTGGATTTCTCATTGAACTGTATGGACTGAATCCGTCGGTTGATAAACCTAATCTTATATTCCTTGAATCAGCTGCAAAAGTTGGATTCATCTCATCGAACTTATTCCAAGCTTCAGAATCAGCTGGATGTCTCAATACCCCATCTCTCGTACGCACTTCATGATGCCATCTCATATTTGCAGCAGTCTTTGAACACATGTATAATCGTTGTAGCCGTGGCTTCAAAGGGAAGTGACGAAGAATCTTGGCAGGCGTTTTCGTTTTTCCATCTTTGTAACGAGAAGCTTTACAAACGGTACATGACTTAAGATCAGCAGTCTCTTTATAATACAACATACAATCATTGGGACACGCATCAATTTTGTTATAACACAATCCCAACTCCGAAAGTACCTTCTTGAATTGTGTAAAGTTTTCAGGCAAAGTGCACCCCTCTGGAAATGAATCTCTCATAAGTTGGAGCATCTCTTTGAATGACTTATCGGTCATCCCACCAACACACTTGTAGTTCCAAAATCTGACAAGAAAAGACATCATTGACATTTTGTCGCAGCCAGGATACAATGGCTTCTTTGAATCTTCTAACAACTTATAGAACTGTGCTGCTGAATTACCACTTGGTATGCTACTCGCTCCCACGTTTATATCTCCCATATCATCATCTTCACACATAGGTACTCCATATGCATCTCGAATCATTCCTGTAATATCATCTCCAAGTCCTTCACTTTCATTATCACCAACCTCAGCATTTGCATTTTATGCCCCGACATTAGAAGTAGAAGGAAACGTTGAGCGGAAACTTTCACCGTGATGATACCATACTGTGTAGCTCTTTGTCATACCACAACTTACCACATCATCATATATCTCATCTTTGGTCTTGTAATAAATATTGGTGCACTCCTTGCATGGACATTTCATTTTATTACTTTCAGTAACAAACCCATTTTCAAAAGCATGGTCTAAGAACAACCTCAAACCAACATCAAACTCCTTACTCAACCGGTCATGATGAACCCAACTCTTATCCATTTCTTTGAAAACTGAGATACTTTCAAACCAAGAGAACAATGAAAACATTAACTTGGATATGCATACAGACAGTTTCATCATTTCGAATCTGATAAGTTTGTTCCTATTGTCATATAATCATATACCAAATTCACCAAAAATTCCTATCCAAACTTGTCTAACCATAATTTCATATAAAACCCTTTTTACAGATCAAATGGAACCTCATTATTACTTTATAATCAAATTGAACTTGCAAAAATTGAAAATCGAACATATCCACTTTGATTCAAATTTTTAGTTCTTACTGGCGATATCAAACTTGAAAATCAAATCTAAGTTAATAAAATTCCAAATCAAAATAAATCAAATAATAAATATTGAAATTCAAACTTGTGATTCTGTAATCAACAGACCCTTTATCGTTAGCTTCTAATCTTCTTTCAAAACTTCATGAAAGATTAAAACTTGGGGTTTGAAATATAAAATCCCCAAATTTTAAAAACCCATCTTATTCAGTAAAACTCCCAAAATTTCAAAAAATCTAATCAAATTTCTTTTTCAACTATGAATCTAGATATAAACTAAAGAAAATTGATTTTGTTCTAACTAGCAATGAACATGTATCTAGTACAATTTAACACATAAACCCAAAGAAAATTAAAAACAAATCGAAATCTAAAGAGGGGAAATTTCACCTTGATTAGTTGCTTGCAGGTAACTTATACGCAGTTACGAACTTAGATCTTGCAAAAAAAGAAAGAAAAAAAAAGAAAGAAAAAAACTCTTAAGCAACTTCAACAAGATCGATCGATTCGATCTATGAATACTGTATAGAAAAATAACCCACTAACAAGAAGAGAAATCAAAGCAAACCTCTATATACCGTTGTGAGCAAAGATGGACGGGATCTGATGAGAGCTGTGGTTTTACGGTGAGAAAGACGGGGACAGAACAAGCTCGAGCTCTCTCTCTCTGAAAACTAAGAAAAAATGAAAGATAAGAGATAAACTGTTTCTCTAGAAGATAACGAAAAAAATAATAATTTTTTAATTTTTCCTCTCGAAAAATTTGAGGGAGATTTAACTTTCACCAAAATTAAAGAGGGAACTGAATTATTTAGCCGCGAAATTTTCACAATACCGACGGATTTATTGATGCCGCCATGGATGGATATATTTTCGACGGATTATGATCAACCGTCGCAAATAAAGAGATTAACAGTTGCGGTTCTTTCCAATCCGTCACAATCGTAACCAATGTTGACTAATATTTAGTATTTTCGAGGGTTATTGACCAACCGTCGGGAATATACACTATTTTTGACGGCCCCAAAATTTGAGCCGTCTTAACAACTCCTCATTTTTGTAGTGATTATATGATGTATCGCCTGTAAAAATAGATATTATCATTTGTATAGGTGTATAGGACCCGACCGATTCGATACCGATACGCGATATTAACTTCCTTGCCCGTGACTCGACCTGTGACCCATTTTACAAACCTTGTTCCTAATATATGTGGACCTGTAAGGGCAGGTGTCGAATGTCATTTTATTTTATGGTATAGAGATAAGGATGTATTTAGCGACAGGCGATAGCTATTTCTGTTCCTAAGGCAATCAGTTTTGCCACGTTGTAGTAACACGTATAAGTGTTGCTAATATCGGACAGAAAAATCTCTCCATGGCCTTGTTAATTGATCAATCCAGGTTCCGCCTTGTCAGTTGTCATAGACAAAGCATCTTATTTTTATAATATATATGTGAGGAGGGATCTCCTCACACTTTTATTATCACATTATCTCACACGTTGGTCATTATTTTTGCGAATAAAAATCAAACTGTAATGGATTTGAAGCTAATATTTTGGGATATGTTACTATTACATAGCTCTATTTTTTTTACCGAAAATGAGCGTATTCCGAGACGTATAACACCATCATCTACTACTTTGAAAATGAGCCGTTAAATATCTGTGGATTTCTAGCTGTCGAAATTAAGACCGGTAGATTGTGAGGTTTTATATTTCAGAATGAACTCATTTTTGGTAGGCATGTAGAACTTAGTAATAAGAACATATTTTTAAAATATTAGCTTCAAATCCGTTACGGTTTGGTTTTGATTAACAAAAATAACGTCCAACGTGTGAAATAGTGTGATAATAAAAGTGTCAAGGGATCCTTCCTCTCTATATATATATGCGGTCGATTTATCTTCTCATAAATAATTGATAAATCTTGCTCGTTGTCCTTAGTCTTGTCATGGACAAAGGCATCTTCTTTTTAATACCAATAAAATACATGTGCAGTAGATAGTGGGAGGGCGATTTTTTTCGCTGTTTTTCCAGCGGTTCGTTTAGAACTGCCGATACTAGAAAAATTACACTAAATTTTATATTAGTAGAATTTTAGATTTTGGTCGCAAGTAAAACCCTAATTGGAAGATTGTTTTTCCCACATACACCATAATTTATGATATATGAATATCATCATAATTACAGCTTGTTCGTTTCAAGTTTTTCATATCCTAGGAACCTATAATTGGATTCCAAGAAATTGATTACAAAAAAATCTGTTTGGTTGGGGTAATTGGATTGCATTGTAATTCAAATCCATAATATTACTTAAATATCATTAAATAACCTAGATCCCCAAATCCTACTCTTTGTGATTGCAGAGTATTGGTTTTAAATCGAAGAGGAAGATGAAGAAGAAGAATGAGCGATTAATACAATTTTTAATTTCGATCTCCATCACTGTTCAAGGTAGTCTTGTTTTCTATCGTTCTTTCCGTCTCCCGAATTCTGAAACCAAGAAAATGTGAGGACCAAGGAGGTAGATTTGTTTTGTTTGGAGGATAAATTCGTCATTTCCTTTACTCCGTGTTTTTAAGTTAGTAATCGGATTCTATTCCTTCGATTGAACGATGGAATGGAAAATCAGGATTTGGGGGAATTGGATTAACTCGGAATTCAATTCTGAGAATATATCGACTCTTCGGTTGGGGAAATTGGGACTATTCCCTCGTAATCCGATTCTTGGGATTTCAATAACACGAAACGAACACGCTATTAAGTTAATGTTTTTAGTATTGAGACAAAATAACCGTTTGCACGGCTGGGGCCAACTAAAATTTCCATACGAGCGAATATTAACTCGATTTCCAACGTTAACGGACCGTTCTTAATTTTGTTTGACACCATGACTTTTCAATTATGTTCAACTCGAATCAATACCCGGAATAGATAAATTTGGACTGAGTGTTTAGGGTTAACAATAATTAGGGCCTACCAATCATTAAATTATCGGATTAATTTTGAAAAGGAACGATCAAATTAGATCGGACTTACTTGAATTGGAAGGAACCACGGTGTTCAATTATGTTTTGATTCGAAGCAATTGATTCGATCTGATGGGATTTAACAATAATTGGGGACTGCCAATGTTAGAATCAATATGAATGGTATTGATTTTCATTTTGAAAAACCGTGGCCAAAAAGGTCAATCACAAAAATTTAACCACCACTGTACACGTCTCCCTCCTGTCGTTCAACAGGAAGTTTCCCGTCCGTCGGCTGATTAAGGGTAAATTAGGAAACAAAAGATAATCTACCCCATCTGTCTATATATTTGAGGACTGAGGGAGCACAAGTTTTAGTTCATCTTTAGTTAGTTCTGCATTTTGCTTTAGTTTCCAGGGAAGGATGTCGACAACAATGGACACAACTAAAATCAGTCAACAAGATGATTTGTGGAAGAATATGGAGCTCGGGCTGATTTCAGATGAAGAGGTCAGAAGGCTGATGAAGATTGGGATCGAAAAACGTATCAAATGGGGCACAAAACCTACTCAACAGGAACAACTTGCTCAACTCCTTGACTTCAATAAATGTAATCGATGTTCATCATCTTTAATCTGCTTGATTTACACAGGTTGCTGATGTTCAGCTCACTTAATTACTCATTTTCCTTTTGTCGTCGTCAATGATAGCGCTTCGTGGCATGAAAATGGCAACAGCGGTACACGCATTAGAAAACCATAAGATTTATGAGATACCGGATTCATTCAACCAGATTATCGGTGGGAAAGAAAGGTAAACTTAGTGTAAATGTCATTTGATACATGATTATCATTTATCTCATTCAATAGAAGACTCAAAAACTAATTTTCTTTTTCTTGTTTTTCTTGCGTATATTTTTGTGACCAGCGCCGGTTTGTTTACGGATGAAGCGACTACTACGATAGAAGAGGCAAATACAAAAATGATGGATTTATTTTGTGATAGAGCAGGCTTAAAAGATGGTCAGACCATATTAGATATAGGGTGTGGTGCTGGGCTACTTGTTCTGCATCTTGCAAATAAATACAAGAATAGCAAGATCACCGGAGTTACAAATACGTCATCGCACAAAGAACACATACTAGAACAGTGCAAGTAAGTATTTCGATTTTGTTAGATTGTCTAGCTAGCTAGTGAATTTTCTTTGCACTGGAATTTTGTTTCTTAAAAAAACGTAATAACATCTACTATGATTTATCTAAACTGTTTCATTCCTCTTCAACTATGAGTAGGAATCTCAATTTATCAAATGTTGAGATAATATTAGCAGATGTTACCACAGTCGATATTGAAAGTACATTTGACCGTGTATTCGTCATCGGATTGATCGAGGTATCTGAAGTATATTGTTTATGTCATAGATAGATAATTTCGAAATGGTAATCTTAATTTTCATTTGTTTTTACTTTTGTCTAGCACATGAAGAACTTTGAATTATTTCTCCGAAAAATATCAAAATGGATGAAAGACGACGGTTTGCTTTTCTTGGAGCATTTATGTCACAAAAGCTTTTCCGACCATTGGGAGGTAAGCCTCACATACAAGAACTGCTATTCAACTTAGGCAGGGTGATTTAAATGATGAGTAAAAAAAAGTTTAGGATTATGATAAATTTTAACCAGCTGACTTTTAAACTTCTATTTGCAGCCACTATGTGAGGATGATTGGTACGCCAAAAACTTTTTCCCATCTGGGACATTAGTGATACCATCAGCAACATGTCTTCTGTATTTCCAGGTAAAATAGAGAAAGGAAATTTACAATAATTTATTTCCTATTTTTGTCTATAAAAAGTGATAATTTAAGAGGACTTTTCTAGAAATATATTCTTTTCCCAAAATTACTCTCTTCAAATTTAGCCCTTGAAGCTAATTGTCTTTAATTCATTTTTTCTTAGGAGGATGTGACGGTTAAAGACCACTGGCTTCTAAGCGGAAATAATTTCGCTCGTAGCAAGTAAGATGTCACGAACTTCATTGATTATCATCAAATGTGAGCTTTATTATTCTTATGTAAGGTTTTTAAATGAGTCAAAATGACTGTTTCATAATATGCAGTGAAGCAATATTGAAAAGAATTGACGGTAAAATTGAAGAAGTAAAAGATATATTCATGTCATTTTATGGGGTTGGAGAAGAAGAGGCCGTAAAGCTAATCAACTGGTGGAGGCTACTGTGCATCACTGCAAATGAGTTGTTCAAGTACAATAATGGTGAAGAATGGTTGATCTCACAACTACTTTTCAAAAAGAAGTTAATGACTTGCATCTGAGTTGTTCAAATACAATAATGGTGATCTCAGCTTTTCAAGAAGAAATAACTCTTTATTTACAAATAAAATAATAAACTTTGCGCCACTTGTTTATTCGTGGCATGTTATCATTTCTTGTTTTCTGTATTCAGCCTGATGAATTCTCTCCAATAAAATCGTTTTGTTTTGTTTTGTTTTTCTATTGAAGACATTTTTCTTAGAAACAACTCTGAATGTTCAATCAAAAGAAAAAAAAATTAAAAAAAAAATCGAAGTCCTGATACACTGAACCCTTCAAAGATCTAGAAAAGTTCGATTCGTCGAGGTTTAAAGGCTCTGAACCTCGTACCTTTACGTCCTGGTAAAAAATACAAATACATTACCTCATCAGAACATAATTTCCTCAAATTATCATATTATTCGTACCTCTAATGTGCATAACGTTGAACTTGATGCAAGTATTTAATTAGAAATTGAGATTAACGGTATAATCTAGATTTGACCTACACTTTGCAATTTGCATCAATGTGTAATTATCTATAATAAACCGAGCGTCAAGATGTTATACGATATGACATGTAGGCGTATGATGTATACATGATGTTAAAAAGATAAGTAATGTAGTCATTTTGTATTGCACGTATTTTCTTTGAAAACACTAAACGCAGACCAGAATATGAACCCATATCTAATCTGATCCGATGTCGGTCCATTATTAGGGTTCATGGCATTCAGGTACTGCTTCCAGATGCTACATAAGAAATTCCAAAAAAAAAAAAATGAATTCGGTATCAAACTCACACTCGCCGGATCTTTACTCAGAGACAAAGAGATGATGTCTTCTTTTCTCTTCCGTTGCACCAACTTTCTCTCCTCTTCTTTATAAGCCCAAGACCATTTTCCCTCTCATCTCCAAACCCATTTCTCATCAAGAAAAATCTCCATCATAATGTCCAGGTATTACGGTGCTGCAAGCATGATGATTACCCGTCACAGAGTTGCAGGCCAAGTCAGTATGCATCCATAGCGGCCAATTGCAAATCCATAATAACGCATTGTGAAGCCATAATAGCGGTATACTGTATAGACTGTTAAGTGCTGAGAATGGCATAAACCCACAGGGCCAATGTAGTGCAGGTGTAGCAATACATTGTAAAGACATTTGGCTAAGGAATGAAGCTTATTGACCGACACAATGAAGCTTCATTAAGGAAAGGCAAGACATGGCCAAAGTGATAGATGCAACATGCGATGTTGGCATTTGAGGCATATCCGTGAAGTTGAGTTGGCCCCAACTCAAGGATGATGTAAGAAGAGTGAAATAGATCAAGAGTAGGTCTATGGCATTAGTTCAAGGTTGGCCAAAGCTTGAACAATGAAAACAAGTTAGTAATGCAAGAGTTGCATTGCAGTTGTCAAGCTAATTGGCGAAGTGAAATATATGTGACGCATGAGTAACTAGAGTGATCTTAAGGAGTTGGCCTCAACAAGTAAAGCCTGAAGAGTGTCCGTGCATTAGCTTAGAGTAATAAAAATGCAGGGCCAAGAGGGCTAAGCGTTGGAGAGTGGCAGAATTCAGTATGGCGCACCAAGTGGCGCAATACAGCTCAAGTGACGGTTACAAGTGGGTGAAGCTTTATTCACAGAACCATTGTGCGTCCGGGTTACACTTTTGCAGAAAATTCCTAGGGCGTTTGAAGGTAGCAAGAACTCATTTGGCCCGTGTAATTTTCAGATTTTCGAAAAAATAGCCCGGGTGAGAATTTAAAATTAGCCCAAGTACTTCCTTAGCCCAACTACGATGTTGAAACATTTTGATGCTTTCTGTTATCGGATCTTATGTTGTGATATGATATCTAGTCATTCAAACAGATAGAAACACGGTCCCACAAAAATAAATCCTATATTAGATGGTTTTATCCCTACAAAGACTAGGGAGAAGAATACAAGATCTTGTTATAATTCATTTTAATGGTTAAAATACATATAATTTTTACTTCTTTATCAAATTTGATTACTTGTTAATTATGTAATATGAAAAAACTTAAAAATAATTGCATTTTTCAGTTTTCTTATATAAAAACGACCAAAAGACCAAAAGATCTTAAAATCTAAATTTTTTATAATAATTACAACCATTTTTATGTTTTCATCTCCATTTCTTACTGTGTTTCCCCTTTTGTTGAACGGTAATGGTGTTGACGAGTGTCGAACAGGGCCGTACCAACTGCTTAGTAAACATAAGCAATCGCCTAGGGCCCCCGAATGATAGGGGCCCCTAATTTAATTTTATTTAGCTGTGTATTCAACCGTTAAAAAGAAAAAGAAAAAAAAACTTCTGTCAATCTCATAATCATGATTCAAAATTGAACATCGGATTAGTTTTAGTGGATTGAAGAAAATAATAGAGCAAGAAAAAATTATACATGGTGTTGTTTTATTTTTTGTTTAATTCAGATTTTAGTTCTTCTTTGAATTATGTGACGTACAACATTGCGTCCCATAATTCAAATGCTATTTTCCAGAAGAAATTTAAAGGCCTATTGAAGTGTTGTGTTTCTTGAAATATATGAAGGTTGCTACCCAAATGCAGAAATTGCATACAAGATTTTATTGACAATTCCAGTTACATTTGCTTCTGCAGAAAGAAGTTTTTCGAAGTTAAAGTTGATCAAGTCTTACCTTCGGTGGAAAATTTCACAAGAAAGATTAATTGACCAAGCGATATTATCTATCGAGATCAACATGGTAAATAACATCGATTACGATATGATAATTTATGATGCATCTAGGAGTCCAGGAAGATTAATTTTTCGTAGATTAATTATTCTTGTGTAGTCGTTTTTCATTTGAAAATTTTATTTCATACTTATGCTATTGTTTATTTTCTTGAAACATACTTATGTTGTCGATCTTCTTACTTTAAACGATCGGGGAAAAAAAGTTTTAGGGCCCATATTTTCGGTTTTCGCCTAGGGCCCCTAAAAAAATCGGTACGAACCTGGTGTCGAATTCAGGTCACTGGTGTCATATCCAAATGAATTTATCACTGTATGTACAACAATGATATCGGCTACTTTGTCTCTTCACTTCCTCATGATGAAAGTGTTATACCCCGAACCCTTATTATTTTGTTCAAAGTAGTAGTAAGGTGAATACATATAATTCTATGCATTGTGTTTCAAATGAAAAACTCTCGAGCTGAAACCTGATACTTGATTTCAAGTAAAAAAAGGCAACATGACGCATCTTGCTCACTTCATGCATTTTTGACGCATTTGTCATTATTACAGTTGAGTCTAGAAAAATTATCAGATATTCATAAAATTTTTTTAGCCCACCCAGACATAGATTACTGGTTCCGTCGCTGATAATGTCTTCTTCAGCTCAAACAGAACACATATACTTTTGTTTAAAACCAAATAAGAAAAACGAATTTTTACACAAATGTTTTGGTCGTGGTTGGATACTTGCTCATATTTCTTTTGAGTAAAAGAAATAGAAATTTTAATCTCATATTGGATATACTCTTAAAAGAGATATCAATATATCATCCATATATACTTGTGAGTAGTCTTCCATATGGGTGGGTCGGCAACGGTGGGTCGGCAACGGTGGGCCGGTAAATGATAAATGGTCCAACTTAAGGTAATTCCTATGGAAATGAACAATTGTTTTTTGTGTTAAGCCACGTGGATGAAAAAACTGTGTTTTCCACAATGGAAAACTAGAGAAAAATGAACATATTTGGTTTTCCAGGGCCCCACTAATATTTATTTTTAATATAAAATGTTTTTATAGGATAAAGATAAAATATAAAATATTTTTGTAGTATATTATAATAGGGAAAAGTAAAAAGGCAGAGAAGAGAAGAATTTCTATTGATTAGGGTTCAACATATTACATAGGTATAGTATCCTTTATATACACGTAAAGAGAAACACTTAGGCTTCCTGTTGGGACACACACCCATGGGACGCAGGCCCTACAAAACTCCCCCCTTGTGTGGTCCAATAAAACTCCGCTTGTAGTGCTTCACGTATAGTGCTTAAAATGTAGGTATTCAAATGTCGTCCTCTTCTTGATGACTTCTGCCGAAATCAATCGCCCCATTAAAACTTTGACAAGGAAAAACCCAGTGGGATAAAACCTTGGTAGAACTCTTCACATGTTATACATCACATGTTGTCTTGTATTTTATATGTAGTTCATCACATACAATACTATCATCAAAGATCGACGAGTCTAAGTTAATTGCCTCGTTAAGACTTCGTCAAGAATACCCAGAAGGACAAAACCTGAACTAAAGAAAAAGAGTACAATATTAAGCATAGCTGGACTTGAACATGTTGCCTCATTAAAACCTTGACAAAGAAAAATCCAGTGGGACAAAACCTTGACGAAGGGAAAAGAGTACAACATGACAGATGCAAGTAAAGATGATCAGTTGCATATGATCACAACTCCTAAGTCAGAAAATCCTCGTGGGAAAGTCAATTTCCTTAGCTGGGAAATTACATTCCCAGTTTTTGTTTTTGTCTTACTAAAAACCTTGCCGAGTAACAAAACCCCGTGGTAAAAAAAAACCTCGGTAAATGAAAATAGTTCAACACACTATTAGATACTCCCCCTGATGTCAGACAATTTTCATTAGTATAATGCAGTCTGAAGAAGTTTATTACACTTTAATTTGGTGATTTGAATGTTTATAAGACCTTGTTGTTGATTCTGGAAGTTACGTTGCTTAACAGACTATCGCTTTTCATTTCTTGATTCAGATATTTTAAGTAATATCAACACAATCTTTATGTCTTCAACGCTCAACATACTTGATTCTTTTAGTGTTGTCTCGCTAAAAACCTTGTCGAGTAACAAATCCCTTTAGGAAAAACTATTCTCGATCGAAGGGAAAAAAGAGTACAACATAACTTCAAGTTAGAAGTGAAATATGTCGACATCATATCCTTGGATCTTCCCCCAGATGTCGGCATCTCCCTCTGATTACTTTCAGATTTTTTCCAGACAATTCCTTTTGTCATGTACTTTTCGAGATTGAATATCGGTAATGAGTTAGAAAATAGTCTACCATGTCTCCCCCTGATTATTTTCATTGGAGAAGAGATTATTGTTCCTTCATAATCAACAACTTTTGGATTGCACTTTCATTAGCATTCCTTTTCATGTCTTTGCATGGATTTTTTTTTATGTCAATGGTTACTTTTAAGTACATGATTACATTCATTGTACCATTCCAATGACTTTGCGTTGGCGCTGAGCTATATCTAGCTAACAATTTCCCCAAGGATACAAAATTTTATCGAGTACATTATTATACTAAGTACAACAATGCCTCTATTGTACTTAGATAAGGGAATTTCATCTCCCAACACATCTTCGTCATATTCCTTTAAACGAAATGGTCACTTACTTACATTTGAACCTCGACTAATCATGGTAGTGCTATCATGATACATGTCTATGTTAAATTTCTTGACAACTTTATACAAATGCAAACTAGTGGAATAATATACCACAAGCTCAGTATTCGGTTGAGTTTTCCCAGATTTTTCATCTCAAATTCGGATTTCAAATAGCTTTTAAGGTCTCTTATTACATCAGGAGTACCCATCATGTCTGTACCATTGACATAGATAGCTAAAATTCCAAATCAGGAAATTTTTTGTGAATACGCAAGGAAACATAACTTATTTTTCTATATTGTCCAAATAAAATAGTCACTTAGAGGGGTATACCACATCCGCCTAATTGCTTAAATCTATAAGTGAGCGTTATATCTAACTGTAAACGCACTCTATGGTTTAGAGTCACTTAATTTGGGAAACATAAGGATATCAAGTACTTTTGTAAATATTTGTTATCTCTTGATTCTTTCAGAGATACGTAACAACCACACACATATGTTTCATTTCAAGTACTTTTGAAATTACCAAGCTAACTAAGTAGCGGAACGCTATAACTTTCATTACAAGAGAACAATTCCAGGGATTTCTGACAAACCTTGCGCCAAATTAAGGATGGTTTCTTCTTATTATGATTTGTGACAAATTAATAATGTATGTCCAATAGGATTTACACTTGGTTGGTTAGCAATACCACACCAAATACCTGTATATTTGTCAATGAACCAAGTTCTACCTAGATTGTATAGGACAAATATGATCTTCGTTGACATTAATCAACAAGTAGCTTGGTTCGATCTCATCTTTCTCTATTTACTTAAGCAATTGTATATGAAATTAATCATCAATATGCTCGCATGATCTTTCCATTGACTTGTGCGCATTCTCATAATCCAATTGGGATGTCATTGTTCTCTCAAATCATTAAACTTCGGAGCATCCTCCAGTTTGATTCATGGACATATTTAGAGACAATCTTATGAGATAATTTCTGATGATATAAATAAGTTGTGCCGTACTCACCTACTTCCTTTTTAGGTGAAGATTGATCGAACCAAGTGGTCTCTCCAACTTCCTTTATGGAGCCACGGCCTTAACCACACTTCAAAAAAGTGTAGTTACAACACCTTAGTCTATGGTGTATATCTCTTATTGAGGATTTGTAATATTGCAGGTAGGTTTGCAGCTCGTATGTATGATCTCATCACTTTAGCGACATCAATGTACATTCTGAAAGTCGATTATTATTTGTCACTTCACATTTACATTTGTGGAGTACAAGAATCAATATGAGATGCAGTGGGAGCGCACCACGATAATTCCTATGATTCCCTTATAAAATACGTTTCTTATCTTCCCCTAAACACGAGAAGACTGTCTTATTAAAATGATAACCAACATATCTAGTGGTAAGAGATCTCCTGCAAAAAGTTTTAAAATACGGATAATTGTTGGGAACTCATTTCCAACATAACTACTTAACATTTTTTAATACCCACCATAATACGACGTGGAGTCTTTATGGCACACATATAGTGCAACCAAAAATGCGTAAGAAAACGAATGTCAGGCTTAAATCCAGTTACAACTGGTAAGCAAAAAATGTTAACTAATATTGGGTTTTAAAAACGAATTAAGTAAAGATGGGTTTAATATTGCATATCCCCAAAACAATAAAAGGTAGGTTGGTACGCATAACCTATTCCTTAGATACCATTGTATCCTTTGATGGTAGCCTCTGTGAGACCATTGGGTATAAGATGCTCTATATTTGTCATATTAAACATGCAATATTCATCAAGTCCTTTTGATGTAAATTCTCTAGCATTAACAAGGGTGGTGAGCCTTTGCACTTTGCATTGTGTAATATTTCCTATGAGCTCTACACAAATTAAACACGTTGTTGGTTTTGAGAAATAAATGATTCAATGTGTCGAATCAAATAACTGATTCAATGCGTCGAATCTTCCACCAGTGCCATAAATCACTTGAATGGTCCGCATTCTGCATGGATGTACGTTCACTAACAACACTTTATTTCTTTGAAAAATGAGTTATTCACCATTTGCATCTAAGTAATACAACATGGTCTCAATCATGTTTTTCTAACGAAAGACTTTGTGTGATGTGTGACGTGAGTTTTTACTCTAAATCATAATGGGGAGAGGCAGTGCAAATCCAATAAATTTTGAAATCATTGATTGTGATAGATGTCATAACTTCGCATTCTATTAGTTCATTATCTTGTACACTCAAATGAAGTAATGCCCGTGTTAGTACTTTTAAAATGGAATATCGTTCCACAACCAATGTGCCGTATGGTTATGTCAAATTATTTATGAATCAATCCCAATCAATTCATCGTTGGGGTTAATATACATTCAATAATTCAAATACTATAGTGATTTACTTTTCACTAGATTGAGTCATTAGTTTCTTTAAAATATGTTTCCTTTCAAATACATTAGAGACTATAAGAGATGCAATGAATTACATTCTCATCACTGTGAATTATTGCACATGATATCCACGTGCATGGGTATCTTTGGAATTTAACAAGGTATGATCTGGCTCTTGGTACATGTAGATATTTTGTGACCTTTAATCTTTGTTCCATCTTGCAAAAAAAGTTTGAGCAGTACGACGCTCGATGATCCAATCATCATAGTCACACTACATTATAAGAAATTAGTCAAATAACTAGTGTATATTCCTTAAGCTAGTGGGAGGGAAACCAATATATGTAAGACATCGAGTCTTGAGAGATTTAATAAATGGTGTGGCCTTATTACGTAACAAAAGTGAGGGTTCAACTCAAGTACTTTAGAGTCTATGTTACGGTTCAGAGGGGATGATATAATTTTCATCCAGATATATCCCAAGTGCTTTAGATGATTTTTCGTTCAGTGATAATGATGTACTTTTCTTAATTGAGAAAATGGTTCTAGTTCAATGAAGTCAATTGGCTAGACAAAATAGTTTTTTTCCAATAAACTTGATGTCTAAAATATCACTTTCATATGGAAATCAGTTGCTAGTATGATACCCGCATTACATTGCTCGTAATAATACCAATAACATTTTTTTTATTTTGATGCGATCTAGAATTACATCTTAGCTTGATCACATGTTCGGTTGATAAATGTACTTTGGTGTCATTACTACCGGAGACAAAAATACATCTTTGTCTCATGAAATATATGTGTCCCTTTTTATAGGCTTCACATAAACCTAACCCTCATTACTTCAGGATTTTATTTTCTTCATTTTCAGTTTTTCAACAATTATCTTAGTTTAAGAAATTTATTTATCTCTCAACAGGTCAAGAGAATTTCACTTTGCATGTCCATCACATACTTTAGGTTGAATAGCTTACAAAACATAGTGAATCTCTTGTTGGCATACTTCAAGATTAACTGGTTTTGGATATATTTCTTTTCCACGAGGAAAACAGTTTCAACATCAAATAGACAATAACAGTGTTCAAGTACTTATGAGTCCATACACACCGTAAATTACGGTATCATTTTTCCGTGACCAAACTTCTTTCAAAACCAAATTTCTTTATGGTTATGTAGGTGACGCAAACATGTCATAGTCTGATTTCTAATTATAACCCTGTCAACAAAATTAATTAGCCAAATTTCTTTATGATTATCAAAGATATAAACCGTTTGCAAACCATATTTCTTAATGGTCATTGAAGAGGTAAGCCGCAAACCAAATTTCTTTATGTCTTTTTTTTTTTATATTAAATGTGGGAACCCTAAATAAAATTTCTTTATAATCTCAAACCAGTTCAAAAATTCGCTCAATGTCCGTAATCCCCATTGACGATCAATGCCAAGACGATATTTCAATTTTAAACAAAAACAAAATAAAAAATCCAAAATAAAACTATATAATACTAAATATAGCAATAGTAGCATGATTATCTTTAGTATACTATAGAGATCATGCTGTTACAGACCTACCCACCCTAAAACATTTGACACAAACATACATATACATAAAAATAGTACAGACTACAGTGGTCGACAGTTTTCAAACAAATACAGAACATGAATATGATATATACACATGACTAAATTAATAAATTGTGTAATTACTTAACACGTTGACACCCATGCATGATATTTTTGCATACTACTACTAATAGTAATGTTGAATCACTGAAAAAAAAATCATGTGAAGACAAAACAAACATCCTTATGTATCTCATAAAAAGAAAAAAAATAGCCCCTACTCTAGACATGAATGAAGAAAAAAAACAACAAATTGGTTGAAAATGGGTAGATCCAAGAGATATTTTTTTTTCTTTTCTAAAGAAAATCGTCATACTAATCAGATAATTCAAAATGATGATTACAACAAAAATAGGCTAGGGGAATATGTACCTTAGCAATCATCAAAAGGTTCAATCACCCGTTAATAATCTAACCTAGCATCAGATGTATTAAATAATTTACTCCTATATTATAATATTCAACAGTGCATAGAAATTGAGAATAGATTCAAAGATAAACAGAAAACAAAGAATAATAAAAAAAAAAATATAACATATCACGTCATTCTAGCGGTTAAGATCAAACAAATGAAAACGTATACAATTCATAATCAATCATTAATGGATGATCACACGAAGCACAACTGAACAAATTATGCATTGTAGATTTTATTAAGTAACATATGGCACAGAAGAAAAAAAACAGACAAATGGACCATATAATCATAGAACCTTATTTATTTATATATTTTTTAATTTTTTTTAAGCAATCATAGAACATCGAATTAACCAATCCACCCTTTTTTTTCTTCAAAATATAATAAACACAACATGACAAAAATCACATGGCGATTTGTTTCTGATTTTAGACATGAGATGTAGATAATTTTACATGGAAAGGAATAAACATAGCAGACAACAAAACTGAAAAAGTAATAATCTTTGTTTGAGTAGTATACTTGCAATGTTTCTGATTGAAATAGTAAAAACAAAATCGCATCACATATCCATAAAACAGACTCACGAGATCGTACATGAGTTATGATTATCATTAATAAAAATGAAAATTTTCGGCGTTGAAGAGCTAATGCATGATAACGTTTTGTAGTATTATAATAGGGAAAAGAAAAAGGCGAGAAGAGAAGGATTTCTATTGATTAGGGTACATAGGTATAGTATCCTTTATATACATGTAAAGAGAAACGCTTAAGCTTTTAGTTGGGCCACATACCCACGGGCCATAGGCCCTATAGAAAATATAATATATAGGTGAGATAAACTAGGATGAAGTTAGATAAAATAAGATAAAGTGAATAAAAAAGTATTACAGTGGGTTTGTTTGCAGAATTCACCATTTCCAGGATTATAAATTCGGGGATTCATGTAAATTCCTTGTGTGTTTGGTAACTCAATAAAAATTAAGCTTAAGCTTCTAGTTGGGCCACATACCCACGGGCCGTAGTCCCTATAGCAAATATAATATTTAGGTGAGATAAACTAGGATGAAGTGAGATAAAATAAGATAAAGTGAATAAAAAAGTATTACAGTGGGTTTGTTTGCAGAATTCACCGTTTCCAGAATTATAAATTCAGGGATTCATGTAAATTCCTTGTGTGTTTGGTAACTCAATTAAAATTCCTAGGATTTATAGAGTTTTCTTGTATTAAAGTCTTTGTACCATTTGACATTACCTCAGATCTTAAAATTGCATTTACATGGGATTTAGAGTTAAAAAAAAAATGGGTCCATAAATCCCTTACTAAGTTTCCTAGCAAACCTTATGGGGGAGGGGTCGGACTCCATATGGAGGATTTGATGGAAAACTGAATCCCGTAGGAATAGTGATTACAAGGATTCGGGGAACAAAACATACAAAGGGAACGTAATTCTACCAAATCCCCTGGACCCATAAATTCCACCTTTAAAATTCTACATCCAAACCCACCATTAAAGTAATTGTTGGGAATCAGGAATTGTACTGGGCCTGTGAGGAAAAGACGCGGACGGTGCAATATAATCATCAAAGATCGATGAATCTAAGTTAATTGCTTCGTTAAAACTTCGTCAGGAAGACCCAGAGGGAGAAAACCTGAACTAAAGAAAAAGAGTGAAAAAGCGGGGGTCTAACAACCACACCCAATATTTCGATTAGCAATGTGTATGGACAACTCTGAGTTGTTTTCTAGAGAATCAACTAGACTTAATCAATAGAAAATACTCAAGGAGCTATTATCTCAATCTCTTAATTTGATTTACTCATGAAAATATGATTTGCGAGTCTAATCAAAGAGAGATAAATTGGATGGTACCAAAGACCAATATCCAAGTGTCAATCAATTTAAATCAACAACCAATAAGGTCGGATATTATAATTGATTGAACAACGCACAACCTGTATTATTTCAATTATATAAAAATATAATGCGGAAAAAAAAAACACAGACACCAGAATTTTGTAAACGAGGAAATAGCAAATGCAGAAAAACCCCAGGACCTAGTCCATATTAAACATACACTGTATTAAGCCGCTACAGACACTAGCCTACTCCAAATTAACTTCGGTATGGACTGTAGTTGAACCCCAATCAATCTCACACTGATCCAAGGTTCAATTATTCTCCTACGCATCTGATCCCAGCAGGATACTGCGCACTTGATTCCCTTAGATGATCACACCCATAACCAAGAGTTGTTACGACCCAAAGTCGAAAACTTTAGCAAAAAAATCAGTCTCACACAAAAAAGTCTACAAGATAGATAAATCTGTCTCCCACGAATAAACCTATGATTTTTGTTCCGTCTTTTGATAAATCAAGGTGAACAGGAACCAATCAATAAAACCAGACTTATATTCCCAAAGAAAAGCTCAGTTTTATCAATCACCTCCCAATAGTCTTAATCGACGAAGCGAAAAAAGATATTGTGGAATCACAAACGATGACACAAAGATGTTTGTGATTACTTTAATATATTGCCTATCGGAGATAGAAATCTCAAGCCAATTATTACAATTGTGCTCGTACGATAGAAATAGCAAGATTAGATCACACAACTACAAGAAAAGTAGTATCGGTCTGGCTTCACAATCCCAATGAAGTCTTTAAGTCGTTAACTTGGTTTTAGAAGAAGAAAACCAAAGGTTAAAGGAGAATCGACTCTAGATTAGCAAACTAGTATCACACACAATGTATGGGGATTAGGTTTCCCAGTTTCTAGAGTTCTCCATTATATAGTCTTTCAAATCAGAGTTTGCAATAAATGTTAGTGTTTATAAGTGAAAATAGTTTCTGCTGGTTTTGGTAATTGCGGGTGTGAAAGTGAGAAACAATTTAAAACCTAAACAATGTACTTCAAGGGAGTACTTTATATTCGAGAGATCAATCTGTACAAGTCCAGCCTAAACCAAGAAGTGGACGTTCCAGACTTTCTTTGGTCACAAAGAGGAGGAGAATGGGTTGGTTTTGGGGAGGGTAGCAAGGAGAGTGGTGAGACCATAATATTTGATTTGGAAGAGAAATTGGGTTTCTACGACTTGTTGTTAGAGAAGTATGAGAGCTCACGAGGAGATCTAGCAGGTAAGTACTTCTGAGTGTTGTGTGGTCCGAATGAACTTGTTGTTCGGTGGAAATAGGTAAGACCTATTTATACAAGTATAAGTGAAACGTACTATGATCTCATTAAGGAATGGAAAAATGGGAACTAAATGGGAGGAGGTGGTAACCATATGCATGGAATTGATGTTCCATAAAATCGTTAACGCATGGAATTGATGTTCCATAAAACCGTTAACGTATGGAATTGATGTCCCATAAAATAGCGTTTCACCTTTATCTCCATGTATTTACTAACCGCCTCACCCATATGACACTTCCTTTTGATGGGCGTAGTGTACGCCGCACACTGTAAACCGCCAAACCAATACCTAAAGAGGATCCCCCAGTTTGTGATATGTGTTGATGTCTCGAATGTTTTTGTGGAAAACATGTAGCGTGTTGTTGTTGCCTGGAAAGTCGAGATTGGGAGACTTGGTAGCTTGGTAATCTTCGACAGTCAAGATTTTGCATCTTAAGAGGAAAGATAACCGTTGATCATCGCACGCTTTTGTTCATTGGTGGACGCATAGGGAAGACCAGTGTGGTGGCCCGGCTAGGTTGGCATGTTATTGGCATGGCATTCCCTGGTGCGGTTTGGCGTGACCAAACTAGGGTTTTGGGTCAAAGGTTACCATGTGTTGTCTGGTAACCTTGGACGGCTAGGATTTTCTCATGGGATTGAAGGGTGACCGTTGATTGTCGCACGCCTTTGTTTTGGTAGCCGCGTAGGGAAGGCAAGCATGTTGGCGCGTCTAGGTTGGCATGGCATGGTTTGGCGTGGCCATACTTAGGTTTTCTGGCCAAAGGTTACCATGCATCATCTGGTAACCTTGGATGGCTAGGATTTTCTCCTAGGATTGAAGGGGGACCGTTGACTGTCGCACGCCTTCATTTTGGTAGTCGCGTATGGAAGGCCAGCTTGGTGGTGCGTCTAGTTGTGTTTGGCATGATGGGGCTAAGGGCTTGGAATGCCATCGGCACATGGTGTGGATAGCTTTTATAGGACCAAGGAAGGGTGCGGTTGGCTTGGCATGGCAAGGCCAAGGGTTTTCCATGGGTGCATGGTGTGGCTAGCTTGGCTAGGTGAGGGTTGGCTTGGCATGATGGGTCCAAGGGTATGACATGGGTGCGTGGCGCGACTAGTTTGGACTAGGCGTGTGACCAAGTTAGGGTTTTGGGACTAAAGTCGTGAGGGGACTTTAGATGGCCAGGATTTGCTCCTGGGATTGAAGTGCAACCATGGATTATCGCCTGGATTTACTTTGGTATCCGCATGAGTAAGGACAGCATGGTGGCGCGGCATGAGGGAAAATGGTTTGGCATGGCGTGGCTAGCTTGTCTAGGTGCATGACCAAGCAAGGGTTTTGGGCCTTAAGTCGCGTGAGGGGACTTTAGACGGCCAGGATTTGCTCCTGGGATTGTAGGGAAACCGTGGATTATCGCCTGGCTTCACTTTGGTATCCGCATGAGGAAGGCCAGCATGGTGGTGCGGCATGAGGGGCCAAGGGTTGGTGACCAAGCTAGGGTTTTGGATCTAAAGTCGTGAGGGGACTTTAGACGGCCAGGATTTTCTTCTTGGATTGAAGAGAAACCGTGGATTGTCGCCTGACTTCACTTTGGTAGCCGCATGAGGAAGGCCAGAATGGTGGCGCGGCATGAGGGGCCATGGTTTGGCATAGTGCGGCTAGCTTGGCTAGGTGCGTGACCAAGCTAGGTTTTGGGCCTAAAGTCGTGAGGGGACTTTAGACGGCCAGGATTTTCTTCGAGATTAAAGGAAAACCGTGGATTGTCGCCTGGCTTCACTTTGGTAGCCGCATGAGGAAGGCCAGCATGGTGGCGCGGCATGAGGGGCCATGGTTTGGCATGGCGCGGCTTGGTTGGCTAGGTGCGTGACCAAGCTAGGGTTTTGGGCCTAAAGTCGTGATGGGACTTTAGACGTCCAGGATTCGCTCCTGGGATTGAAGGGCAACCGTAGATTATCGCCTAGATTCACTTTGGTAGCCGCATGAGGAAGGACGTCATGGTGGCGCGGCATGAGGGGCCATGGTTTAGCATGGTGCGGGTATGGCCAAGGTAGGGGCATTTGGCTTGGATTGGTGCGAATAGCATAGCTAGGGCCAAGACAGTGTGTTTGGCATGGCGCGGCTAGCTTGGGCTAGGTGTGGCTGGCATGATTTGCCATTGGCACGGAGGTACGGCTATCATGGTTGGCATGCCTTGGCGCGGTTGGTATGGCTAGCATGATTTTCCATTGGCACAGAGGTGCGGATATCATGTTTGGCATTCCTTATTGTGATCAGTGTGGATGGCATGATTTTCCATTGGCACAGACGTGCGGCTAGCATGGTTGGCATGCCTTGGCGCGGTTGGTGTGGCTGGCATGATTTTCCATTGGCACAAAGGTGCGGCTAGCATGGTTGGCATGCCTTGGCGTGATCGGTGTGGCTGGCATGATTTTCCATTGGCACAGAGGTGCGGATAACATGGTTGGCATGCCTTGGCGCGGTCGGTGTGGCTGACATGATTTTCCATTGGCACAGAGGTGCGGCTAGCATGGTTGGCATGCCTTGGCGCGGTTGGTGTGGCTGGCATGATTTGCCATTGGCACAGAGGTGGGAATTAGGGTTTGGTGCATTGTAACCCTAATTTTGAAAAATATACGCGGGTAATTATTTTAGAGACACGTTAAAGGTTTCAGTAAATGTGCCTAGTAAATGCTTATTGCTTTAAATGTCGTGACATTACTGTCTGCTAGGGTTTAGTGTTTTACGATTTTAACCCTAAACTACAAACCAGCATCAACATTAAGTCCCCTACTTAGCTCGGGCAGTGTGCCTTGTTGCGAGGTAAGCATATGATGGTGACGGAGCGAAGACGAAATCGAGGTGTAAATCATTGCAAAGATGGTCGGGAGAATTCGACTAACCTTTTGAGTGGTAAAGAGAGGTTTAGTTTGCGGCCTGCGTACGTTGTCCGGGAATGGTGATCGTGGAGATGTGAGGAGAAAGTTACCGTCTTGGTCTGGTCATACACCTCAAGGCGAGGGGGCTCTTTTGTTGAGGGCAAAGCAAGTGGACGGATTGGCTCGAAGGGACAAGAGGTGGCGTGGTCGGGCCGCGGCAATGGCATGATGAAACGTGTAGGGGCGACTAGGCGTGATGGAGCGAGGTCTTGGACGGGGCTGTGGTAATGGTCGGTCGTAGTGGGGCCGCGGTATGGAGCGAGGTCTTGGACGTGGAGATTGGCCTTTGCTTGGACCGTTTCCTCTTTTCCTTGGCTCAAAATAGGAAATCCTTTCTTTGTTCAAACTCCACATACCATGTGTATAAAAAAGGAGGGTCGGCTTCTCTTTGTTTCACGCCTACTTATTCCTCCCGGTCACGTGTGACAGCGGTAAACGAAGCGGACTAGTGAATCCAGGTACTCCTTCCAACACTTCTCTTTAACCCCCATTTTTTCCTGGTGTAAACCCTAGTTGTAGGCGCCCCTTTTCATGACTCTGTAGAAATGTTGGCATGAATCTTAGGTATTTTTTTCCCTAGCTTGTCATAAAACTTAGGCATGGATACCACAGTAATGCTGAATACCCTTGCAAGGTAGGCATGTGATTGCAATGTCCCTGTCTTCTTACGAAACCCTAGCTTTTAGGGGTTTCTCCTCGTTTTGGTGTGGCCGTGTGTATGGTTTCCCTGGTGGTTCACCCCTCCTTGGTTGTACAATAATTCTATGCCATAGGGTATGGCCTTGAAATGAATTGGCTTGCGTCTTGGGTGAAAAATAACTTCTATGCCTTTTCCATAATAATTTATCCTCGTATTGTTTCGTTGTAGTTATTTGGAGAGCGAAAATCCGTGAGAGAATCTTTGTTATCACGCCGCTTGAGAAAAATTATGCCATACCGAAGGATGTTGATAACTCCAAGCCAAACGTGGCCGATGAATTCTTCACGATAATCTCTTTAGGAGAAGTCCTCTTAAGCAAGTGCCGCTACTTCGATCGGCCGGTAGAGTGAGGAGGATCATCGGTTCCCCTTTAAATGTGATACGGTTTTTTCTTCAGGAAGGAGTATTTCGATTTTTTTATTGATTTCAAAGCTTGAGTGAGCCCATTGCGTTCCTTCGAGAAATGGATGCGGTTCATGATGAGCCAAGAGCATGTAAGAAACAATTTGACCAAGGAATAGATCGTTGATGCTATTGCAGCTTCCGCAGTTCTTCATATTAGGAGAGATATTCCAGGCTTGGTCGCTTTTGTTTCAGGATGGTGTCCAGGACACCCACACGGCCGTATGTAGATGGGGTGAAATGACTATTTCCTTGGAGAGCGTGGTTGTTCTACTTTGAATCTTCCGTAGTTGGAAACATTGGTGTTAAGTTGTTCATGAGATGAAGAAGAGATGCATGATGCCCGTCGCGAAATAAAAAGGATTCGTTTGGAAAGAGAATGATACGAAGTGCTTCATGATTGGTGGGTGTCTCGGGGGTTCCATGACGTGTTAGAGTCGAACCCGGAAGAATAGTACACTTCACGTTGCGGCGTTCTTGGCTCTTTGGATATCCGAGAGACATTCGTTCTCCCCATTGGCGGTATGTTTCTTGGTTCTCTCGTATGCACACTTGGATCAACTTGGTTTAGGACATGCTGTCTCGACGGCTACATGAAAGTTTATTCATATGTTCATACCAGCCTTTCTCCAGCGTGGTTATGGGAGCACTTCGAGAAGTATGCTCCAAAACCGTTGGCCGTAATTCCGAGGTCTTGGGGTGACTCGAGGATACCGTGCTGGTTGGAACGGAGCTCCACAAGACCGATTCGAACCTGGTTGGACCTCTTGACGGCTCGCGTGATTAATTTCCGTCTGTAAGCTCCGGTGCATGAGTCTATAACTCGAGGTCACTACCTTTGCTCATTTTCCAAACATGTCTTTGACTTCCGATAAAGAGGGTCCGAGTGTCGGAGAAATGGTGTTCATGCAGAGTCGCACGCCCGGTCACGTGCCGTCTTTCTTCCGAGGATCTTGCAAATCACCCTCTTACAACATCGATAGATCGGCTCGGCACATGGGTTTCGATAAGGGGTCCCACTTGTTCGTCAAAATTTTGGTCATTCCGAAGTCATGTTGTCTACTATTCTTGATGCGGTGGTCTTGCTTCGGGTAAACGTCTCCCTTTCTCGCTCCCACGGAACGGAATCCATCAACAACCTCCAAGTATAACACATTTCCGTGCAGTGAATTTCCTATCATCGAGGGATTTTTGAAAGCCGTAGTGGATAACACTCGTGATAGTCCTTCGCCGAGGTTTTATCAAAACATCCGTTGTTGAGGAATACTCCTTTAACCAAAAATAAACATGTTTTGGTCCGTCGTGGACAGGTCCCAAGTGAAGGAGCGAAGGTCTAAGAATCGTCGGAGGTTTCCATTCGGACTCCGCATTTACCGACTTTTAGTTCATCAATATGCGGGTACGTACGGCTCTCCTCTTGACTTTAGCTTGGAATGTTTATATCTTTGTTCCTTTTCCGAAATGCGTCCTTGTATTCCCCTCCGGGGTCTCGTGAGTCTGAACGCCTTTGAAAAACTCGCGAGCGATCAGAAAGCATCATTTTTCGAGACAAGGAGTGGTGTTGTCGAGCCCATCCATAGTGATGAAGAATCCGAAAGGATGAAAGTTAGAGTCCGGGTGATGGTGAGTGGTTCTTCGATGCCAGATTGAGTATTCCTCAAGTCGATCGAAAGTGAATCGGTGAGTCTTCTCCATGTTTTCTTCTTTCCCCTTTTTTTTGCAGTAAAACTAAATCTTGATTTTTTAGGAGGAAAACGTTTTTCTCGGGACGATCTTGAAGTGGAAGACTAACGAGTAAATACGCCCCATGTACTTCCCTCTGCGGGCGCACCATCCAGCGATTTGGACATGGAGATTCATCTTCCAGAGCGCCGCCATGACTCGGGTGGAGGAGGGCACTTCGGGGGGTGAAATTGTGGTTAGGGATCTCCTTCTAGTTCTTGATTGATTGCGGTTCCACCTTCAATCCTCCCCGTGTCCTGCCCATTTCCCCGAGTCATGTGTTGATTGGTGGATTTAGCGTGCCACACGACCAAATATACGACATTGTACACCAAGATTTGGAAAGCTACGGTCACATTGCCATGGCTAAGAATATCACTAGTCGACATGCGTTGGTCAAGCGTGTGGAGGAAGCCTTGTCTTCGATTGATGAGATGTCAACGGATTGGTCATACTATTTCTCGAGGATGTAATCTCGACTGGAAGTTCCATCGTGACATGTGCATGGGTTTCGAATTCAACATTCCTTGGTTCGTTGAAGGTCTCTCGATGTTGAAAAGTTCTTTGGTCGAAACGATTTGAAGGTCCTTTATGGAGACACGGTGGAGAAGCAAGAAGCGGAATTCAAAAAGTTACGTCGGCAATTGAAATTGAAAGGGCAGCTCTCCATAGCACAAAGGAGGCCTTCGCTAAGAGGATCAAAGTTGTTTTTGGAAAACTTTCCTTGAATATATATATCTATCTTTTGGACCTCTTACCTTTAGTTTTTTTTTTTGAAAGGCAAATGAGACACCCAATTTTTGGTTTTTGATTTTGGTTTTCCTCGGGTTAATAGATAAATGCTACCTTCACGGTTTTGGATTATATATATTTTTTTGAATGAGATATTTAGAATTGAATTGTTTAGAATTATTTTTGATTGTGATTGAAAGTGACACGGACATCAATAAAAACCATGGAACCATGTGTTGGTAGGTGACATGGGGTAAACTATTTATCTTGTCTTGAAACTTGAAATAGAAAAACACGTATCTTGTCTAGGTAAGACTTACTTGGTTTTTAGGTCTCCAGGATGAAAAGTGAACCTTCTAGGTGTAGGACCGAGTTTATGGGAAACACCACCATGGGAAGTCCTAGTTGTTGAGTGATCGATAACCGATCTGTTGATCCTTAGCTAGATAAATGCTGCTTCTATCCGGGGGAAGTCCCGGTCATCCCTTGTCGTGTCATGATGATAATCGATCGCCGAGTGGATGAGTCGGAGTGAGTCTCCTTCCCCTACCATCTTGACGTCTGGGTCGAAGAACGAGATCGACAGTCGAAAATTGATATTGTAAACGATAGATCAATCCTCCCGCTGTGGTCGCTAATTTTTTATAGGTGAAAAACGTTTCTGCTGGTTTTGGTAATTGCGGGTGTGAAAGTGAGAAACAATTTAAACCCTAAACAATGTCTTTGGAAGGGAGTACTTTCGATTCGAGAGATAAATCTGTACAAGTCGGCCTAATCCAAGAAATGGTCGTTCCATACTTGCTTTGGTTAAAAAGGAGGAGAATGGGTTGGTTTAGAGAGAAGCAAGGAGAGTGGTGAGACCAGAATAGTTGATTCTGGAAGAGACATTAGGTTTCTACGACTTGTTGTTAGAGAAGTATGAGAGCTCACGAGGAGAGCTAGCAGTAAGTACTTGAGTGTTGTGTGGTCGAATGAACTTGTTGTTCGGTGGAAATAGGTAAGACCTATTTATACAAGTCGAAGTGAAACGTACTCGATCTCATTAAGGAATGGAAAAATGGGTAACTAAATGGGAGGAGGTGGTAAAGCTTATGCATGGAATTGATGTTCCATAAAATCGTTAACGCATGGAATTGATGTTCTATAAAATCGTTAACGTATGGAATTGATGTCCCATAAAAAGAACGTTTCACCTTTAACTCCTGTATTTACTAACCGCCTCACCCTTATGACACTTCCATGACGGGCGTCTTTGTCTCGCCTGTTTAAACCGCAAATCCAATACCCAAAGAGGATCCCCGATTTGTGATATGTGTTGATGTCTCGAATGTTTTTGTGGAAAACATGTAGCATATTGTTGTTGCACTGGAAAGTCGAGATTGGGAGACTTGGTAGCAGTAACCTTCGACGGTCAAGATTTTGCATCTTAAGAGGAAAGGTAACCGTTGATCATCGCACTTTCGTTCATTGGTGGCCGCATAAGGGGAAGGCCGATTGTGGTGGCACGGCTAAGTTGGCATGCCATTTGCGGGGCATGGTGGCGGCTAGGTTGTCATGTTATTGGCATGGAATTCCTAGTGCGGTTTGGCGTGACCGAACTAGGGTTTTAGGTCAAGGTTACCATGTGATGTCTGGTAACTTGACGGCTAGGATTCGCTCCTGGTATTGAAGTGTGACCGTCGATTATAAACGCCTTCGTTTTAGTAGCCACGTAGGAAGGCTAGCATGTTGGCGTGGCTAGGTTGTCATGACGTTGGCATGGCATGGTTTGGCGTGTCCAAACTTAGGTTTCGGGCCAAAGGTTACCATACATCGTCGATAACCTTGGATAGCTAGGATTTGCTCCTAGGATTGAAGGGGGACCGTTGACTATCGTACGCCTACATTTTGGCAGCCGCGTAGGGAATACCAGCTTGGTGGTGCGGCTAGGTGCGTTTGGAATGGTGGGGCCAAGATCTTGGCATGCCTTGGCAAATGGTTTGTCTAGCTTGTCTAGTACCAAGGAAGGGCGGTTGGCTTGGCATGGCGGGGTAAAGGGTTTCCATGGGTGCATTGTGTGGCTAGCTTGGCTAGGTGCACTTTGGCTTGGCATGATGGGGCCAAGGGTATTCCATGGGTGCATGGCGCGACTAGTTTGGACTAGGAGTGTTAGCAAGTTAGGGTTTTGGACCTAAAGTCGTGAGGGGACTTTAGACGGCCCAGGATTTTCTCCCGAGATTGAAGGGCAACCGTGGATTGTGGTCGGCTTTACTTTGGTAGCCTCATGAGGAATTCCGGCATAGTGGCGCGGCATGAGGGGCCATGGTTTGGCATGGCGCGGATAGCTTGGATAGGTGCGTGACCAAGCTAGGGTTTTGGCCTAAATTCGTGAGGGGACTCTTGACGGCCGGGATTTGCTCATGGGATTGAAGGAAACCGTGGATTGTCGCCTGGTTTCACTTTGGTAGTCAGTATAAGGAAGGCCGACATGGTGGTGCGGCATGAGGGGCATAGTTTGGCATGGCGCAGCTAAGCAGCTAAGTGCGTGACCAAGCTAGGGTTTTGGGTCTAAAGTCGTGAGGGGACTTTTACG
Organism: Papaver bracteatum; assembly: GCA_023529315.1. Lineage (NCBI taxonomy): Eukaryota > Viridiplantae > Streptophyta > Magnoliopsida > Ranunculales > Papaveraceae > Papaver > Papaver bracteatum. The sequence goes on from JAJJWX010005297.1 coordinate 34,713, forward strand.
GCCAAGATTTACTCCTGGGATTGAAGGGAAACAGGATGGATTATAAGCCTGGATTCACTTTGGTAGCCGCATGAGGAAGCTTGGCATGGTGGCGCGGAATGAGGGGCCATGGTTTGCATGGCGAGGCTAGCTTGTCTAGGTGCGAAACAAGATAGGGTTTGGGCCTAAAGTCGTGAGGGGACTTTAGACGGCCAGATTTGCTCACTCGGGATTGAAGGGCAACAGTGGATTGTCGCCTAGCTTCACTTTGGTAGCCGCACAGGAAGGCCGGCATGGTGGCGCGACATGAGGGGGCCATGGTTTGGCATGGCGGGTAGGGCTAAGGTAGGGGAGTTTGGCTTGGCTTGGTGCAACTATCATAGCTAGGGCCAAGGCGAGTCACGTTTGGCATGGTGCGGCTGCTTTGGGCTAGGTGTGGCTGACATGATTTTCCATTGGCACGGAGGTGCGGCTAGCATGGTTGGCATACCTTGGGCGATTGGCGGGTGGAATGATTTTCCACTAGCATAGAGGTCGTCAGCATAGTTGGCATGACTTGGCGCGGTCGGTGTGGATGGCATGATTTTCCATTGGCACGAGGTGCGGAAAGCATGGTTGGCATGCAACAGCGCGGTTGGTGTGGCTTGCATGATTTTCCATTGGCACCGGAGGTGCGGCTATCATGGTTGGCATGCCTTGGCGCGGTCGGTGTGGGCGACATGATTTTCCATTGGCACGGAAGGTGCGGCTAGATGGTTGGCATGCCTTGGCGCGTTTAGTGTGGTGGCATGATTTGCCATTGGCACATAGGTGCGGCTAGCATGGTTGGCATGCACAGGCGCGGTTGGTGTGGGTGACATGATTTTCCATTAAGACTGAGATGAGGAAATTAGGGTTTGGTTAGTTGTAACCTAATTTTTGAAAAATATAATTGGGTAATTATTTTAGAGACACATTAAAGGTTTCGGTAAATGTGCCTAGTAAATGCTTATTTCTTTAAATGTCGTGACATTCTTTTTTATCGCTAGGGTTTAGTGTTTTACGATTTTAACCCTAAATTAAAAACCACCATCAACAGTTAGCTTAGTAACAAAGCATTTATTCAATATTCACCGTTAGATGAAAACCGATTAGATACAAGCTAGTATCTCTCAACCGTTAGATCGAAAACTTAGCTTGCCATACACACATGTACTTGACGATTTGGGTTTGTGTAACTGCACCCCAAACGTAAAATAGTTGGTTCAATATTAGTCAACCAAATGGTTATCCAAATGATAACTTTCATAGCAACCATATTCTTCTTCACCATAACTAGTCCAAATGACTCAAATGAACTAGTTAGAGAGTTGTTAAATTTCTATGAGATCTCATGTACTACACAAGACATAATTGAATCAAAAATGATGTGATTCACTCAATCGATTCATGAGCTATAAAGCCACGGTTTGCAATAGCATTTCTTAGATAATTTAGATAAGTTCACGAACATCGTTTTTAGACATAACCACTCAAGTTCTTAATCGGGTTCCTGAGACTCAAGTTAATAGGTTGGAGTTCACAAACTCCGGCAAAAATTCTCGGATTGAAACACATCGGTTCGGGCCATGGGATTTTGCGAATCGAAATCGAGCTACAACTCAGCGAAATTCTCGGTTAAAGAACTCCTTGCATGTCACGAATTGGTTGACTTCTCAAGTTAGGTTTCACTTGATCAACAAAGTTCGCAAACTTCGGTTCAAGTGCTAAGGACTTATAAATATATGTGTTACCACATGCAACAATGTTTATATCCCTCGGTGGTTATATTGTTTATACTCATTTCAACCATTGAAACATTCGTAGGACGTCATATAATTGTTATTCACAAACTTGTTTTCGTCGGAAGCGATTTCAAAGTGATTGAAACATAACATGACTTTCGTCAATAGTTAAAGATGAACTTGGCTAAAGCAAAAGCTTTACCAACACATATTTCAAGAAATAAATAAGCGAGATATACTTAGCTCGAAATATCACATGTGTATATTCTTATTCTATATAGTAATACGACTTTTGTCTCAAGATAGGAGATAGAGTAGATAGATTTTTGAGTGATATATAAGTTCAAGTCTCCACATATCTTTTAGTCGATGAAGATCCACTGGTTCCTTGATTAATCCTTCGTCTTGTATGATGATTGCCATGGAGTTCTTGAGCTCAACTACACTTTCTATCTAGTCCGAGACACTTAGCTATAGCCGACTAGAAATCAAGACTTTATAGTTTTGATCACTAACATTGACAAACATGCTTGAGATAGCAACGGATGAAGTTCGGATTAGAAGCAATGCTCTAACAAAGAGTACAATATTAAGCAAGCTTAGATTATAGATGGACTTGAATATGTTTCATCATTAAAACCTTGACAAAGAAAAACCCAGAGTGGGACAAAACTTGACGAATGGAAAGAGTACAACGATAGAGATACAAGTAAAGATGATCAGTTTCATATGATCACTTTTCTCCGTTATTGACTAGTTTCTTCCACAACTCCTAAGGCAATAAATCCTTATGGGAAAGACAATTTCCTTATCCCGAGAAATTACATTCCCGATGTTTGTTATTGTCACTCTCATTAAAAACCTTACGAGTAACAAAACCCCTGTGGGAAAAAGAAACCTCGGTGAGGGAAAATAGTTCAACATACTATTAGATGCTCCCCTTGATGTCAGATAATTTTTATTAGTCTAATGCAGTTAAAAGAAGTTTATTACAATTTACTTTGGTGACTTGAATGTTTATAAGACCTTGTTGATTGATTCTCGAATTTACGTTGCTACATAAACTATCGCTTTCCATTTCTTGATTGAGATATTTTTGATTAATATATCGTGATCTTTATGTCTTCAACGTTCCAACATACTTGATGTTTTTAGTGTTTTCTCGCTAAAAACCTTGTTCTAGTATCAAAATACTTTGGGAAAAACTATTCTTGATCAAGTAAAAAGAGTACAACACAACTTCAAGTTCAAATAAAATGAAATATGTGGACATCATATCCTTCGATCTTCCCCCTGATGTCAAAGCATCTCCCTATGATTACTTGCGTAGTTGTTCCCGACAGTTCCTTTAGTCATGTACTTTTAGAAATCAATATCGGTAATGACTAAGAAAATAGTCTACCATGTCTCCCCGATTATTTTCGCGGAGAAGAGATTATTGTTCCTTCATAATCAACAACATTTGGATAAAACTTTCATTAGCATTCCTTTATGTCTTTGGAGGGATATTTTTTTATGTTAATGGTTACTTTTAAGTACATGATTACATTCATTATACCTAATTCCAATGACTTTGTGTTGGCGCGTGAGCTATATCTATCTAACAAGTTCTTTGGGACGAAATTTTTATCGATGCATTATTATAAGAACAACAATCGTCTATTGTACTTAGATGTGGGAATTTCATCTCCTAACACATCTTCGTCATCTTCCTTTAAAAAAAAAATGGTCACTTATTTACATTTGAACCTCAACTAATCATGGGAGTGCTATCATGATGCATGTCTTTGTTAAATTGTCCGACAACTTTAAACACATGCAAACTAGTGGAATAATATACCACAAGCTAAAATATTCAATCGAGCTTTCCCCAAATTTTTCATCTAAAATTCCCGGATTTCAAATAACTTTTAAGGTCTCTTATTATATCAAGAGTACCCATCATGTTATAACCATTGATATAGAGTAACTACAATTCCCAAATTAGAACTTTCGTGTGAATATGCAAGGAAAAATAACTTATTTGTCTATCATGTCCAAATCAAATAGTCACTTAGACGGGTATACCACATCCGCCTAATTGCTTGAATCTATAAGTGAGCATTATATCTAATCGTAAACGACTCTGTGGTTTAGAGTCACTTAATTTGGGAAACAAAAAGGCTATTAAGTACTTTTGTAAATATCCTTATCTCTTGATTTTCAGAGATACGTAACAACCACATACATATTCTTCATTTCAAATCCTTTTGAAATTACCAAGCTAACTAAGTAGCGAAATGATATAATATTTTTTACAAGAGAACAATTCCGGTATTTCGACAAACCTCGTGCCTGGCGAGTCCTTATAATTTAAGAAATTTTGCTTTCTTCTTATTATGATTTGTGATAAATTAATCATGCATGTCCAATAGATTTACACTTGGTTGGTTAGCACTACCATACCAAATACTGTCAGATATTTGTCAAAGAACCAAGTTCTACCTAGATTGTATAGGCCAAATATGCTCTTCGTTGAAATTAAACAACAAGTAGCTTGGTTCGATCTCATCTTGCTCTATTTCCTTAAGCAATTGTATATGAAATTAATCATCAATATGCTCTCATGATCTTTCTATTGACTCGTGCGCATTCTCATAATCCCAATTGGGATGTCATTGTTCTCGGAATCATTAAACTTTGGAGCGTCCTCCCGATTGATTCATGGACATATTTAGAGACAATGTTATGAGACAATTTCGATGATATAAATAAGTTGTTCCTTACTCACCTACTTCTTTTTAGGTGAATATTTATCGAACCAAGTGGTCTCTCCAACTTCCACAAAGTGTAGTTACAACACCTTAGTCCTATGGTGTATATATATCTCTTATTGAGGATTTGTAATATTGCGGTAGGTTTGCGGCTCGTATGTATGATCTCATCACTTTAGCGACATCAATGTACATTCGAGGAGTCGATTATTCTTTGTCACTACACATTTACATTTATGAGTACAAGAATCAATATGATACACAGTGAGAACACACCACGATAATTCCTATCATTCCTTAGAAAATACATTTTCGTATCTCCCCCTAAAGACGGAAAGACGTCTCATTAAAATGATAACCAACATATCTAGTGGTAAGAGATCTCATGCGAATTTTTTTAAATTACGGATAATTGTTGGGAACTCATTTCCAACATAACTACTTAACATTTTGAATACCCATCATAATACGACGTGGAGTCGTTATGGCACATATATAGGGCAACCAAAAATACATAAGAACACTAATGGGGCTTAAATACGATTTAATAATCAGTATTAAAAAATGTTAACTAATATTGTTATAAAAACGAATTAAGTAAAGATACGTTTAATATTGCATATCCCCAAAACAATAAAAGGTAGGTTGGTAAGGATAACATATTCCTTAGACATCATCTGTAGAACCTTTGATGGTAGCCTCAGAGACCATTGGGTATAATATTCTTTATATTTTTCGATAAATATGTAATATTCATCAAGTCCTTTTAATGTAAATTCTCTAGCATTAACAAGGGTGTTGAGCCTTTGCACTTTGCATTGTGTAATATTTGCTAGAGGTCTACACAAATTAAACACATCATTTTTGTGAGCAATAAATCGATTTAATGTGTCGAATCAAATAAATGATTCAATGCGTCGAATCATCTTGCGCCGAGCCATAAATCATTTAAATTGCATGCATTCGCATGGATGTACATTCACTAACAACACTTTATTTCCTTGAAGAATGATTTATTCACCATTTGCATCTAAGTAAAACAACATGGTCTCAATCATGTTTTACTAAAAAAAGACTTTGTAAGATGAGTGACGTATTTTTTACTCTATAGCATAATGGGGAGGCGGTGCTAATCCAAAGAACTTTTGAAATCACTGATTGTGATAGATGTCATAACTTCGCATTCTATTAGTTCATTGTCTTGTACACTCAAATGAAGTATTGCCCGTGTTAGTACTATAGAAATCTAGGGTCATCATTGGTAGGGAAGCCGTACTTTTCCGATCCCTAATTATTATGGGGGTGAAGTCATGTCTTAATCCGTTAGGGATATTTATCACAAAAGTTCGTACAAAAGTAACTTCTTACTAGTTCGTTAGTATGGGAGCTAACTCTACAAGGAAAAAGAGAAGAGATGTTTTGAAGTCGCCACACGACTAAGAGTCAAGACCCTTTAACTAGTTTCAATTCTTTTGGGGAAAAAATGTAGTTATGACTTTCATGTTTATGGTCTGCTATCAGAGAGTTCAGGGTAAGGAGATTCTAGTACGCGATGGGAAGGTGTTAGGCACCCATCAGTCGCCCAATCATATGATTGGCCTATACTTCATGATAAAATGGGAATAATATTTATAACCTTTCTTTAAATGTTCTATACACACTTGTGACTCTTGTACTAATATATATAGTAATTAACATCTCATAATTATTCAACGGTATTGGGAACCAAGATCAATTCTTAGCATGTTGAGAATATTAAGGCCAAATCTAAAGTTATAATTTATTGATGTGAATAATTTAGATTTAAACTAGACATCCTTGGATGAATCTGTAACTTATCATCACCGGATGCAGATTCAAGACTTATTGAAATTTTTGGGTATCTACGGAGTAACCGGCAATCTTAATCCTGAATTAGATAAATTATTTGTATATTATTCACATGCGGGGGTCGTGATATGAGAGGGGAAACTTCTCTATGCTCATATTTAGATCTTCCCACCATATGAATTAATTAGATTATACGATGAAATATATCATAAAAAATAAATTTTGTAGGAATTTACATGGACAATCGAGAATGTGAGAGGGGAAATCCACTCTATACTCACAATTTTTATTTATCCACTAGAATAAATTTGATCAATATACCTTAGACGCGGTATTTGCTTCAAAGATTCTTACACTATTCTTTTTGTTTTTGGTTAAGTATGCTGAAAGTAGTTAAAGTTAATAATTTAATGCCAATCTTTTAACTTAAAGACAATACTTGATTTAATATTTTTATTTTTTTGGGTTTTCTCAAAATGAACTATAAAGCATAAGACAATAATAACTATTATGTAGGAAGGAAATTTGATTTCTCTTTGATTAAATGACAAAATACATGGAGACTTGGAACATGTGAGAAGAAATATTTTCTATTCGGAAGAAAATAATTCTTATTGGTTTGGGTATTATGGGTAGGAATCAAGATTTTGTTGACTGAGTTTGCATGGGGGGAATAAGAATAATTTCTTTTGGTGTAATTGGTAGATTCTTTGTTGTAGAATCAGATTTTTATGGGATAGTTGGTTGTTTCCAAGTGAGGTAAGGCATGCCTTATATAGTTGTAGAAAGGTAGGGAATAGGTGTAAAAAGAGGTATGGAGAAAATGATGAAAGGAATAGTGGGGACAAAGGATATTGGGATTGATTTACTTTTCTTTTTTGGCGTGTATAAAATTGTTTGATGGATAGTGGGATGAGAGAGAGTTTTTTAGTGGGATGAGAGAAAGATGTTTTCGCTTTTTTTGGGTAGTGGAATTGAAATGGGGTGCATGTGAAGAGAGATAAAGAGGGTTTATTTTATTGGATAATAGGGATGGGAATGGAAATAATGATATAGGGGATAATTTTTTTCATTTGTTGGAATGAATTATCGGTAAGGAGAATGATTATTCCTCATGGGTTATGAAAATGGGTTCATGGGTAATGAAATGGATAATTGGGTAGTATTTGGTGGTTGGGTAATGTTTGTGGGCTTAATTTGAAAAATGGAAATTGTGTAGTGAAATGGGTGATTGGTAACGTTTGTGGGCTTGATTTAAAGGATATAGAAATCCTTAGTTGTTCCGCAAAGAATCTCTCTTGATCAGCCTTTTGAAGTATAAGATTGATATTTTTCGATGGAAGGTGTGAAATTGAGGGTGTCATCGTAGTAATCGCTCGCGGTTGGCGAAGAACAAGTCGTGGACCGATTCACGCGGGATGGGTGGCCATAATGAATCGGGTGATGCGAGAATAGGTGGTTTGATAGATCACTAACTCTCGACGTTATATACTTCGTCTTCTCCTCTTAGACCACTAGCTTCTTTCTTCTTTTATGTAGTACATCCACCTCTTTTCTCCATTTTATTAGATCCTTGTTGTATATGCCAGATCCGGAGTTTGATTTTTTCTTCTTAATCGTCTTCATGTTCTTTTACTTTCTACTTGTTTGGTTTATTTCCGTCGTAATCATTTTTGGTGGAATGTGCAAGATAGAACTTGAGAAGATGAAGAACATATTCGTGGTTGGGTTAAGCGAGAAAAGATGTCTTCGATAATCTCAACACGGATCTCGCATATTTAATCTTATTTTTCTTCATTCGAGGTGAGTACATTTTGAGATCCATACTAATGTTCGGCTCGTAGATGAAGATCGATAATTTAGGGAAAGATGCAAGATCATTCCATATGCGGCTTTCAAAATATGTACAATGATGAATCCAAATTTCAAAGATGAAGCGGTTATATTTAGATGTATTCGACAAGTATAGATGATCATCCAGGGATGAAGACGTCAATCAAGTGTGTATGACATGGGCACTTTTACCACCATCATTTCTGGTTTCGATCAATGGGAAATGGGAAGAAGTTAGGCCTCAAAGTGACACACTCAGATAAAATCATCTCCTTTCTTTATTTGTTCTTCACTTCTTCTTCTTTGGTTTATCGTCGGATTTTTTTCTTTTTCCGTGATCGGATCATGTATCCTTTAGATGAATAACCGTTCTTGATTTGTTGTAGACTATTCTTGTAATCCCTTCTTTTATGAATGAAGTATTTTTTTTGGTGGTGCTCTTGTCCTTAACTTGACTTGTATTTTCTCTGTAGATCATCGACTACGGTGAAGAGATCTTAACTCGGATGATTCATTTTTCACAAGTATCACTAAACAACACCTGAAGAGATTAATTAGGAATAACTTACGAACTTGAAGATGATAGCTTGAAAACATTTCTCGTTACCTATTTGGGTATGTGCATGGCACAATAACATCCTAAGGTTTTCATCATCGACATTTATTTAAAAAAGGAAATTTTAAAAAGAGGAAGGATCCCTTCACACTTTTATTATCACACTATCTCACATGTTAGACGTCATTTTTGTGAATAAAAAACCAAACTATAATGATTTGAAGCTAATATATTAAGGACATGTTCCTATTACTAAGTTATACATGTATACCAAAAATGAGAACATTCCAAAAATATAAAACCTCACAATCTTACCGATCTTAATTTCACGAGTAAATCCGCATATTTTTAATGGCTCATTTTCAAAGTAGTAGATGATGATGTTATACGTCCCTAATAAGCTTATTTTTGGTAGGCATGTAGAGTTTGGTAAGAGGAACATATCCTAAAAATATTAGCTTCAAATACGTTACGATTTGGTTTTTAATTGCAAAAATGACGTCAAACGCGTGAGATAGTGTGATAATAAATGTGTGAGGGGATCCCTCTTTAATTTTTATTTTTTTAATAAAAAGAACACTTTTTTTTTTTAAACAAGTTGATGAGGTATAAAATAAATATGGTGAGTGCCCGACAAACCAGTTGATCTTTTGAGAAGATCCGGGCCCTCGATATCTTGGAAATGTTACCTTTAATTAGGCATAATAACTTTTGAGTTGATCTGTATTCGTGGGATGGATGTTCTTCTCCATCGAGGTCCATCAGTTGTACTATCATTCTTTGAAAAATCTTTTAACAATTAATGGACCTTCCCATTTTGGTTTGAATTTTTCCCCTTGGGTCGGTATGCTTGACCGGTCGAATTTCCTTGAGCATGAGATCACCAGCAAATCGAAGTTGCGTGGTCGCACATGTTTATTAAAACTACGTGCAATTCTATTTTGGTATACTTGAGAATCGCAAGATCTTCATTAGCCTCTTTTCATCAATAAGATTTAATTGCTCGACTCTTACCTTTACCCATTCGTATTAGTAACTGGATTTCCTTTAGAACCCTTAGAGTTGGAATTTCTACCTTTATGGATGCATCGCCTCCATACCATATGTGATCGAGAAAGGTGTAGCACCCGATTCATAGACGAATGGAATTTATGTATGCCCATAACACATATGGTAATTCATCGCTCCAATCAGATATGTGTTCTCCGTCATCTTCTTCTTGATTTTGATGAGTGTCTTGTTGGTCGCCTCTCTTTGCTCCATTGGTTTGAGGCCGATATGGTGAGGCTAGATGGTGCTTAATCTTGTATTTTTCAAGCGCTTCGTTGGTTTCTTCACCGATAAAGTTTGACCTATTAATGATATTATTTCATGTGGAACCCCATATTCTGCAAATGATGTGATTCCATGAAATCTAATGATCGCTTTCTTTTGAAACTTTTGGTTGAAATCGCTTCAACCCACTTGGTGAAGTAGTCAATTGCAACAAAGATGTACTTGGTAGTTGGAAGATGGATTGATTTTACCAATGAGATCGATTCCCCAGGTGGAAAATGGCCATTGAGATGATAGAGTATGAAGTTGGGAGGGAAGTACATGCATAAGGTTCCCATGTATCTGACAATGGTGACATCTCATAACGAAATTAAAACAATCGACATCATTGTTGTCCAAAGAGTATCCAAGCGATCTATCTTCTTACTCATCATGTGTGCATTCATGTGAGGACCACATTCACCACTGTTTACTTTCTCGAGGATCTTTCTCGCTTTGTGTTCGTTCACACATAGTAACAAAGTTCCGTCTCTTGAGACTTTGTAAAGAACATTTGCAATTATGGTGTACTGACATGCCACTCTTCGGATGTATCTCCATTATTGTTTTGTTGAATCTTATGGGTAATATTGATCTACGAGATACATCTGAATATCAACTAACCAAGGAGCCCGTCTAATTCTTCAGCGCCGACTTAAATGGCATAACAGAAGGCAGGTTCATCTGTTTGGCTTATTTCGATGGGTTTCACTGTCATTCCTTCGGGGACTGCAAGCCAAGAAACTAAAACAGCAAGATCATTAGCACCATAATTTTTGTTTCTGTAGATGTGATGGAATTCGATGTGATCATATTTTTTGGTGAGATCCCCATGTAAGTATGATATTGGGATAATTGTTCGTTAACATTCCACTCCTTCTGGATTTGCTTGATGATCAACAATGAATCTCCATACACTATGATGCTTTTGACATTGATTTCGATAGCATCCTTTAGTCCAGCTACATAGGCTTCATATTCTGCAACATTGTTAGAGCATGGAAAACATAGCCTGATAACAATAGAAGTATAGATACCTTCCGGTAACTCTAGCAGTGCCCCTACACCCCATCCTTGTTTGTTGCGGGAGATATCAATATATATATATATATATATATTCCATGGCTTATCTTCACATACATCAGTGTACGTCACCCATTCGCCTGGAAACTCAATTTTTAGCTCAATATTGTTGAGGATAGGATGTGATGTTAGATGATCGAAAATTTCTCTTCCTTTAACGGATTTCTAGTGATGTATATGATGTCGTAATATCAAATTCAGATTTTGATGTTCTTCCGGAAAATACAGGTTTCTCGAACAAGTACTTGATAGGATCCATTCTTGATAGTAATTGAATCTCATGAGATAACATGTAATGTCGAAGACTTTGGGTTGCCTAGAAAAGTTCCAAGCATGTCTTTTCTAACGTGGTGTATTTTGACTCGTACCATGAAAAAGTTTTGTTGATGTATTATATAGCTCTTTCCTTGCCGCTGACTTCATGGTATTGCCCCAACATGGCTCCCATAGAGGTATCAGTGACTGAGATATATAGAATCAATAAAATATCCGGTGTAGGGGAAACGAGTACAGGCGGACTTGTCAAATATTTTTGGATCTTTTAAAATGCGTCTTGACATTCATGATTCCACACTGTAGGCACGTTTTTCCTTAGGATATTGAATATTGGTTCCCATATGGGTGCGAGTTGATTTAAAAACCGACTTATGTATTGTAGTCGACCCAAAAATCTCTCCGATTTCCTTTCTATTTATTGGTGGATACATTTCAATGATAGAATTATCCTTTGATGGTTCGCATTCAATCCCTTTATTGTGACATGAAACCTAGCAGTTTCCTGGACTTGGCACCGAACAAACACTTTTTAGGATTGAGCTTAAGCTGAAATTTTCAAAGACGTTGAAACACATTTCTTAGAACACTTACATGATCTTTGCTATGTGCAGATTTTTCCACCATGTCATCTACATAAATCTCTAGCTTCTTGTGCATCATATCATGAAAGATAGTCATCATGGCTCGTTGGTATGTAACTCCGGAATTCTTCAATCCGAAAGTCACAACTACGTAACAAAATATTCCTCATGGAGTGATGAAGGATGTTTTGATCATATCTTCTTCTGCAATTCTGATTTTATTATATCCAGAGAAACTATCCATGAATGAAAGACATCCTTTTGGAGGCATTGTTGACCAAGATATCAATATGAGGAAATATAAAATCATCTTTTGGGATTGCTTTTTCAAGTTTCATGTAATCAATGCACATCCTTACCTTTCCGTCTTTCTTCTAACATGTACAATGTTATCTAGCCATTCAGTATAAGTGACTGCTTTGAGAAAGTCTGCGTTGAGATGCTTCTCCACTTATTCTTTGACTTTTAAGGTCCATTTTGACCTTAGTCTCCTGAGCTTTTTTTTGACCGGCTTTACATGAGGATAAGTCGGAAAACGATAAACCACCAAATCAGTGTCCAAACCGGGCATGTCTTCATAAGACCATGCAAAGACATCCTCGAACTCGGTAAGTAGCTTGATCATATTCGTCATTTTCTCTGTGGATAACGTTGTCCCGATCTTGAAATTTCGTGGTTGTTCTTCCGTCCCCAAGTTGATTGTTTCTTCCTCCATAAATTCTGGCTCCTTTTCATGTTTTTCGAAGTTGTTTTAAATCTCTTCTGGAATATCTTTTAGGCAGGTTATCATTTCTTCATCCTCATATTCAAAATTTCCTACAATGTTATCCTCTAAATCCAAGACGTCATATTGATTTTCACATTCTTTTATTTCTGATATCTCACTTTCTATATTTTTTTTATTTTTCAAATTTGTCTGATTTTTTTGGATTTTTCTTTAAATTTAAAGGTGTATTAGACATTCAAATACCATCTTCTGGGGTCCACGAGGATTCTTGTGGTTCATCCTTCGTCAGTTGTGGACCCTCATCATCCATTCTTACTAGTTTTTTTTTTTTGGCGTCAGAAGAAGTTCCAACGTCCTTTGTAACTTGGTTGGGAATTATCATGCAGATACTTTTATCAGATCGTTGCTCCATGACTTTGGCATTGGTTCTCCAGAATCTCTCTCTTTGTTCTTCGAGGTACTATTCCAGGTTTTGATTGATCGCATCTGGACGAATCTCTGAAAAATACTCGATGAAAGCATTGATCATTCTGGACACGCTTCTTGCCGAACACGGTCATTGGTTGAATACCATACTGGCGCACCACCAGTTAAGATTTTTCCGAAGTATTGTTCACAAGTCCTCCTCATACATCTCCAATGGTTTCATGTACCACAAGAATGATTTGAGGTGTTTGATGGGAGAGCCTTTACCGTTATAGATAGGAAATTTCCTACTTTTAGGAAATCGCAACCCTAAGCATGTAATAACCATACATTCTTGGGACGTTCCTAAAGTTTCTTGTGTTGGGCTTATTGGACTCTCCTTTTATTCAGGGACTTCCAACTCACACCCATCTTCTCCTTTATGTCCGCTGGATTCGCCTGCGCTGATAGTGGGAGATGGATAAAAAAGATGACTTATCCATTCATAGACGGGTTCCTCGGTTTCTTTTCTTTGATAGAACTTTGTATTGTTACCACAGGTGTAACATTTGTTGGTTTTCTAGGTAGTGGAGCCTTTTCTTCTCTTTTACGAATGAACCACTTTTGGAACGACGGATGACGGCTCCAATCGATCCCTCAATCTTCTGTCTTTTCCTGAATGCTGTATAATTTTAATGGGTCGACCGATATCCCAGGCCTGACGTATCAAATGCATTTCTTCCCGATATTATTATTAGTTGTGTGGGCCCTTGTTGGCGGATCCCAAGTACCATTTCCGGAAAGAACTTTCTTTTCTGAAGCATTTTTGAAGCATTTCGGTTCAACCGCACTCTCATACCGGATCTCTGCAGTATAATTTTCAATCATCGAGACCATATTTATAGAAACTTGTTGAGCCCTTATTTCGTTCTCCCTATTATCTGCATGTATAGTAATCAATTCGTTTCCCATCCAGAACCTGGCTTTCTGGTGAAGGGAGGATGCACCAATTCCATTTTTATGCATCTACGGACGTCCCAGAAGCATCTTGAAACTTGCAGAGATATCCATGAGGAGGAAGTTAGCCCAAGTTTTCATAAGCCTAACCCATATTTCGAGCATGATTTCCCCAATTCCTATTTTCTTACCGTTATCGAAACCTCTGACTGGTAAAGTTGATTTGTTGCTTTTAGTTACACGACTGAGGTCAATCCCGATAATATTTTTGCTGCTTTTATGGTGCATATGTTAACACCTGCACCGTTGTCCTTGAAAACTGATGCCATAATCATGTTTTCCCATCCTATGATATAGAGCCCTTTGTGGTGAACTCTTCCTTATGGTGGTAGGTCGTCGTCCATGAAAGTAATTGCACCCGGTCTTGAAACCTGGTTGATCATGTGCACTAGTTCGCTGGAAGTGATTCCCAAAGGAACTTGCATATAGCTTAGCGCCTCTTGTAGGGCCTGGCGATGACTTGTTGATGCTTATAGAAGTCCCTAAATGTAGATATCCGCCTTTTTTCTTCGCAACTGCTCAATTAGCAAGTTATCCTATTTTATTGCTTATTATAGATTATTGGTCCTAATTCGAACAGGGTTTCCCCTATCCAAGGCACTAGGATTTTAGGTCCGCAAGTTGGAAGGCTTGAACTGTCTCCGTCCCCTTGTTTGGTGATGCATTTCTTCACATTTTTCTGGCGGGTTTTCTGGGTATGCGACTTTCCCGCTCCCTGCAATAGTGAACAACGGTTTTCTTTTTTACCTTACATGTGTTGATATCTGCCGTGATTTTCACTGCTTCTTCGTTGTTCTCGGGAATGACTCTAACATATTCCTTTGTTTCGATTGGGAATTCTTCTGGGAGTGCGCGGCATACTTCGGTGTCGTCGACTTAGTTGAAGTTGACTCCTTGATTCCACGAATATGGCGGAAGAGGGTTTTGCTAGATATTGGGTTGCTTTGACGCCACCTCGATGACTATCTTACCATCATCCAGTAAATATTAGATAAGATGTTTTATGACATAATATGAATTGGTATCATGCCTCGTGCTCTGATGGGAGTTGCATATCTTAGATTCGTCGTAACCCCGAGGTTTGGGGTTAGGTACAGGTTTAGGATCCCGTAGATGAATCAATTTCTATTTAACAAGCGAGGGAAGGAAATCACTGATTTCTCCATCTAGTTCAGAGAATATCCGATTTATGCTCCACCTTTTCTCAACATGCAGATGACCTTTGTATTGCTGAAGCATCTCTGTCATTGGTGCTTTTCCGATCTTTAATGTAAGTCGTTGTAGAAAGAGTT
>JAJJWX010005298.1:0-14047 GCA_023529315.1 Papaver bracteatum
TCATCATTTTCTGGACATATTGGGTCTCTATTTATAGGGTAGTTACATAATGGATGACAGCTAAGTCTTCCTTTTATCTCGGATTTACACTGCGATCATCATCACGACAACCATGATTTTCCTTCTCGCTAACTTTATAATTGTCGCAGGTCAACACATGCTCTTTACATGTTTCTTCATTCATCGGTCATTATGTCATTCCTTAAGCAATTCTGCAACACTCGTCAGATGTTGTTGAAGTACTCGCGATGTCCTCGCAGAAGTGTTATTAATATCGCAAGAATATCGTTGTAGCGATATTCTGGTCCTACATGAAGTATTTGTATCATGCTTGTATTTAGTTCAAATGGGAAATCAGTTTGGGGTAAAACAATACATGATGTCTTACTTGTTTTGGTGGATACATATGCTCATGCAGAGTGCGGGGTCGATTCATTACATCATCAATTGTCTCAACTTGGAAATGTGTGTCAACAACTGGAAACGATATTTCACGTAAACAGTCTGAATAAATCCTATGCAAGCAACTCATGAAACTACTATCGTAGCCTAGGGGACATGTTAATCAAATTCTTCGATATTAATGCCCTACTTAAAGAATTGTATGCTAAATGATGATGACAATTACAATCAATCAAGGCAAAGCGATGTCAACATATTTTAATACGCATCCACAAGCATATTACTTTACAGGCCAATGATCACATGCATATAAATATATCATTCCAGTTGTTATTTATAAAACCGTACCTTTGTTGTGAAACCAAGAGTAGGCACTGATAACCTGAATTTTCTTCCCTTTTTATTCTCTAGATTGTACAACAGTTTGTTGAGCACCTAGTAAGCTCAAGAAAGAAATCAGTACTCAGTAAATACAAGCATATATTTACGATGAACTAATACTAACTTACTCTACTACATACGAAGTTTTAAATAAAATGAGAAGATGCAATTATGTACAGAAAAGGGAATTTTTTTTAGAAAGATTTAAGACCTACAGATGTAAATGATAACAAAATGAATGAAATTCAAATAAAAATAACTATGTTTAACAGAAATATGCATTATTTACAAGTCCTAACTATAATCTAGTAAAAACAGAACCTATCAATCTAACTACATCGTTTTCCAACCCCCAGCAGCGGCGCCAAAAACTTGGTAGGACTGGAAAGTATATACAACTATGACTAACTGCAAGTGCATAACATATACAGTAGACAGATCAAATATAGTTCGATCCCACGTAGACTAGGGAGGTGTAAAGTTGAGTTCTAAATCTTTATATATTTATTTAAATAAGAAGTAACCAAAAGGGGTTTGTTGTGTGTTGAAATGACAAGATATTGGAAGTAATAAAACAGTAAAACAGATTGTAAAGTAAAGATACAGTGGAATGATTTTACACAATTGGCTGAGGAGTACTAGGGTGGTTAAATCCACCTTCTAATCCTATACTAAGGAAATACAAATTCAAGTTATGTTTTTGTCCCTTTACAGTGGACACCGGTGAAGTTTCAATCCTACCATTTAATTCAGGGAGTCCTAAATTGGATGGCCTATTAACTAATATCACTAACTCACCCCTGGTATTAGATGTCATTTTACAGTGCAACTAATCATAGGTTAATTTGTTCAACTAGCTAACTAATCCTTAA
The DNA here is from genome assembly GCA_023529315.1 of Papaver bracteatum. NCBI lineage: Eukaryota > Viridiplantae > Streptophyta > Magnoliopsida > Ranunculales > Papaveraceae > Papaver > Papaver bracteatum. The sequence goes on from JAJJWX010005298.1 coordinate 1,656, forward strand.
TAAAACAGTGAAGCACAACAAGAACAATAACAGGAAATTGACTAACCTTGCATACAATCAAGGGTTTCATCTAAACCCTAGAAAAAGTAATTAGAACATGATGAACAAGATACAAACAAAAATATTAAAACTAGATGATCCGTCTAAGATTGGATGATTTTTTTACAAAGAAGCAAGCCCTATTTATACAACAACTTATCATCAATCACTTCAATTTGTCAATTAAATAATGCCAACTTACTAAAATGCATTTTCTGAAAGTTTCCTTCTTTAATTCATCTCTGCAAGCCTAATTTTCCAGCTGTTGAAGATAACCCTAATATTATCTATCTCAATCCTAGATTCTAGGGTTACTATTCTTAATAAGGAAAAAGATAAGATTTAGAAAGAGAGATAGAAATTAAGAGTTGAATTGTGTTTACGGTGGTGGCGGCGAGCAGAGATGGATTTGATGTAAGAGGGATGCAAGTAGTGTTGTAGAGGATGAAAAGAACAAATGGATATGGTTTTGGTTTTTGTTCGAATGCGGGAGGAAATAGAGGGTGTCACAGTGTTGGGAGGATGCTTCAGATGTTGATGTATTGTGTGGAGATGTCGTTGGATATAGAGCAGTTTCTGGGTGTTGAATGGGTGTATCAGATTTAACCTTAGTGCATCAACATTTTACTCTCACAATGTATGTCATGGTAGTTAGAACACTACTATGTTTTTTGTGCTTCAACTCATGCTTAATTGATTGTTATTGATCTTTCGACTAATTTTGCTTAATTAGACAGTTACTCCGGAGGGATACCTTAGTTGCGATTAGAATATCCTTTTTAGGAATGGTTTAATCATCTAAGTGATTTAATTGATCTGTGATTAGTTGTATTGTAAGAAGAAAGCTAATATTAAGGATTAGTTAGTTGCCTTAGTTGATATTAAGCCATCCATTTGAGACTACCCTGGATAAACGACAGACTTGTATCTTGACCGGTGTCCATTACAAGGGAAAAGAACATTATTGAGAGTGAATTGACTTAGTGTAGGCTAAGAGGTGGATTCGACTTCCCTAGTACCTTTATTTCCATTCTTATTTTATGATTTGTGTTACATAAACATCACTTAGTCGTATCGATACCCTCTCATTTCTAAATTAATAATAGTAGAACTTAGAAGTCTAGTTTCACATCATAACAACTCCCTATGGGATCGACCTATATTTGTCATTATCTATGTTATAGACAATATGCGCTTGAAGTATAATTGTAGGCTACTTTCTAGACCTACTAGTTACATCATTACACCCTTCAAAAAAATTCGTCCTCGAAATTCAAAATAAAAACTATTGCGGAAAAACTCGTCGCTTTGGATTCCTGAGCAAATGTCTCATACCAATTACCCAGAAATCACACAAGGTTTCTTCAGTTTGTTATGGAACATCAATTAGCACCTTCTGAGCAAACGTCCCATACCGAATACTCGGGAATCCAAAAAGAGTCCACATCGTTACCAAGAATCTCAATTATACAGTTTCCAAAAGGATATATCAACAAGGTATCCTAAATGCACATCTCATACTACACACCCAGGAGTCCCTAAAGTTCAAAAAGTTAAAGATATAATCGAAATGACAAGATCTTAGCACAATATTATGTGGAATAGAATCCAATTGTCCACCGTCCATGACGATCATCCAGGTTTCCACTTGTAAGTGGGATATTAACCGGTCTAATAACGCACATCGTTGGCAAGTTCCAATGTGTGGGGATGATCAGTCTCATTGTCTGCCAACCTTTCCGAACGGTCTTCCAAATATCCACTCATAAGTAGGGCTCCACTTAGGCCTGGAAAATTAACAGTTCTTAAACCAAGATCAACTCGATTCGCAAAGTAACTGGCATTGCATTTACAAACTCTTTCCATGCAAAAGTTGGCATACTCTCTAACTTTAAGATTTTCATTCAAGGAAAATACTCGCTAATGAGTCCACTCCGCACAGTCCCTAAAATAATCTTGAAACTTTCTCTGATACCAACTATGATGGACTGGGAATTATTCCTAGCGCACCTTGGAGCGCAGGCCATAACTCCTCCGATGCGCCACTCTGATGCTTCTAACCTGGCCTTAAGACTAGGCAAATACACATTCATTTGCCTTTGCGGGCATGCTCGACAAGCATGATGCAGCTAACTTAGCTTCCACACGGTTCCAACTTACCTTTGTTCTGAAAAGGGTTCAAAGTCATTGAGGCATATGCCGATGCATTATTTCAAGCATCATTGGCATTTGAGTCCTTTCTAATCATAGAACATGCATTAAACTTGTGCATAGGCCATAACGGCCTAGTTCAAGCTTCTTTACTAGCTTAGGCATTGCTAAAAGCATGCACTTGTCTTTATCTTGCCAAGGGTACATCAATCAGGATCATGTTGTACTTTTCTTAGGCTTATGAAAACTCCGCTAACTTGCATATCGGTGTAGCTTACTTTCTTATCCATGCCCAATTCACAATTGATACATATACCAACTTCATGTAGCTTGATGTGCAGTATGAGCATCTAGTGAATGGCATGCAACTAGCCTCATCAAGTGTGTCCACAATCATCTCTTTCATCACAATACCTATCCAGATGATATGAGAGGCCAATATGCCGCAATCATCTCTCAATTAGATGATACGAGCGATAAAGTATTGGATTGACAATGCTACAACTCATTGTGAATGCCTATGTACCCTTCCCTACTCCACATGTATCAACCACTGACTGTAGTTCATCCTAAAATGGACAAGAAACTTAAGCCAACTCGTCTACAAGATCATGGCCAAGCAACAATGGTAATTAGCCAATCCGTGTAGGTCATTCCGTCAAAATGCATAAAGGTTGCGCATTACTGAGTCTGCGGCATGTCATAATAATTCCCATGCTTAATATGCTCCATTGGAAAGTCTATGCAGCTATAAATGAGGCTCATGCATCACTTATGCCCTTTCGGCTAAGCTATGAAGCTTACTTGGTGCATAGTCCGCATATGCATCTTCAACCAACTATCCCTCCCTATATATGCTAACTTGACATTTCTACAACTTAAAAAAAGGGAATGGATTGACATTCACTAAGTACCATTTTTGAGGTGATTGCTTCACTATTCATGGACGTTGCCATGTATTCCTGAATAACCGACAATGCTTGTAGAGTTTCTATTCTGGCTCCAACTGCATTATTGCGTAATGATTATGTAACATTTACTTGGCCATCACGCTCTGGCATGGTGCACAATTATTGTGCGATATTGGCTTTAGGCCAATAGCCTGCATAATGCGCAATGGTTATGCTGCAACGTCAGCGGCCATCTACCCAACTGGCCTAATGTACCATTTGATGTGAGATTTGGCCTATGTACAATATAACATACTCAATACGCCATAATATGCCATTATTGGCTCTAGGAAAATGTAGCTTCTTGTTGGTGCCATATTTGCCTTGCCCAACAGAATGCGCCACTCTTGGCGCGATATTGGCCTTTTGCCAAATGCATACGCAATGTGCGGTACTTGGCGCAATATTGTCCCCTATCCAATATGCCTTTTACTACGCAATTGAAGCCTTGGATGAAGCTTCATCATAAGCCATGGTGCATCTTTGCGCATACGTCATGCTCAAAACTTGGGGTGTTACATCATTATACCGTTCAAAGAATTTCGTCCTCGAAATTCAAAATAAAAATTATTGTGGACAAACTGGTCTGTTTGGTTCCTTAGAAAAAGTCACATACCAGTTGCTCAAAAATCACGCAAGGTTTTTTCAGTTTTTCATGGAACATCAATTAAGACCTTCTGAGCAAACGTCCCATACCGCATACTCCGGAATAAAAAAAAAAGAGTCCACAACGCTACCAAGAATGTCAATTGGCCATTTTCCAAAAGGATATCCAAACAAGGTATCCTAAATTCGCATCTCATACTACACAATCAGGAGTCCCTAAAGTTCACAAAGTTAAAGATGTAACCGAAATAACAAGATCTTAGCACAGTACCATGTGGAACAGAATCCAGTTTCCCACCGTCCCTGACGTGCATCCAGGTTACCACTCGTAAGTGAGATGCTATACGGCCTACCAACGTACATCGTTGGCCAGTTTCCAACATGTGTGGATGATCAATACCATTTTCTTCCCACCTTTTCGGACGGTCTTTCGGATATCCACTCGTAAGTGGGGCTCCACTTTGGCCAGGAAAATTCACAGTAATTAAACAAATCTCAAATCGATTCGTAAAGTAACTAGCATTGCAATTACAAACTATTTTCACTCAAAAGTTGTCCTACTCTCCGAATTTAAGGTTTCCATTCAAGGAAAATATTCGCTAATGAGTCCACTCCGCACAGTCCCTAGAATTATTCAAGAACTTGATTTGGTACCAATCATGACGGACATGAAAATTATTCCTAGCACGCCTAGAAAAATGCACGTTCATTTTCCATTTCAAGCATGATGCATCTAACTTAGCTTCCACATTATTCCAACTTACCCTCGTTCTGCAAAGTTTTTAATGACATTGAGGATGATTCCATGCATTATTTCAAGCATCAATGGATTTTGAGTCCTTTTTAAGCATTGAATATGCCTTAAACTTGCGCATATGCCATAGTGTCCTAGTTTCAGATTCTTTACTGTCATTAGTATTGCTAAAAGCATGCAATTTTCTTGCTCGTGCCAAGGGTAAATCAATCAGTCTCATGCCATACTTTTTTTAAGCTTATGCAAGCTCCGCTAACTTGCATATCGATGTAGCTTACTTTCTTAGCGATGCCCAATTCGCAATTTATGCATATACTAACTTTGTGTAACTTGATAGGCAGTATGAGCATCTAGTGAATAACATGCAACTAGCTTTATTAAGTGTGGACACAATTATCTCTTGCATCGCAATACCGATCCAGATGATATGAGAGGCCAATATGTCGCAATCATCTCTCAATTGGATGATATGAGCAACAATGTGCTGGACCGGCAATGCTGCAACTCATTGCGGCTTCCTATGTACCATTCCCCTACTCCAAATGGATCAAGCATTGACCGTAGTTCATCTTCGAAGGTATAAGAAACTTAAGCCAACTCATCTTCAAGGTCGTGGACAATCAATAATGGTAATTGCCTAGTCCGTGTAGGTCGTTCCATCAAAATGCACAAAGGTTGCGCATTATTGAGTCTATACCATGTCATAGTAATTCCCATGCTTAATATGCTCTATTAGCAAGGTGATGTAGCTATAGATGAGGCGTGATCATCTCTTATTCCCTTTCGGATAGGCTATGAAGCTTATTTGGCGCATAGTCCGCATATGCGCCTTCAACCAACTACCCCTACCTATATATGTTAACTTGACATATCCACAACTTAGAAAACATGACTGGATTGACATTCACCAAGTACCATTTTTGAGGTGCTTGCTTCATTATTCATGGACATTTCCATGTATTCCTCAATAACCGGCAATGATTGCTGAGTTTCTGTTCTGGCCCATATGCCAACTACATTATTGTGCAATGATTATGCAACATTTACTTGGCCATCACTCTCTATCTCGATGCACAATTGTTGTGCGATATTGGCTCTAGGACAATAGCTTGCATAATACGTAATGGTTACGTTGCAACGTCCAAGGCCGTTTATCCATCTGCCTTAATGTACCATTTGATGCGAGATTTGGCCTCTTTGGCCAATATAGATTACTCAATGTGCCATAATGCATTGTTATTGGTCGTAGGCCAATGTAGCTTCCTCTTGGGCCATATTGTCCTTGGCCAATATGCCCAACATAATGCGCCACTCATGGCGCGATATTTGCCTTTGGCCAAATGCCTACGCAATGTGCTATACTTGGAGAAATATTGGCTCTTGGCCAATATGCCTCATAATACACAATCGAAGCTTTGGATGAAACTTCATCATAAGCCATGGCATATCTTTGCGCATACGCCATGATCAAAAATTGCAGTGTTAATTAATTTTCTTGGTAATAAATGTGGTGATTAGTGGAAAATGGGAAATTAAAACACGTCAAAAACATGAAAGGGATCAATGCCACTCCTAGATGGCTGAACATTCAAACCGCGTGGGGATTTACCGGAATTCTAGTTCAATCCGAAGACGTAGTGCCTAGGGATTTAATCTAGAAATGGACATTGATTACGGTTGATATAATCCAAATGATGAAGGACAAATCAATAAAACCTAAAAAATGAAGAAAAAAAGAAAAAAAATATCTAGACATACTGCCTGAAAAAACAAGTCAAATCCTCACATGTCTTAACATGGTGGGGTTGAAAGAACCTCGTGGGACCTCAATGAATTGGCTATAAGCTCTCTCTCCTTCTCCTTCGGACAAATTCAAGTTTGTTCCGTCGAGCTCCAATATTTCTCTGATGAGCGGATCTGATCTCTTCCATTTATTTTATGTCTTTTTATTTTTATTAGGGTTAGTTTTCATGCTGTTTTTCGATATCTTCATGTCAATTTCGACTCATTGCCATCTCTATGAACTTTATGATGTTCTTTTGTAACTCTTTGGATTATTTATCAAGTTAGGTTGAGTTGTTTAATGAACTCTTCCGTTGAACTCTAAAAGATCAAGAAATAAATAGATCTATTGTTTGAGATTTTACATCAATCACTAAAGAAAGAGAAAATCACTTCCTATATATGGAAACACATCTTCTTAAGGAAAAATATGATCAAAATGGTTAGAGATCACTCTTAATATCATTTCATTTCTGATTCATTGGTATTCATCGAATACACAAAATGGACGCTTCAACAATTCTCTTTCTTTTCTCGGTTTATTTGTTTGGCATTAATTATTGTATTTTGTTTATGATGCTAGGGCTCGGACCCTTTTAGTTATAAATGAATGAGATTTAAGGTTTGTTAGAAGAAAAAAAAAACATGATGGAGCCAAAAAATGGACCCCTGCTAAATCCCTAAGGTGCGGGGCTCACCCTCAAGTGAGAGGGTGGTTTTTGCCTTGTTTTGTAAGCCGGTACATGTATAATGATTCAAAAAGGAAAAGGGAACCAAAATCTATCTTTATATCATGTTAGCAAGTCAATCTCCTCACCTACCAAGTCCGCAGAGAATAGGGTTGCACTTAAGATAGGATTGTGTTTTTGAAACAAATTTTTATTCCACATGGTCAGTCTCAATTACAAATCCAAGAATCAAATGTTTTAGTACATATATCCTCAAGAACGAGGGCTGCAAGGATCTTTTTGAAAAATCAAATTCAGATATAGATTTGGATGATCCAGAACACTCAAACCCTTCCTGATTCACATCCCCTCCAGTTGTGAAACCTCAACTTAGTGATAATAATCACTCTTTCTCCCTAATCGCCAACTTCACATCCCAGTCCTTATTACACCTATCTCATAACATAATTCTTATGAAGTTTTGCAATAGAAATCTGTTGCAGCCAATATTTCACCATCTACCCAACCTATTTAGAAATCATCCCTTCACATGTTGTTTCTACCTCTCTTGGGAAGTGCTACCAAAACTTATTGTTAATTTTGTTAGTGCACTGCTCGGTTAAACCCACCAAGCGTTGGTATGTCAAAGTTTAGTTTCAAAGCCCACTGCTTGAATTACTTACTAAAGTCAACTTTGTTAGCTTAGACTTAAGACATAAAAATATTAAGACATATTCTAGTTACTCATTCAATACTTGAAGACGTATTGAAGATCAAACGGGGACATCATCTTTCAAATTGAGGTTAATAGTTATTGGTTTGTTCCATGTTTATCAATTTCTTACAATCATATTCATTGAAAATATAACATGCGAAGCTTATTTTAAACACCCCGAGTTCCGGATCAGGGTCAAACCCACATGGAGATCCGAACTCGAAGCTTTATGGGTCGGAAAGAGACTTATGCATATATCTATTGTTATTGTTTAAGTTATTTCACCAAGCACAATAGAATTTTTAAAACAATAATTTACTATTTAAATATCTTCAATTATATTTCCAACAAACAATGATATCAAATTATACATCAAGCAATTATAAGGACACAACGGAATTGCTAAGCGCAAGGATGTCAATTGGGTTGAGATGATAGATCTGTAAAATGCATTCTCAATCTCAAACATGCATAACAATATCAATGGGTCAAGTAACATATAACATGGGTATATGACATGATTAATATTTTCCATTAACGTTTTCAACAATTTATCCATTTGAATTGTAGTTGCAGGATTTCCCACACTACACCCTTGTCAAGAATCTATGAAAACTAAGTCATAATTGTGGATGAACAACAACACTTTTATTAATTCACTTTCAGGAAGATTTACAAAAGATATTAAAACTCAGAAATACAACTTTCTTTCTGGAGTTTCTCTCTCCTCAAAATTCTCTCAGCTCTCAAAAGTACATCATCCTCTTCTGGATTTAGTTGAACCCTTTATATAGGAAAATATATAGTGGAAGACAGCTAAGATTTCCCCTTAATTCGGATCTACTCTGCGATCTCATCGCCATAACTTTAGTCTTCACCATCGCCAACTTTATAACCATCGTGAAGCAGACTTATTCTTCATATATCTTTAACCGTTACATCACTCTTTTGTGACACTCGCCAAATGTTGTTGAAGAATCTTGCGACAATCTCGTCAAAGTGTTGTTAATACTTGTAGAAACATTTGGGCTTCTCGCAGAAATGTTGTTAATAACGCGGGAATAACGTTGTAGCGATATTCTGGTACTACATCTTGCCTCTTCTCATGTCTTTTCTGCGAAGATGAGAAGATATGAGAATCTAAAATGCCATAATTGCTTATCTTTTCAAATTTCTTTGTCCTTCGCCAGCTGTTTTCACGAATCTTTTCTTCTAATAAATTTTTGACACGTCTTCTGTAACCGCTGCGATCTGACCATCCATGTCTCTTCTTTGCATTAATTGCCTTCATCTTCTTCGAGAAATTTCTTTTTCTATAAATACTCTTCTCATTCCTCTCTTTTTTCTCTTTTACTTTCTTCTTCCTTCTCTCAGTATTCTCTCTGCAGTTTTTAATGTTCTTCCGCGAATTGCGCTTTTATAACAACTGTGATTTATTCTTTCATTCCCATACTCAAAAATGGTTGATGCTGGTGCTAAAAATTTGAAGGCATTCAATGGAATGCGCGAGAAACTCAAACTTAAAGGTTTTAACTTATCTTTGATTCCAGATCAAGATTCCAAATCAGAACTTTCCCTTAAATTATTTACTGATGACCAATGTTCTCGCGAGAAAATCATAGTATCGCTAGGATAACTTGAAGCTGGTCTTCCCATCCCTCTTTATGATCCTGAGCTTCCGCTGTTTTATCAAATAATTTCTGAAGAGAGATTCTCGCGAGCAATATACCAATTGGGTGGGGATTGCATCAGATTACTACTTGAATATGCTTCTCGTGGTGCTGGTAAAGGAACTCGCTACCCCAAAGCTCCAAAGAATCCTTTGTTCGCAGATGTCCCCATTGTTTCTTGCGATTATACCGTGGACAACTTTTTTGTAAACTATAGTATTGTCCCTATGAAGAGGGATAGTACATGTTGGGGTGTTCATTTGAAGAAAGAGAAGGTCGCTGGTGACAATGCTCTTATGATGGATATTGACTTTCATACATCTACTAACCAAGGTCCTCGTCATTCTAGCGATGACAAGTGGTTCATCTTTCCATTAAGTCTTGAAGGTCCTTATATATCTGGTTCTCGCGAACTTCCCGCGAATCTTGCAGAATATCAACCCTGGGTCTTCAGCTGGCCTGAAAGATCTAAAGAAGTATATTCTCTCAACTTTTCATGTTATTATTATTTATTGTCTTCTTTATATTCTCGCTAACTTTTTTGATTTTCTCAGATTGATAGGATGAAACTCAGCTATCAAACTCTTAGGAAACCCAACATTCTCTTGGTCTGAGATCTTTTACAGATGAAGTAAGAAATATTTCTTTATAAATTTTAACAATATATTGTTGCCCCTATTTCTTATCTTCATCTGTGCTCGCAGGAAATTAAAGAATTAGAACCGCTGCCTCCTCCAAAAATCAAGGAGAAATCTCCAAAGAAACCATCTGGGAAATCTACAAAAGAGAAGCCTACTACTTCTTCTAGGGGAAGATCTTCTGCCCCTCGCAATGATGAATCTAGCGAGCCTCCGCTAAAGAGAAGCAAAAATCAACCTTCTTCTTATTCAACTCCTCAAATAATTCCAGAGAATCCCAGCGTTGTTCTTGATAAGGATATTGACAAGGAGTTTAATGTTGGCAATTTTCCTTCAATAAGAAATTCTTCTTCTTCTGATTCTTCAATGACTCATCTATCTAGGATTTTTAGTGATATCTCCCACAACATGGCTTCTAATGACGAGGATGAAATGATTGAAAAGACATCCCAAGACCTCGCTCAAGTTTGCGATGCTCCTATTTTAGTGGATAATGATTCTCTCCAAGGAATCTCAAGATCGCTGACTCCCAGTCTCTTGAATTCTCTTGGTGCCTTGGTATGTTTTCATCTCTTCAATTTGTTCATATTTTATCTATCGCTAGATTTTAATTTATTTCTTTTCTTCACAGGTTGGAAGAGCTTCTTTTGCTGTTGCTTCTGACTTAGATAAAAGATGCGTCATCGCTGAAGAAAAAGCAGCTAAAGTTCGCCAAGATAAGAAAAAACTAGAGTCTGAAAATATAGAGCTTCGCAAGAAGAATAAACAATTGGAGACAGAAGATTATGTTAATAAGCAAAAGATCATTAATCTTGAGAGGGCTAACCAACAACTCTATGGTATGGCTGATTTCCCATCTTTTCTTAATTCATTTTATTCTATCGCTGCTTATTCAAGCAATTACTTCTAACTTGCAGATGTTTATGGTCTTACTGACGAGGCTATAATCTTTCAAACTTTCCCTGAACTTGTAGATGATCATACTCTTCTTACTAGTCTAAATAATTCCTTAAGTAATTTCTCAGATGATAAGATTAACTCCATCCCTATAGACGAACTTAGATCCAAGTTTAATCTCTTAAAACTTGAACACAGATTCAATTTAGGCTTAACTGACAAATATAGGCGCCTTTATTTTGACTCAAAGAAAGAGATAGATAAATTAAGGCAGAAGAATAACGATCTTATTGACGAGAAGGATCTTTCCATAAAAAAGGGATCTAAAACCTTAGCATATTTTCATAAAACTCTCCTTGACGTTCAAATGGTCAGAGATAAACTTATCCGCGAGAATGAAGATCTTCTTGCGAGGGAGATTCAAATTCGATCTCGTCTCCTCATTAATAGCGATGATGAGTTTGCTTGGGCTGCTAAGGTTCTCGACAACGCCAGAAATGATTTAGGTGTAAATGTTAGCCTTCAAGTTGAATAGGTGGCTCTAATTAGAGATATGATTTCTAACATAGAAGGTTATTAGCTAATCTTCTTCTCGCTTGTTTCTTGTTTTTATTATTCTTCTTTATAAAATTTCTAACTTGTTGTCATATTCTTGTAGAAGCTGAGAAAGGTTATCTTGAAAGAATCAAGGAGCTTGAAGAGGAGAAGAATCAACTCGCGAATACTCTTGCTGCTCGCAATAATAAATATTCACAGTTGAAGAAGCAATTTGGTATCACTATCGCGAACTTCAATAGATCTCTCATTGTTGTTCGCAATGATTCTGTTAATTTGGTTTGCAATGACCATGGGATTTCTTCTTCTATATATCCTGATCTTGCGAAAAAAGTACCCGAAGTGATTCCAAATCTCGACATCTCTGATAGTGAGGCTGAGAATTATGACGAGGAAGAAAATGATAACAATGATGATGAAGGTGAAAAATCTGGCGAAGAAGAAGATCATGATGACAATGATGAAAGGGAAAAATTTGACGATGAAAAGGAGTCTTATAAAGAAGATGGCGATGGATCTAACCAGTTCTTCCTTTTCCTTCTCTTTTTTCTGTAACATTGCCGTTAGTTTCTCTAAATTTGTAAATTTCTTTTGCCTCTTTGCTTCTATCTGTAAGAATCAGAAAACAACTATTTTTCTGCAAATTAATCAATCAATATAACTATTATTCTTTTAATTATCTGCGTGCCTGTTTCTACGCAATTTTTATATGATAGATGATTAATAATTTCATCGTTCTCATGCATTCCCATACTTGCCTCTATTATTCATCTGCAATATAAAAATTGATTAAAAGGTTAAATAAAAATTTAAAATCTGCCTTAATATTGGCGATCTTACCGTCAATAATAATTGCGTGAAATCGCAATTCTCGTAACATCTGTGAGTATAACATCTGCGAGTATTATCGCAGTAATCTTGTGGTCTTATTTTTCCTTCCTAATTAAAGGTCTTACTTTACCACGCT
>JAJJWX010005299.1:0-18628 GCA_023529315.1 Papaver bracteatum
GTGGATCATTATTGGCCACAGTCTCATCTTCAGTACGGATGATTCCGGTATTCTAGGAAGATATGGTTGGATTTGGAGCTGCAGGGAGCGAAGGAAGCTTTCCTACAATGAAGCTTGGGGTATCAATATTTCTAGGATAAAAGATTTTGGGTACTTGTACAAAACGATTGAGCACCCACGGAGACTCATACATCTCCCTAAAACCTAACGCACACGTGCAAAAATGGGTGTGGTCTGGATAACCATGGTCATTGATTTATCTTTCCCCATGATAAATCTGGACCACCACTAACACATGCAAAGTTATCCAAATTATGGTTTTTTGTATTAAAATAAAATATATAAGATTTCAATATAAAAGAGAATATAACAACAACAAAAAACAGAAAATATTAATTGAAGACTTAAGTTAATTTGTTCAATCTAAGCTTTATACATGACGTTTGTGATTAAAAATTAAAAGCAAACCCAGCTGCGGGGGGTGGTAACATTAATATTGTTGTGGTGGTGTACATGGGGAAAAACAATTTGATGGTTTTTAAGGAATTGAGGATACGACCGTGTGGAGGAGACTCCTTGAACCGAGTGAAATGTTCAACCTCACAAAGATGCATCGTTGCAAAGGGGTGCTTTGAATTCGAGAGATCAATCTGTAGTACTCCGGAATAAACCAAGACAATGGCCGTACCATAGTAAATTCGGTCACAAAGATAGGATGGGTTGATTTTTAGGAGGGAAGCTAAGAAATGTGTGGAATCAGTGGTAATCAAATATTGTAGGTGTGTTGTGAATTCTGAATAAGATAAGTTCTGAATGATTGAAATTGCTCAGTTGAGAGTAATTTCTCAATTGATGAGTTGTTGATCTCGTATTGTCAGTGAGACGTGAGATTCTTGTTGTTGTTTTTCTTGTCGTTGTTTCAATCATGATTTAAAGACTTATTTATATTACTGGAATTGTAGATACCATGATCCCATGAAGTGTGACAGTTGATGGAATCAAAGAGTGGGGAAGTGGAAATCGTGTTTGAAATCAGTTGTTCATCGTGCGGAGACTTGGTTGATTTTCCATCCACTACTTTGTTAACTCCTTCAACTGATTGCACGAATTTCTCACATTCTATCGTGTGTTTGAACACACGTTCCGTAGACCTCCAGACCAAAACCCTAGTTGATATCCCCCAAAATGACACGATTGACGTCTCGTGGTTAATTAGTCAATTGCCGACTTCGTGATTTAATGGGACGATGAGTCCATGTATTGAGTTGAACATGATTTTGTAAAATGTTCTAAAAATCACGAATTGAACATGTGTGCTGAGACGGTGATGTGATTCTCAGGTTGAGGTGAGCAAATGTTGCTCACTAGATGAATTGTTGAATATTAATAGTTGAATCAATATTCCTTGGTTTGAGCAAATATTGCTCGTCTGAGCAAGTGTCGCTCGTCTGATAAATTACTGGAAGCATGACCAAAATAAAATATTAATCAAAATACTGGTAGTTGAACCGAGCATAATTAATAAGAATACTGATCATGAGATCATCGTAAAGTTATTAGTGTCCGAATCTGGAATTATGATCCTTGGACTCAGAAACCCTAATTTGATCAATTGATGACCAATTGATGGTTTATTTGAAAATTAACCACGGAATGAAGGAGAACTGGCTTCATGGGACCGTGGGTCGACCATGAAACTCCCATATGCTCGTGTGAGCAAATACCAAGGCCTCTTGAAGATTTGGTGATTTGTTGATGAAAGAATGATCAAATGCTGGTTTAATCATTTATTCGAAAAATGCTCGTCTGAGCCTTAGGTGATGAAACCTAATTAATTATGAAGAGGTAAGGGATCGACCAATGGATCATGAAACCGGCCCTGGGTGGTCACAAGATCGAATGACGATCACTCCGTCAAATTCTGAAATTATTCGAAGAGTTTTTTGACCCAATACGTGCAATTGCGCAAATTGGATCAAATCAGGAAAATATGTTGGACCGGCTCATTGCAATCCAAAAAGCCAACCCTAGTCAGTCAAGGTAACATGCTATCATCGTTGAGACATTCGTGTCTCAGTCCTGAGAATTTTGATATTTTCTGGTGCGCGTTTGAGCGACCATTTGAGAAAATATGACAAAATTAGGGTTTTTGCTGAAACTAGGAAAACTTCATGACATGAAGGAAAATAATTATGAAATAAAGGAATGATGAAGCATGGGACCACCGAGGCCAAGGCATGGCCGGGAAGCTAGTGACCAAGGTCCCGTGGTGCTTTTTCCTTATTTTTTATGAATTTATGAAAATATCATGAAATAAAGGAATTTGTTGAAATTAAGAAGTTTTCCTTGAAGTGAAGAAGTTTCCATTGGATCAAGGAATCAAATAATATTAAAATAATAAAAAAATGGGCATATGTGACCGTCTAGGGCATGGCCGGTCGGCTTGGGCCCGGTCCCGCGAGTTTCCCTAGTTTTTATGTATTTTATATATTTTTCCATGATTTGAAGGAGTTTTCCTAATTTGAGAGAAATATCATGAAATCAAGGAGTTTCATGGATGAAGGAAACCTTAATAATAATAATAATAAAATAAGTGGAAGTGTGGGACCGCCTAGGGCATGGCCGGCTGGCTGGGGCCCGGTCCCACGGGTATCCCTAATTTTATATTATTTTTCATGTATTTTTTGAAAAATACCATGAGATGAAGGAAATTTCATAAAACTAGGGAAATAATAATAAAATAATAAAGAATAACAAGGCATGGGGCCAGCCGGGATCAAAGCATGGCCGGTTGGCCAGTGATCAAGGCCCCACAATGTTTTCCCTAATTTTATATTGTTTCCTCTGTGCGAAGGAAGCACCACGGAATTGAGGAGTTTCCTCAAAGCGAAGGATATTTGTTCAAATGAAAGGATTTTCATCATATCAAGAAAAAAAATAAAAAAATAAAAAACTGGCGTGGGATTGGCCATGGCATGGTCGGCCAGTCAGTGGGCCCATGCTCCCAGCGCCTTGGTCAATATTTTGATAATTTATTATTTTTTCCCTATTTTGCATATGTTCATCGTTTCGTCGTATTTTGAAATACTCGTTCGTGCGGTGATTGTTAATGCGTCATCGCTGAATACACTTGCACCTTTTGAGACAAGGCTTACTCAGAGGTAGCTCCGATGCCCGTGCATTGAATATTTATTACTAACCCATGGATTTATGCTGGGAAGAACCATGGTTTGCAGTAATGAAATACATGCGAAAATATTTGAATTTTTTCAGAAATTATGTGGATGAATCCAAGAATTTAGGAATAATCAACTTATGGCTCTATACTAGCAGAGCAAGTTGTCTAGGAGCATTAATTATTCCGATATGAGATTGCTGGAGATTCATATCCTTTATATAGTCAGGGTAAACTCGTTGTTTGTATCCTGAAGACGTTATCGCTCTATACTAGCAGAGCAAGCTGTCTAGGAGCCATCCATCTTGTGATACTATATAGAAATAATTACCGAAGTGTTCAGTATTCATGAGATATGATGTTGTCTAGCCGTGAGACTACATATCTACATGTACTCCGAGAGAAGGTATTCTCAGTTCAGAGGATTTGATGAGAGACCCTTGTCTCAATACTCACGTCTGATTGCTGGATCAGTGGTTCGTATAATTATGGGTTTACGATTTTAGTCTTTGTCGAAAATCCACCATTTACATTAAGTCCCCTGCTTAGTGAGGAAGGCAGTGTTCCTCAGTCATCATTGAATGGTGATTTTTCGGTCATAAACAATATCATTAATTGAAATTAGTCGTAAGTTAAGATATTACCGGATTTCGATAGTACGAGCATACCATGACTTGAATGAAGGTCCCAGTGGCATGATAGAGTGTCGTTTGGTGAGCATATATTGGTGTTGAACCGATAATCCTGATGACGAGACCTTGGTCGTTTAGGATTCGCTGGTCGGGCCCAAAAAAGAAATCCTTATTTTAGGAATAGACGCTCGTTTGTTCGTTAGTTTAAGGAACAAACAAAATAGACCCGAGTCTAATGATATAAAATTTTGTCTATGAGATTTCAAGAAAACCAAAATTTTATCTTTGTGAGATTTCACAAAATGGAATAAACTCTCGTTTCAAAGGTGAATGCTCGTACGAGAGAAAAGTTTTTTTTTGAAAAGACGTGCGTCTGTTAATATATTTTTTGTCTATGAACTTTCATGAAAAAAATTATTTTCGATATGTGAGCATTCACAAAATTTTGAAAATATACTCTCGCTTCAAAGACAGATGCTCGTGCGAGGGAGCAAAATATATAGATATATTTTTAAATTTACGTGAGTTTCACGTTAAATATATGTATTTTGTAAAATCAATGTTTGATTTTGAACAACTGTTGAAAGTAAACAATTATACATGGTGAAATAATGTCTGTATGTGAGTTTTCACAATTGCAAGTCGGACGTTTTTCCAATTTTTAAAAAACCATTCACACAGTAAAGAGTTACATGGGTTGTTCACGATTTTATGAAAGATTTTGCAAAATCAACTTTTGATTTTAAACAATTGTTAAAAGCAAACAATGATGTTTTCATGAATTTCGTGATTTCATAGTGTATGCATACCTTAGAAAATCAGTGAATGTTCACATGAAGGGTTATGTGAATTATTCATAATTTCGTGAAAAGTCAGGTGTCAGACTTTTAAGTAATGGGGTTACTCGTCTTTGCAGGTTTGAAGGAGTGAGCAAGATTTTCGAAATTTTACGTTATTATCACTAAGTTCGTGAAACCGTAAATAGGTAAGAGTTGAGAGTTACCATTTTCTAGACGCTGATGTGAGCATCCTAATTGCATGATTTATTGTTTTGTCGAATCCCGCGCTTTGTATGAATGATGTGCTAAAATAGCCACTTTGCAAGAATGACTGACTCCAAGGATGATACTTCTAAAGACGGTGTTTCCAGAGATGACATCTCTACGGATGAAACTTTAAGAAATGGTACTCCTGGGACCTCTAAGTGATGGTGAGAGATCCTTCATACTAAGTTATACTTATGATTATTTCATTAGCTTTACCACAAGATAATCGTATAGTGAAATCCCGGATAAATGTAGATCCCACAGAAATGGAAGAAAGTCTACGGGAGTAGAGAACCCAAGGACTACAGGATGTTAGCAAATGACGTGCAGTCCCCAGCCGTTTCTTTGGTGAGTTGTTAGCGTTCCTTGTGTCATGAATTTTCCATGCCCGTGCAATTAGGATCACGATACCAAGGTTCGTTATTTCTTTTAGACTTTTTCTCCATCGATTGACGGTCTTCAATTTGTTCTCGGGCAAACAATCCAGCAACATTGATGAAGAAGTCGATGTAAGCATCTCTTTCGTGCAGGTGATCGTGGCATCTCCTTGAATGAAATAATAATAATTATTGTTGATGAGTCCAGGAAGAAATCATTGCAGATAAGAAACATGTTTATGAAGCACACTCTTCTTTGGGGCATGGGAATATGGAGAATTCCAGACATCCCAAACCAAATGGAGATAACGGCGTTATCAATGGAGATTCCGACATTGTCGAGCCTTCAAATGATTTAGAGACTCCCTTAGTAAGTATATATCCTATAATCTCTTCATATAAGTATGAAATTGCTGATTTTTGAATGAATTAATGAGGATCCATGTGAGTATGCGAGTAATTTCGTCGAAATACGTCACCAGAAAATTTCAGACTTCAGCCTTTGATAAAAATGTTGTAGAATCTTCGTCCGAAGTCGGATTTTCTCGGTCTTCCCATGTATCCTTATGCCCAGAAAATTTCCAAGCTTTATCGAAGAAGAAATTTAATTTTCGAGAATGTTTAGGGTCCGAAATCGGTCAAACGGTAAACTTCCAGGAGACCTTCAGAAAATTTTCAGCTGGCATGTGGTCCAATGTTTTGGCCACAACTCTTCGCTCGTTTCTCCATTTGCTGTGAATTTTGAATATGTTTTGGAATACATCCATACTAAGAGAATAGTATATGACCCATCCCTAGATGATTCACCAATTGCTCCCAGCTCGCTTCTTTGTGCGGGACATTGTAAGATCATCTCAGACGAGCTTGTTGTAAAACACTCTTGTTGTGTCTTAATACCATTCACTTGTATCTTGAATGGTTGGTGAAGGATTTTAATGTCATTGATTCATTTGAGATCAGGAACCCTGGATTGATACATGAGCATGGTGGTGCTTGCAGTGCCGTCTTCTGTCAGTAGTAGAAACATCACTTCTGAAACCCTGGTCACGAGACCATAACTGAGGTTGCTTTCAAGAGGGGGTGATGTAATGACCATGGTTTCATGTCCCGGTGGTAGCATTCTTTTTATGATGAATGATTGGCACATGAGAGTCTGGTGCCATGGGTATTGGATTGTGAAACTGATCGTCATGATCAGTGGACCATCAGTCCCCAGTATTTTGTTAAATCTCTCGTTTTCGTTTTCTCTTCTTCTGGCAAGACTTTGGATAGAGGACCCGGGTGGAAAATTGACGTAAAGACCCAGGTGGTAAAAGTTGGAGGTACCTTGATGAAGGACTTAGCGAAAAAACCTGGTGGACATCGATCGACTGTAGAGGTTATGAATCTCTTCCACGAATTTCTGCTTGCATGTAGTAGGCTCTGGAAGCTGTAGGAACCTCACACGACGTCGGAATTCGATGATTGACCCCAAATTTTGAAGCTAAGAGACTGGGTTATTACATGATAAAAGAACCACTCAATTTGGAGTTGTAGAAGTCCGACAACAAAGCATGCACATTTGCAATTTGTAATCCCGTACAAATATTTTAGGTTTCGTAGACCTGACGGTAAAGGCCATATCTTTCAGCTCGTATGTCCAATTAATGCACCCTTTTGGTATGTTGTATAAGAGACATAGTTGAACATATTTAGTTTAGGAAGCATTGTCCCATTCCTCACCCATTGGTACATTTTTTCAAACCCATGACCTGAAGTGTGTTGTATCTCATTTGTAGAGGTGATGAGAACATCTTGTAGAAGACTTTGGATTATGTCCCCCAGTTGTGCCAGATTTGGGAAGAATTTCATGTGAGCATGTTATCATGTTTACGCATCTTGATATGAATCATTGGTTAGAGAAATCCGCTTCATGTGTAACACTTCAGAGAATGATTAATTGATGAAGCCCTGAGGATGTTGCTCATGAGACCGTCGTTGGTGCTGAGGCTATGAATGATCACGCTCCAGAGATCCTTGTCGATGCTGATATTATGGATGGTGTTACCCTAGAGATTATTGTTAATGCTGATACCACGGTTGAAGTTGCTCTAAAGACCGAAAAGGATAAAACCATGATTATAGATATAATCTTTGCTCCTTCTTCCAGTGAGCCACGAACTGGCTTTGTCAGTGAGTCGTCATTGTTTCGGTAGATAACATCAGCAATTTTCATACTGGATGTGATTGGTGAAGAGAGAAAGTTCCTTAATCATGCAGGGGCTTGTGATGTAGATAAATCACGTTGATGAAGTTTCACGGAATTGCCTTAGGTTTCCCAGTGTACATTGAAGGATTTAGTGTCATCCATGAATGGTGTTGCATCTCGTCGAGATATCTTATCTTAGGATAATGAAGACTTATCGATTGTAGTTTAGTAACACTTTGATCGTGCTGGTGTTGAATCAATGTGTCATCGTCTACATATTTGTGTTGAAGTTGTACTCTTTGATTGGGAGTAAAATTTGATGGCTTCTCAGATGCTTGTGCGTTGAAGCGTATACTCCTTAAGCATCAAATGCCTTAGGGGTTTAATTATCTCCTTAAGCATCAAATGCTTGAGAGTTGAAGCGTATACTCCTAAAAAATGTGTGGAATCAGTGGTAATCAAAGATTGTAGGTGTGTTGTGAATTCTGAATAAGATAAGTTCTGAATGATTGAAATTGCTCAGTTGAGAGTAATTGCTCAATTGATGAGTTGTTGATCTCGTATTGTCAGTGAGACGTGAGATTCTTGTTACTCTTGTTGTTGTTTTTCTTGTCGTTGTTTCAATCATGATTTAGAGACTTATTTATATTACTGGAATTGTAGACACCATGATCCCATGAAGTGTGACAGTTGATGGAATCAAAGAGTGGGGAAGTGGAAATCGTGTTTGAAACCAGTTGCTCATCGTGCGGAGACTTGGTTGATTTTCCATCCACTACTTTGTTAACTCCTTCAACTGATTGCACGACTTGCTCACATTCCATCGTGTGTTTGAAAACACGTGAACCCTAGTTGATATCCCCCAAAATGACACGATTGACGTCTCGTGGTTAATTAGTCAATTGTTGACTTCGTGATTTAATAGGAAGATGAGTCCATGTATTGAGTTGAACATGATTTTGTAAAATTTTCTGAAACTCATGAATTGAACGTGTCTGCTGAGACGGTGATGTGATTCTCACGTTGAGGTGAGACAGTGTTGCTCATTAGATTAATTGTTGAATATTAATAGTTGAATCAATATTCCTTGGTTTGAGCAAATATTGCTCGTCTGAGCTAGTGTCACTCGTCTGATAAATTATTGGCAGCATGACCAAAATAAAATATTAATCAAAATACTGGTAGTTGAACCGAGCATAATTAATAAGAATACTGATCATGAGATCGTCGTAAAGTTATTAGTGTTCGAATCTGGAATTATGATCCTTGGACTCAGAAACCCTAATTTGATCAATTGATGACCAATTGATGGTTTATTTGAAAATTAACCACGGAATGAAGGAAAACTGGCTTCATGGGACCGTGGGTCGACCATGAAACTCCCATATGCTCGTGTGAGCAAATACCAAGGCCTCTTGAAGAGTTGGTGATTTGTTGATGAAAGAATGATCAAATGTTGGTTTAATCATTTATTCGAAAAATGCTCGTCTGAGCCTTAGGTGATGAAACCTAATAAATTATGAAGAGGTAAGGGACTGACCAAGGGGTCATGAAATCGGCCCTGGGTGGTCACGGTATCGAATGAAGGTCACTCCGTCAAATTCTAAAATTATTCGAAGAGTTTTTTGACCCAATACGTGCAATTGCGCAAATTAGGTCAAATCATGAAAATATGTTGGAACAGCTCATTGCAAGCAAAAAATCCAACCCTGATCGGTCAAGGTAACATGCTTTCGTCGTTGAGACGTCCATGTCTCAGTACTGAGAACTTTGATATTTCCTGGTGCGCGTTTGAGCGACCATTTGAGAAAATATGACAAAATTAGGGTTTTTGCTGAAACTAGGAAAACTTCATGACATGAAGGAAAATAATTATGAAATAAAGGAATGATGAAGCATGGGACCACCGAGGCCAAGGCATGGCCGGCCAGCCAGTGACCACGGTACCGTGGTGCTTTTTCCTTATTTTTTATGAATTTATGAAAATATCATGAAATTAAGGAATTTGTTGAAATTAAGGAGTTTTCCTTGAAGTGAAGGAGTTTCCATTGGGTCAAGGAAGAAAATAATATTAAAATAATAAAAACACGGGCGTGTGGGATCGTCTAGGGCATGGCCGGCCGGCTTGGGCCCGGTCCCACGAGTTTCCCTAATTTTTATGTATTTGATATATTATTCCATAATTTGAAGGAGTTTTCCTAATTTGAGAGAAATATCATGAAATCAAGGAGTTTCATGGGAGAAAGGAAACTTTAATAATAATAATAAAAATAAAGGGACGTGTGGGACCGCCTAGGGCATGGCCGGTCTGCTGGTGCCCGGTCCCACGGGTTTCCCTAATTTTATATTATTTTTCATGTATTTTTTGAAAAATACCATGAAATGAAGGATTTTTCATAAAACTAGGGAAATAATAATAAAATAATGAGGAAGAACAAGGCATGGGGCCGGACGGGATCAAAGCATGGCCGGTTGACCAATGATCACGGCCCCACAATGTTTTCCCTAATTTTATATTATTTCCTCCATGCGAAGGAAGCACTACGGAATTGAGGAGTTTCCTCAAAGCGAAGGATATTTGTTCAAATGAAAGTATTTTCATCATATCAAGGAAAATAATAAAAATGTAATAAAATATAAAACTGGTGTGGGATTGGCCATGTCACGGTCGGCCAGTCAGTGGGCCCATGCTCCCAGCGCCTTGGTCAATATTTTGATTATTTATTATTTTTTCCCTATTTTGCATATGTTCATCGTTTCGTCGTATTTGAAATACTCGTTCGTGCGGTGATTGTTAATGCATCATCGCTGAATACACTTGCACCTTTTGAGACAGGGCTTACTCAGAGGTAGCTCAGATGCCCGTGCGTTGGATATTTATTACTAACCCATGGATTTCTTCTGGGAAGAACCATGGTTTGCAGTAATGAAATACCTGCGAAAATATTTGAATATTTTCGGAAATTCTGTGGATGAATCCAAGAATTTAGGAATAATCAACTTATGGCTCTATACTAGCAGAGCAAGCTGTCTAGGAGCATTAATTATTCCGATACGAGCTTGCTGGAGCTTCATATCCTTTATATAGTCAGGGTAAACTCGTTGCTTGTATCATGAAGACGTTATCGCTCTATACTAGCAGAGCAAGCTGTCTAGGAGCCGTCCATCTTGTGATACTACATAGAAATAATTACCAAAGTGTTCAGTATTCATGAGATATGTTGTTGTCTAGCCGTGAGACTACATATCTACATGTACTCTGAGAGAAGGTATTCTCAGTTCAGAGGATTCGATGAGAGACCCGTGTCTCAATACTCACGTCTGATTGCTGGATCAGTGGTTTGTATAATTATGGGTTTATGATTTAAGCCTTTGTCGAAAATCCACCATCTACAGGTGGCATGTGAAAACCAGGATTTTAGGACTTCTAGTGGACACATGTTCGACCTTGTGGGTCGGGTTCGATCCAGCTAGTAAGTCCAAAATTCTAGACAGCCACTCGTGTAGGACCATATTTTTCGTTTTAAAAGATTTCAATAATTCAAGCTCAATTAAATTTACTAAATGAAATGTAATCTTAATTTTAAAATTACAAAATTTTCAAATAATAATTATAAAATCAAAAGTAATAAATTAAAACAAAATAACGCTTTGACTAAATTTAAAACGTGATACCCGAATCTCCGTGATATATAATAATTTCTTGTCAGGTAGTCTTTCTTCGTTCTCTGTGGAAAGGGAGGAAAAAGGGTGATCAACCACAACCCAGTAGGAAGTTTTCAAAATTAATAGAGTGTATCGAAAAACAAACAAATACAATAATTAAAACCATGCACTCTATTAATTTTTACAACACTACTTACGCCATTCTCAACCACAAATACTTAACATTTTCTTACTCAAAAACTTCAATCTTAAATTCTAGATTCTTAATCTAAAATTATTTATTAATGGAGATACAAATTTATTAATTTAATTTAGGAAAATTTTATAATGAAAAAAATTATTAAATCATTTATTATGAGCAATTAGTGAAAAAACATTATTGTGAGGGTATTTATTATCAGCAATTAGTATGAAACACTAATTAGTTAGGCATTTATTATATTAGATTTTTCTTAATGGGTCATTAAATTATAGTTTAAGAGGAGAAATCACAGCCATAGATTTATGTATTAGGAGAGTAAATCTCAACCACCACTTACATGGCTAACTTAGTCAAACTGTGTTTTATACTCTTGATTTGGAAAAAAAAATAGTCCTTATACGGTAGATACTCGATTTCCAAATTGAATTTGGACTTCCATAAAATTCCAAACACGGTAAGTTAGTTTTCCATTTGAGTTTGTAATTTTTAAACCACATACGTTGCCAAGTCTCCTCGCGAATTCCAAATTGAATTTGGGTTCCTTTTTTTTATTTTTTCCTATTCTTTTTAAACCAATCATACATTGCCAAGTGTCCTCGCGTATTCCAAATAAAATTTGGTTTCCTTTTTTTTTTTATCTTTTCCTATTCTTTTTAAACCAATCATACGTTGTCAGGTGTCCTCACCAAAGCGCTCGTTTCACAAAACTCAAAAAAGGCATATTTCGGCCAATAGAAAGCGAAGGTTTCCTTACCATTCATGGTGGGAGCTTTATTTGTCGAGGCATTTAAGTCTTTAGATTTTTGAATTGTATTTGGAATTTTGGGATGGTTGGACCACCCCAAGCGACCCCTAGTCATGTCAGGTGACGACTTGAGTTCAAAATTCGTCAATACTAGGTGGGTGAGTGTTTCATCATTTATTTGTTTGCCTACATGAGCTTATAGGTTTAAACTCACTTTTGTGAAAAAAATGCTTTGTAATCAACTTGTAACATTTTTTTAGGAAAAAGTGTTTGGTAATGCTTTTTCAAAATGCTTTTCTTCAAACGAGACTGCTACACTTACCGCAGTTTGAATCCCGCGTCCCGAAAAAGTTTAAAACTTGAAACTTAAAGGGATTTTTAATAAAATGTCCATGTGGAGATATGCAATTAAGAAAATGACCACATTTTTTTCATTATATATTATGCCCATATCGTTAACAATTACGTCCGATCCCCTCAAAGCGGTAAAATTTCGTCGACTTAGTCAATTTCTCATGTGACGAGATGAGATTTTGTGCGTATAATTACTAAACTACCTTAGCGAACTTATTGTCATCTGACCATTGGCTTATTAAATCTATGGCTAGGATTAATTTTCAGAGATGGCTACACGTGGTTGAAGGAAACGACTACATTAATTACACGTGCTTAGACTTTGGGATATGTGTTATGGACCTTTTGGTCGGGGAAGAGAGAATCACTCATTCATCTCGCACTCGCAGTGATACAATTTCCATATATCTTGTTTATAAATCTGATGAAGATAAAATCACGGTCCTTAAGGAATTTGTTGCAAAAATGGTGATGGCCAGTAAGGAACTCTTTTAAACTTAATTTTTCTTTTGTTATTTTATCAATTTCCGAAAGTGGTACAGTTTGATTTTAGGGTTGCAGAGGTATTTCTGATTTTGGAAGAACGGATAAAATTCAGTTCGCCGGGAGGTAAAGAGAAAATGGCAGCAACGAAAATCTACATTAGCAGCAAACCCATTTGTTTTTTTGCCTTCTGATTACTATAAATTGGTTTTTTTCAATTAGCAGAGATGGGTTTCTCTCGCTTTTGAGAGATGTGTTTCTGAATAATTTTATGTTTTGTGGTTAATTGTTTGATCCAATTAAGTAAAGAATAATAACATGATGATTGATTTTAATCCATTTTTTTTCTTTAGTTGTTTTGTGATTGAATCACTGTTATTGAATCTCCATTTTTCATATGATAATTTTCAATGGTGTGATTTTATTTCAAAATAATTGTTGCTCAATACAAATTTTTATTAGGTTATGTTGACAGAAAATTGGGGAAGAAGATGAACAGTGATTTACTCATTTGAGTTTTGATTTAGCTCGAGTCGGCAGTAACTCACAGCTTAACTCGGTGATGATTCGAAACTGAATCACCGTTCCAACTCAACCGAGTAAGACGATTCAGGGCTTGGATGTCTTTTCTCAAACCAGATTATCGCCACGTATGCGGTAACTTCCGTTAGTTCTGATCAAAAAAAACTTCCGTTAGCCGTTTTTTAAATAAAACGGGACGGTAAAAGTCAAAATATGGGCATTAAATATATAATGAAAAAAACGTGGTTATTTTCTTAATTGCATATCCCACATGGACATTTTATTAAAAATCCCAAACTTAAAACGCTTTGGTGGGTTCCTAGTGCAATCAATATTAAAAAGTTTAAAACTTAAAACTATTGAATAAAAATCACAACAAAAAACTTCTCAACTCTTGAATCGAGTGATCCACTTATCATGCTGCTCAGGCTGGATCGATTATCTCTTCATCAATGTTTTTTGGTTCAATACTCGAAAAGTGACAAGCAATCCAGTTGAGAACCATAAGTGGCCTAACGGTTCTCATGCTCCCTCCGTCTCACTATTAAGTGACCTAGTTTAAGTTCTCCCTCCGTCCCATTATTAAGTGACCTAGTTTAAGTTTGCACAATTTTTAAGACAAGCAAGGAAAAAAGTACTTTTAAGCATTTTTTACAATTATACCCATATACCCCTTATGAATAGTAATTAGTAAAATTTAGAAATGATTTATCTCTCAAACTACTTCACGGATGTTCGCAAATTTCATACTCCCTCCGTCCCACTATTAACGAATATAAACAAGCATATCAAATTATGCATATTTCTTATATTTTTTATAATTAACTATAAGGATAATTTTAGAAATATCTCCTTATTTAGTAATATAGTTCATTTATTAATGGGACAAAATCTAAAATCAAATAGGTCATTTAATAGTGGGACGGAGGGAGTAGTAATTAGCTGCCACAACGAACCACTGTACTAAACCCATCAAATAAAAACAAGCATTCCAGTTGCTCTATTTAAAGCTTGGCGACTTTCAAAACAGACAAGAGAATCAAATGGTGATGGTAATGAGCTCATAAACTCTGCCAACTTTTCTCAGTTAAATCCTTTTCACACCGAGAAGCCCCCAAGTGCGGTACTACTGACTACTCAGGGATGAGATTCTCATATACATTGGACAATAAAACTTGGAAGGAAAAGAGTCAAAAGACTATAATTTAACAAAACTTCACAAGACTCTCTAAAGCTATGCACCTTGAGCGCCAAATTTCCATGCTTCATCATCACCTGGTTCGACAAGATTATTGCCACCTTGACCAATATAAATTATATTATCTCCCTTATCCAGTGTACAAAATAGCGACGGTTGATAGACCTTTTCTTTATAGTCCTTTCTTATGGAGGTTCGACGATGATGAAGAGGAATCCCAAGAGGTTCTTTATAGTCCTTTCTTAGCTTGAAAAGTTACTGTTCTTGAATCATTATCTTCAACCTGGCATTTCTTTTCCTAGCAAGAACGTCTTGGCATTCCTCTTCTTCATCGTCAGTTTCTTGTTCAGAAGCAACGTCAGGTGCTTTCACTATGTAGATCTATAGATAAATTCAAGTGTTTTAGCATCAGTTTTAGCATCATAAAGACAACTTCATCATGACAAAGCAGATAATAATACTAAAATTACCTTAAATTCTGTATCCTTGGTTAAGTGGAAGATCAAAGCATCTTCCTCTTTTAGATTGTTCTATTCCTCTTTTATAAAATGATCCCCAACGCTGATACATAAAAGATAAAAACAAATGCAAAGATCTAATTAAAAATCTATACAAAGAAACTTAAACATTAAACCCAATAGTATGAAAAGGAAAAACAACCTTGCAAAATACTTTGACAAAACAAAGACTGAAGTGTGCAATAAACTACAAAGGGCATTAAACTTTTACGAGCAGCAAAAATAGTCAAAATAGCTTGAAGTTTAACAACCAGAACTAAGAGCAATATTTAAGGACGCTAACCTTTCGTTTCGGAATCTTGATAACCCTATAATTATCATCTCCACTCAAACACAGTGGTCGGTGATCATACAGCTTCGGCTTTCCTGTTTGAGGGTCAACTGACTCCATAACCACTGAAAGAGAAGCAAATATTACATTAATAAAGATGTCCACCAATACTAATTTAAATTTGGACACACTAAAATCAAAAACAAAAATATTACCATGCTTTGGAAATCAGTCTTAGGATCACTACCACCATACTCCATCCCATCCTCGTTCATGTGTCGTTATCTACAAACAGGAAAAAAAAAAAAAAAACCTTCTTAATTCAACACTGTCAATGTAAACTTCATAGAGTTAATAACTTAATAGAGTTAGAGAACAAACTTGCTTACCGGAGGTAAATCTGAAATTGGAACCCCAAGAAGTAAGGCATCCCCCTTCACAAGATTTCTCTGCACAAACCAATCAAGAACAAAAAAAAAATTGTTATAGATACAAATACGTTCAATAATTATAAGCTAGAAAATCAGATCCATACCTCGAATTCTTTAGGTGGGTAACCACGAGAAACAATCTTGTGAGGAGGCAGGGGAAATTGAGGTAGTCTCTGCAATAAGATAATGCAAGCAAAGGGCGTTAAACTTTTACGAGCAAAAATAAGAGCATTTTAAATTAATCAATGAAAGCTCTGTAACTTTGAAAAAGACTTCAAAGCTCACATTCATAAAACCAATGATAAAAAAGAAGAGATTACTACTTACTATTCTGAGAGGGCAAACCATCATGCTATGCATGATTGAACCATTCTTTCTCCTCCTCCGGAATCCCATACAAAAACGTCCCATATAAAACAACCCATCTATCTGTATTCTTTTCAAACCTGATCCACATACAAGCATTGAAGTCAAAACAGAGAGAAAAAACATAAAATCACAACCCATCTATCTGTATTCTTTTCAAACCTGATCCACATACAAGCATTGAAGTCAAAACAGAGAAAAAACATAAAATCATAAGATAGTTGGAAAAAAATCATTACCTTAAATCTTCTTGATTAGCGAAACTCTAAGCTGGAATGTATTATCTAGAGATGGTTTTCTGCAGATTTTCAACTGGGGGAACGAAACCAAAACATAGCTTGGGAGGGTTTTAGAGTGCCTATATATATTGAATTAGAGAGGGTGTTGTTGTGATTTCAATAGGAGGATTTTCTCTTCTTTTTAACTTTGTCATTTAATTTTAATTTTATTCTGTATCTATATCATATATCTCGTCATAAATTTATTACCTTAAATTATCGGAAAATAAAAATAAAAATTATACTGTATACCGAAGAAACAAAAAATAGATTTTCACTAGAGCTGGAAGTATTTATCGGGGTGTTTTATTGGATAATTCCCAAAATAAACATATTCTGGTATCATTTAATGCCTAAGAATACGGGATATGGAGAAAGATTAGGTAAACGGTAAATATGGGACAATTTGACTCGGTTAGAGGCCCTATTATTTCTCTAATACAGTTCGACCAGCTTGAGAGTAGGCAACCAAGGTGGACAATCAAAACCAGTAAACTGCACGTTCGTTGCATGTATTATTTGATTTAACAACTTAAAAGTTTGGTAAGAGTAAATTGGACTGAACCTGAAGATGCTCTAGTAATAAATTGATTAGAGATGCCCTCCAAGCTTAAAAAACCTGGCGGGGGCCATTTCAACGGATTTAGGGGCCATACTAAAAGACAAAAAAAAGTCACCAAGCATAAAAAGGGGTTATCCCTTAACCGAATAAGCCGTATTGGCTAAACTATCCTTATACAATTGGAAGTTAAGGACCAAAATTAACTTCCGATTGTAGTGGTTCAAGCCTCGACGTGTCAAGACTCCATGGTGGTCAATGCATATGGTTTTGATTTTGTGGCCGTTGAACATTCGAGAGTTAAGGACATAAATTAACTTCCGATTGTAGTGGTTCAAGCCTCGACGTGCCAAGGCTCCATGGTGGTTCGGTGGTGGTTCCATGGTGGTCAATGCATATAGTTTTGATTTTGTGGCCACTTTACATTCGGAAGTAAGAGATTTTACTTATCTTCCGATTGTAACAATCGGGAGATATTTGGCTTGACAAACTCCCGAGTGTAGAGTGGCCCAATCACCGTACCCGAGAGTTAATGTGATTCCGCAAAGAAGATTGTATAGCTAAGTCATGTAACGTGGATTAGGATTACGAACCCATTTTAGCATCGGACAGCTTATTCATTCATTCAATAAAGACATCCGCTAAGTCAACCACATGAATGTAATCGCGGACCTGAAAGCATAAGTAGCATCGAGCAATAAGATTACCTTAAAATGAAGATTTAATGTCTTTAATGAATGAATATTGCTCACAAATTAACGTACCCCTGTGCCATCCTTTGTTGAGTAGTCAGTTCCATCATATACAGTCAGTGCGGGTGTCCTTCCTACTGCAACTTGTTGCACAAAAGGCATGAGATTGTTAGGGATACGACGGGGATCTTCACCGATACGACCACTAGGATGAGCTCCAACTGGGTTGAAATATCTGAGCAATATGATTCTCCATTCATTGTCTGAATTATAGAGATCACAGCAAATTTCTTCAATGAAAAGCTGCAGAAAGAGGCGCACTATGGTGAGCTCTTACTGGATTAACTCTGCATCTATTAGAGGCGCACTATGGTGAGCTCTTACTGGATTTTGGCAAATTCGAAAATTGAGTACATTCGGAGGTTAAAGTAAACACAGTTTACTACCGAATGTATATTGGCCCCAAAATGAGATTTTGCCAAAATCCTAATTTTTTCGAACTTTAGTACTACCGTAATCGGTAGATAAAAATATATATTATCTACCGAATGTATATTGGCCCCAAAATGAAATTTTGCGAAAATCCTAAAATTTTCGAACTTTGATACTACCATAATCGGTAGATAAAAATTTATATTATCTACCGAATGCATATTGGCCCCAAAACCACCAAACATTAGTTTTTTTCGAAAATCAGAATTTTGGGCCACTCTATATTCGGATGTTTAGCAAACCAAATATCTCCCGATTATGGTGGTTCCAAGGCTCATGATGGCTCGAAATGCCAAGGCTCGTGGTGGTTCCAAGGTGGCTAATGCATATGGTTTGGAGGTTGTGGCCAATGCATATTCGGGAGTAAAAGCTTTTACTTAGCTTCCGAATGTAACAATTCCAAAACCACCAAACATTAATTTTTTCGAAAATC